>CAHIKZ030004810.1:1420000-1960000 GCA_903632075.3 Acanthosepion pharaonis | reverse complement strand
CTTTTTAAGGTTCGATATTGTGGAGATTAAATAAATTCATTCAATATCTGAATACCCTCTTCCTCCCTCCTCTCCCTCTCCATATATATATATATATATATATATATATATATATATATATATATATATATAGTGTAACCCGGATATAAGAGAGTTGTCGGGACCGAAGAAGAAGTATCTTATATCCGGGTTTCTCTTATATCCGGGTTTGGTCTATTTTATATACATTAACACAGGCTCTAATTTGGGACCAGAGAAAATCTCTCTTATATCCGGGTTTCTCTTATATCCGGGTCTCTTATATCCGGGTTACACTGTATATATATATATTGGTAAATGTATGTGGATATATATATATATATATATATATATATATATATGTGTGTGTGTGTGTGTGTGTGTATTTAGGCAGTATATCTTCATTCAGACATGTTTAATTTTTATACACATATTGTGTCTACTTATTTTTATACTAATCCTTTCCAGTTGTCTATTCAGTTTCTTGATGTTAAGACGAAATTCAATTTTCTCACCCAAGTACTTTTAATTTTTCCCAAGATCAACTTCAGGTGCAAGTTACAAAGACAAATTTACTGTAACTGCGATAAAATATGCATTCTGTTGTGATGGCCATTTTTAAAGAACACGCGCAAACGCTTTGTTATACTTATTTTTTTTTAAATTAATTTATCCGTTGTAGTTATGGACTATTTTGAAAAACAAGCGTTTCAATATAAGGAAGCTGACTTGGTAGAAATGCAAAATGGCATTAAATGTTTGTAATATGCACTTCAATACGTTACTGCTACATTCGTAATAAATTCTGTTGAGTGTTAGTTGGTTGATTTTGATATACAGGGCCAAAAGAATTTGATGTTTTTGTTTATTATTTTGGTGGTGTAGTATAAATTGTGTTGTCAACAAGTATTTTCCTGTACCGTGAAGGTGGACAGGAATGTGTTTTTAGATGTTGTGCAATAAAACTTACATCCGATAAATGAAGTGCAAGACGTCTTGATAATGTTTTGGCCCCCAACCAACAAATGTAATTACCTTTTTTAATATATATATACATATATATTTTTATTAAAGACATTTTTATGTTTAACGTTCTTTTTATAGATGCAAGTATTTAAGTAAATGCTCTGTTTATAATAAACAGTATTAAATAACATTTACCGGCCTGAATGTCCGAGAAATTTTCATAGAAAATATTCGGCCTTTGACGGGATTCGAACCTGCATCCTATACGGAACCGTCATTTACGCTGACGGCCAGGATCGTTCGGTTGGCAAGGTTGAATTTACTGCTTATACTGTTTATTATAAACAGAGCATTTACTTAAATACTTATATCTATAAAAAGAACTTTAAACATAAAAATGTCTTTAATAAATAAATTGTCGGACATTGTCCATTTCTTAATAAATATATATATATATATATATATATATATATATATATATATATATATATATATATATATATATATATATATATATAATATGAAAACCAGTAAAATGTTGATATTTTTATTCAAGTGTTTCGCTACTAAACGCGATCATTTTCAAAACCGAAATGAAAACTTTAAGGAAAGTCGTTACCATGCCTCTACTGCCGCTGCATTTTTGTGTAACAAGGGTTGCCATGGTAACCAGTTTTCTTTAAAGTTTTCATTAATATTTTTAAAAATGCTCACGTAAAGTAGCGAGTCATCAACACTTAAATAAAAAAAAATTCAACATCCGACATCCAACTTGTTTTTACATATTCCATTTTTAATTTATCTGATCTTTCACATCAATCAATTATCATAAGGTATATTTAGGTAGCAAGTATTCATCCAACCATGTTTGTTTAAAAAGAACCAACAAGTTCTGCCTGTTTGATTTCTTATATATATATATATATATATATATATATATATATATATATATATATATATATATATATAGAAATTAAATATATATATATATATATATTGTTTTATTTCTCATTATATATATATATATATATATATATATATATATAAGTATTCAACCCCAAGCAAGGCGGGAAGCCATTAGCACACAAGCGGTTACAGAGAGTTGGAGCGAGAACAAAGAGGAGTGATAGAGGAAAGGATGAAGTGAAGGATAGGGGATAGATCAGGGCATCTGGAGACGTCGATTGACGTTATATTTGAATAGTTGGAGATTATAGCTATCAGGAAAACAAGAAATGGGGAGGGAGTTCCACAGGCGAGAAGTGCGAGACATGAAGCTATTGGAGTAGAAGAGACGGTTACATTTAGCAGTTTCGACAGTGAAAGGGTGGGAGCGAGATGCCAGCCTAGTTGAACGCTTAAATTCATGAAGTCTGGGAACCAGCGAAAGCAGCTCATCGGAGCAGTTACCGTGAAAGTACTTGTAAAAAAAAGACAGAGGAATGCAACGGCACATCTGTGAGAGAGCGGCTGCAGACGAGATGCCAGATCAGGACCAATTACATTGCATATACGTCTTTGGATTTTATCAAGGACCTTGAGGCAATTAGAAGGGGCTCCAGGCCATATATGGCAGCAATACTCCATGCAAGGGCGAATGGTTGATTTGTAGATTTGAAGGATCGACTCCGACGAGAAAAATTTCCTGGCGTGGCACAGGGAGCCAACTTTCCTAGCGGTGGACAAAGCTATTGACTCAATGTATTCGTTCCATCTCAGGTCAGCGGACAATGCGAGACCGAGCAGTCGCAAAGAGGTGCTTTCGTGTAGTTGGGCGTCAGACATTCTAATGGGAGGCAGAGATGGTTCTCTCTGATGAGTAATAGAGTTTTGTTTTTGAGGCATTAAAGTTAACAAGCCAATTCCTGCCCCAGTCCACAACTGATTGGAGGTCCTTTTCAAGACAAACGGACAGATTAGTTTTGTTGGCAACCCTAGATTTGTTTTTGGTAAATAGTAGTGTCGTCTGCATAGATGCCTACTTGGGAACCTATGACATCAGGAAGATCATTAATGAAAATAAGGAACAATGTAGGGCCTAGGATAGAGCCTTTGGGAACACCTGCGTTCGTTGGATAGGACCTTGAGGAGAATCCGTTGAGAACGACCTTCAATGTACGGTTCGACGGGAATGATTGTATTAAGTTGAACAATCGACCAGTAATTCTATAAGCTTGAAGCTTGTGAAGAAGGCCGGCATGCCAAACCCTATCAAACGCTTTGGAGATATCAAGAGCCACGGCACGAGCTTC
Organism: Acanthosepion pharaonis; assembly: GCA_903632075.3. Classification (NCBI taxonomy): domain Eukaryota; kingdom Metazoa; phylum Mollusca; class Cephalopoda; order Sepiida; family Sepiidae; genus Acanthosepion; species Acanthosepion pharaonis. Next base: position 1,956,764 of record CAHIKZ030004810.1, on the reverse strand, counting down.
TCCGTTATTATGAAGTGCTTGGTAAACAATAAGAAATTATTTATATATATATATATATATAGAGAGAGAGAGAGATAGATAGATAGATAGAGAGAGAGAGAGAGAGAGAGAGAGAGAAAGGAGAGAAAGAAGAAGAACATTGTCATTTATTTTTTGACTTTTACATTCTAAAGAAATATGTATAAGTTGTTGAATTTTGGGTGAGGCCACATGGGATATAGCGTAAGAAATGTGTTCTCGTTGTTTCCGTACGTTTTATTCTCTCTCTCTCTCTCTCTCTCTCTCTCTATATATATATATATATATATATATATATATATATATATATATAATATGAAGAAAGACAACTATAAGGAAAAACGTATCTTAGCCGACACGATTTGTCCTCTGTGGTAAACCAATATATATATATATATATATATAAAGAGAAAGAAAGAAAGAAAGAAAGAAAGAAAGAAAGAAAGAAAGAAAGAAAGAGAGTGAGTGAGTTTACAATTACAGTTCTCTGCTTGTCGACTATCTGCCTTCGGGCGGAGAGGAACCCAGACGAAGCAATGCCGAAGGGCAGAGTCTCGTCTGGAGAAGTAAACAGATGCCCGACCCCGTCTATGCGGGCTCTACAGGGAATTGTTGCCCGAGCGTATGCGCTCGGAAAACCCACGTTAAAAACCGGCCTTGAGCCACATCCCGCCTTGTGAGGAGGTCTCTAGTAAATACCGAGAAAGAAAGGGATAGAGAATCTCCACATCTCTCTTTTAGAGAGAAAGAGAGATATGGTGGATGACAGGGAGAGACATCGTGAGAATAAGTGTTCACATATAATTAAGAGGGAATCTTAATAAGAATATAAATTAATTAAGAGTGAATCTTAATGACGACATAAAATACCTGTAATGATAAGGATAAATTTATCGTTGACCTGTCATAGAAATTCGTGAGTGCAGGGTTAATTACTATCGGATTTGCTACTTTGGTTAAGCATAAAAGAAACTACAACTAAAACGAATCAATTAAAGCGTTGTCATTAATGAGCGACAAGGCAATGCTCATTACCCAATCCTGTCAAACACGGATGGACACGTGACTGGGCATCGAGTGTGTCTTGTGTGGACGGCTGCAGTAATCGGATGAGTGAGTGAATTACGACAGTCCACGCGCCGTTCACTATAAAAACTGAAAAAGAAATGTAAATTAAATAAAATCGATTAAAAAATAAAAAAATTATTATAATCTGTATTTTTTCGTTCTTTCTTTTTTTTCTTTTCTTTTTTTTTTGATTCTTCCTCTTATTTATTTATGCTTTTTTTTTCAAATAAAAAAACAGGCCGTTAAATAAATACTTGTAAAAGCTGAAGAAAAAACGCCATGATTTGACGTGTCATTAAGATTGTCAAACGATTTTTTTTATCTATCTTTATTTACACAAACTTACATGCAGACAGGGGTGTGCGGGTGGTGTAATAGATAGCGGCTCGGAATGAGAAATCGAACAGCCAAGTTCGAATTCGAGTTGTATTCGTTACATTCCCTTGCGCGCAAATACACTTGGGCAAGTTATGCATCCACTCTCTTCCACCACCACCAGATATGGGTTAAATTGTAGGATTCGAAAAATCATTGTTATTCTCAGAAAATTTTTAACGCAATAATCGCCAAAAATTATTCTTACAAGCAAAAATGTTTCAGCTTTAAATAACTCATAAAGGCCGTAGAAACATGACAAAAATACATTTAAGGGTTAGGTTCTACCCTAATAAATTAATATATATATATGTTACAAATATACAGGGTCCGATGGGTGAATTGTCGCCATTTTATATTTTTAATTTCGCGCATGCGCCTTTGTTTGTTTTTTATTTTTTTCGGCTGCATAGAGTAGTAGTGTCAGTTGGGCAACGTCTGTGAGAAAAAGAGCACCATGATGTAATTCACTATGCCTGAAATTTGCATGTTCTACTGCTTGGCATTCATGCCAGCATCTCCAATACGAACATTTCAGAGTGTTTGGATGTCAATCTGAAGACAGTGCAGAGGATTCTGAATTAATTGGATGAGTCTAATGGTGATTACGAAGGTGTTTGCAGTGATCACTAGTAGTGGCAACGTTATGCCTCTATTCATCTTCCTACAGGGCCTCAGACCCCACACGGACTTAAAACTTAAGAGCCTGCATGCTCAAATGTATATAAAAAAAACTTCTCACTTACGTCACAACATTCTTTGCATACGTCACAACACTTACTGTTTCTACGAAACTCACCATTTATCACTACCTACCCTGATGATGACTTAAGAAAGTCGAAAGATTGGACCATATTTCTTGTACTTTTCTTCCAAAATGAACTTCAGATAATTTTTGACAGAATTCCCTCTTTGACTGAGAAGGATTATTCGTAATTTGGAAAAGTTGATCAGTAAAATTAATCGACACAAAATGTCTGTTGTCTTTAATAATATTTGCCTTAAAGAACATTTACTGCCTAAATACACAGAATATATATATATATATATATATATATATATATATATATGTGTGTGTGTGTGTGTGAAAATATATAGAAAACACCCTACACTCACCTACCCAATTTAGACAATTCACCATAGCTGTTACCATGGGGATTTTGATTTCAATTTTAAAACAAGTAAATTTCAGATATACGTTATTCCAACAAAAATTTCGCTTGAGGATGGAACGGAGCCCATTTTACTTTCAACTCAATTTAATTTAAAGGATTATATTGAAGTTTTTTTCGGCTCTAGTTTTTAAAACATGAGACCTCTTATGTAGCGATTTGGAATCATATTTTTAAATAAATAAATAAATATATATATATATATATATATATATATATATATATATATATATATATATATATATATATATATATATGTGTGTGTGTGTGTGTGTGTGTGTGTGTGTGTGTGTGTGTGTGTGTGTGTGTGTGTGTGTGTGTAATTTTTCTTGTGATCGTACAAGTGTTTTCTTTTTATGGATACAAAGTGTATAAAAAAAAATGTCCTGCATATCCGAGCGCTTTCGGCTATTATTTTAGCCGATTTTTATTTTTTTTAAAGAATAGCCGAAACCGCTAGGATATGCAGAATGTTTTGACAGTTTTCACACAATTTGTGTTTAGAAAAGAAAATCCTTGTACGAGCACAAGAAAAATAAAAGCTTAATCGCAGTGCCTTGTCAGTCGTCTTTAACGAAACTTGTATATATATATTATATACTTTTGTCTGTTGAAATATCTATCTACCGAACTCAATCTGTTCATATCTATCAACTTAAGCAGCCCATTCTATTAGTATCCATCTATTTATCTGCCTACCAGTCTGGTATTCCTGTTCTTCGTTACACACCGCAGAAAGATTGAAAATAAAAAGCCTATCGACTCCTTGGTCTTTCCCGCCGTTCTTAATCTTGCCAAGACGCCGCCCTCGGTATTCATCAATTAACGACCGGCGTGGGAAAGAGATGTAATGCTGGGAGTAAGATTTTCACCTCTCCACCAGCTAGGCCAGGCACTAATGATCATCCAACGAAACACGAATGTCACAGACGGACCTGCGTTTGAACCTGGATTAAATCTAGCAACAGAGAAAGAGGCGGATTATCAATTAAATTAAAAGAAAACAGGATAATAACAAAATAGTCGTGTGCCGATGAGGAGGATGAAATAGAGGTGGAAGTGAAGGAAGACTAATAGAAGAGAATTGAATAGAAAGTTAGGAGAGGAGAGAATCAATAAGAATGGGGCGATGGTCGAAGTATAACAAGGTTACGGGGAAATTAATTGTTGTATTTCAATCAAATTGAATTGAACAGAGAGGTTTTCTAAACTATTCAAAGAATATTTTGGACTCATTAAATGTTTACACAATGTGTATTACGACAACAATTTTTCATTCATAAATATGTCATTAAATTGAAATACATAGAGGTTTTCTAAACTATTCAAAGAATATTTTGGACTCATTAAATGTTTACACAATGTGTATTACGACAACAGCTTTTCATTCATAAATATGTCATTAAAAATAATAGGCAAAAATTTAAAATATTTGTTTACTTAACTTGTTTACGTAAAAGACAACCTAAGATTACAATGACTATTGTCCGAATGCTTGCAATCGAGCGGTTTCAACATGTTGGACTATGCAGACGCCATCTTTCTCTTATTCAAATACGTTTTAAAATTCATGCATAGGACACAAGGACTAATTTATGCTGCAGTTTATCTTGTAACAACGGGCAAGAGCAATCCGAAGATACCAAATGTTAGAAGCCCTAATCATAAAATCAAAGATATCCGAAAATAAACAAAATCTTCCACATTGGAACAACGATTTTAAATGTATATAAAGACCGACGGTACATTTAGCCAAATTTGGTCCACCAGTCATATGCCCGCGATGTCATCCTAAAGCATAACGGCCACGCGAAGTTTTAAAATGTATTTGAACGTGCGAAAGATGATACGTCTTCATAAGCTCGGACCAGGAAAATAAGCAGAAGTATTGTTGGTTAGTTCGATATCTGGACAATATATACAATCATTGTACCCAAGAATGTGCTTTATTTACCTGAACAAGTTAACTAAAAATTTTTTTTACTGTTTATATATATATATATATATATATATATATATATATATATATATATATATATATATATAAAAAAGACAACTTTAGGTTCACTGGTTATAATTTATTTCCCAGGGAATTTTTTTTCCTGGCTCATCAGACCATTAGTTCCAAGGATGAAAAAATGAATCTAAATTTAAATTAAATTTTTAAATTAATTTTTTCACCCTTGGAAGTGTGTCTGGTGAGCTAGGAAAAGAAATAAATTATAACCAATGGACCTTAAAGTTGTCTGTTTTCATTAAATTAATCACTCTGATTTAACATTGAGCTCTCCGGATTTCATCTTCCTTGGGATTATCCATACGGGTTACCAAAATTTTCATTACTTATATATATATATATATATATATATATATATATATATATATATATATAAGGACACAGAGGTCAACACCAAGCGGCGACAGTTTGTTTTATGCGTGAACACAATCTTTAGACCATGACATGAAGATCTTAAGCATTCAAGCATGAAACAGACTTTCGCCGGTTGATGATGACCTCAGTGTCCACTTTTATATTTACATACGCTCAGTCTCTGCTATTGAGCACTTTTACCTATAAATACAGTATACCTTAAAACTATATATATATATATTTATATATATATATTGTGGCGGTGTCCTCCCTCTAATGAGTCTATTGTGGACTCTTCTACCTAGTATAAAATTAGTAGGAAAGTAAGCTTCGGGGGAACAGTAGTATACATTGTTCTACCGAAACTGCGTTAATTCATAGCTACTGTCGAACTCTCTGCCTTTGGGCAGAGAGGAACCCGGACGAGGCTGTGCCGAAAGGCTTTTTTGATTTTTGAGCCGTGCCTACGGGCTCGGATGACCAACGTTAAACTCGCTCTTGTGCCACATCTACCCGCGTGGTAGTGGTGGTGGTTTACTTAATATTAACAGTAGTATAGATTGAACGTTGGTTAATCAACACACACTCCCAAGTCGTGTAATACTCATATGTTGTATTTACTGTTCAATACACGATTTAAGTGCAACCTCTTGTTTTGTTATTTCTTAACCATTTACTTGGTTACAACATCTTGGCGGTGAAGGTTTCGAAGAAACAGTCTTTCATACCATGACTACAAAAAAAAAAAGGATAAGAACGAGTAAACAAAAAACCCATCTCCTCACTTATGAACTTTGAATTACCAGAAAAGCACAATACTCATTGGATTATTGGAAATTATCGACATTATAATTTACCATTAAAACTAATCCAATTATTTTTCATTATTTAGAAATAATGACTAGAGACTATTGTTAACACGTGAAATGCGTGTCGTAAATTTAAAAAAATAAAAAAAAATTGTGAACGTAATTCCTGTATTCCATTTTTCAAAGTGGTTGTTGTTGACTTTTTTATTTTTATTTTTTGGTTGAATAAAATATTGTGTGGTAATTATAAAAAAAAGAAAAGAAAAAAAGTCAGGCTGAAAAGGGTAGTGTTGTGGTGTCCTCCCTCTAATGAATCTATTGTGGACTCTTCCACCAAGTATAAAATTAGTAGGAAAGTAAACATCGGGGGAACAGTAGTATAGATTGAACGTTGGGAAAAATAATATAAGATTTAATTATTTTAAACATACACAAATCATCCACACACAACATATTTTTCGTTATCCATTTGATGAAGCCATTATAGGCGAAATGCATTATCAGATATAATTTCGAAACATTCATGAACGTTTTTACAAATGTCAATAACTTATATCTGTCGGGATTACAAGCCCAAATTTATTACATATATATAGATATATATTTAGCCGTCAGATGTATCTGGATGCATAACCAAACAGACCTCATACAGCTTTCTGATGCTTTTGTTGTTGTTGTTTTTTTTGTGTGTTTTTTATCCCTATTGTTTTTAAACATCCTAAATTATAATAGCAGTAATTTTGTTAGGAAATGAGATTTTGTATGAATCTAAATGTAAATGACCCTGAAATTAGTGCACTTTGAATAAGTCAAAATAACGCAAAAGAAAATAATAACAACCTTAAACCTAGGAAGGAAAAAAATATTACCAGCAATGAAGTCAAACTGTGGAAATGGCAACGAAAAAGAAACATTTCACTCCACTATCTTGTCCAATAAGTCATGCCAATTCAAAATATTTAAGGGAGGGAAGTAGTGGAGAACCATCCATAAGAACCTCCGTCACGATGGAATATAACATTTATTTTTAAAGCCACCTGCAATATTTATTTACACACAAACAAACACAAGTATGTGTAAACAAAGTTAAGAATCTAAGCATAAATGAAAAGTAATACACCAGCTTAAACATGCTCATATTAAATGTTTTATTGTTTTCGTGCCTGCACGCGCCGGAAGTTGAGGCGGAAGTGAAGACGTCCACAATCTAAATGTCACCACCGGACGCAAAGAAAGTTATAAAGACTGAGAGAAGGGCATATATTCCACCATCTTGTATGTGAAAAAAAAAAAAAACGCGTGTTTTTGCGAACGTTCACACAGGCGCGTGTGCGCACGCACACACGCACACAACATATCCATGGTAGCTACGTCGACTGCTGAGTGATATCGACATTGACGTTAGGAGCGAAAAGATTGCGTTGGGGACGGCGTTTTCACGAAAGGAAATAAATTGACGAGTAAATATAAACTATCACTTTCTAAAAAATTCGATTATTACGCTTTGTACACGACTATGCACAGTACAAACAATTGTGATTGAAGAGAAGCGACAAGGTTTAATTTTTTATTGTATTTTTCAAATTTTTCGCTTAAAGTGTTGGTTGAGTATTGCGCTCAAAGTTGTGGATAAACTGTTCGAAGTTCATATTTTGTTATTTTTGTTAATAAAGTACTTTCGACTTTTCAATATCAAGAACCGGTGTGTTCCTTTGTCTACATTCTGGTTTTCTTTGGGAAGCTAGACGTTTGAAATAGTCTAACGTCACGTCATGTGTAACGGTTATTGGGAATGAAGCCACACAAAACGAATGCGATTTATTTATTTTATTTAATTAATTATTATTATTATTATTATTATTATACTAATATGTGTTCACATTAATTATATTATATGTACTGCAAGATAGCATGTCCTGTGGTAAATGATATTTTAATTAATGTGGGCTGTTTATTTTGTAATAATACCTTGTAGAAATTTGAGATTTTCCTTGCTGTAGAGTATTTTAGTGTTATCTACTAATAGTTGTCTTATGTTGATAGTTGTATCTTAGCCATTCATGATATATACTGGTCGATGTGCGCACGGATTGCACTGCTTTTCGACAGGTGACAGGTCAATCTTCGAGAGAATGTGGTGCATGTATACCTGATGTAATTATTTAATGTTGTTTTTGATTGTTAATGTTAGAGGTGCAATCTCCCAGGGACATGAGTATATATATATATATATATATATATATATATATATATATATATATATATATAGAGAGAGAGAGAGAGAGAGAGAGAGAGATAGATAGATAGATAGATAGATAGATAGATAGATAATGTATGTATGTATGTATTATAGCTACCGCCAAAGAAACGCGATACCTAAGGATTAAATTGAATTATTAAAAATGAAAACTTTTTCTTGAAGTTTTTATTTTAGTTTTAATTTTAAGCTAATAGATTAAATTTAATATTTCCAATGAGCAAAATACTTTGCTCTATTTTGAAACTAATTTAATTTGAGTGGAAGTAGGTTTTTTAACGGTAAAAATTGCTGTGTCAGCACAATGTAATTCTTTTTATTAAAAAATTATTTCAAAAATAAAATGCACTTTTCTGAAACTTTATTTGAGGAATATTAGCTGATTTAAAGTTTATTTAATCTTATATGAAACAAATATCACTTACTTTTTATTTAAAATATCGGAGAAATCTATTTTTAACACGGTGGTAGCTGTTTATTTTAGTTGTTGACATTTTGAGAGCATGACTGACAGACGGAAGTTTATCTAATTTTTCTACGGTGGATATATCTGTAAAAATTACTTGTGGAATATAATGTGGACGCCTTTCTTATATAAATTTTAAGTACCCAGTAATCTTAAAAATTTAGGAAAATATTCTTCGTAATCTAATGCTTTATTGAATTTTAGGCACTTAGCTTTAAATTTACTATAATTACCGCTCTTATTTTCTGATAATGATATATATGGGCATCCATATTTACAAAATTTGCCACGTTTATACATGCAAAAGAATTTCAAAATACTTATTGAAATATTGGTGTTGGATGAATTGTACGAAGCTTTCCCATTTATGATTATTATTTTTACTTAATAACAATATCACCTAACCGGTACAAACTAATACAGAACTTTAAAAAAATTTAAACTTTATAAATTATTCTAATTAAAATTTTTTTTTAAATTAAAATAATTCGTGTAAAAATTCATTATTTTTTTTCTCAAAACAATAGTGTCCTTAATATATCTTATTCATAAACAATTAAAAACTTTTCTACTTAAATAATTTTTTGATTCAGAGCAGATTTTCGGTAACTGGGATCTTTTTTTCTAAAGGAAATTGATGATTTAAATTCTCCAGTGAGCTCTGTGCAAAACTATTAAGCCATGCAATAATTAATTTCTCGAAATTTCAAAAAAATAAGTAAATAAATAAATAATAAACTATTCCGTTTTGATCTCGTGAAAAGACAAAAGACAGATACGCTACTTAGTTTCAGTGAAAGAAAGAAAGAAAGAAGTGTTTAACGTCTCCTGCCAACACCTCATAAATAATGGACTATTTCATTTTGATCGCATATCGAAGACGCTACTTGGTTTCAGACAGAAAATGAAAAAAGAAAGGAAGATAGATGTGTTTACCGTCTGTTTCAGTGAAATGAAAAAGTTGTCAATTTCAAATCTTTTCATTTGTACCCCCTTCCTTCTTAAAATAATGACCACCATTCATATATATGGTTGTTATTGCAATATTTTATTAAAGTTGTTATGCTCAAATATTTAATGATACCATAGAGGAATTTATACGGATATTTTATTGTCATAGAACTCGTTATGAGCTTATTCGGCCATTAACTGAAGAATTAAGATTCATCAGAAATTTTAAATAGGAAAACTGTGAAAATTTCACTAGTTTTAAAACTAGTTAGGCATAATTGTATCATACGAATTAGAAGATATTTCTGGTAGGTGTATACATAACAAACTCATATATAACCAACCTATACATACATAGATACATATATATATATATATATATATATATATATTTGATAAAATGATTGATAGGAAATATCTGAAATAAGTATATATGGAATATGCGAAAAACAGCATTAACAAATAAATTCTATTAATAATCATTTATCTTTTCTTTCAATTTTGATATATTTTTTCTGTTTTTGTAAGAAACACAAGCAAACATGCAAAACTCGGATCATTATTATCGGATTGAGCACGAATTAGATCCAAAATTATTATTATTAAACTGCAAATGCAAATAAAAGTTGCTTTATTTTCCAAATTACAATGTTTTAACTATCTTACCCTAACACAAATCTCGTTATGATGTACCGTTTTTCTGTGTTGCAGTAACAAACACACCCTCAAAGAAATCAAATCAGATACTCGGCCTAATTAATTACAAGTGCCAAGTAATCTCATTCTTCTAATAAATTATTACAATGTCATTGCCTTGGTACAGTAAATATCCCAATTTTCCGCAACATTTTTAGTATTAGTTTTCTTGTAACATGTTACTTAAACTAGCATAAATTACTAACAGATACATTCTAGACCACTGGAGGCATTGGAAAGATCCAGGGGTGGTGAGAAAAAAGTGGGTAACTATAAGGTGACAGTGGCACATCTGAGTCATAACATACGCCAACACACACATTGCACCTCAAGTGTATCTTGCCTTCACTTTACATTGTATCCCATTCATATAACAATTCTTGTGGGAAATACTAAAATATTCATTTGACATGCAATACTAGCACCAAGAAAATGCAATCGAAGGTTAACTATACATTTCCCGGTGCGTTAGTGTTGTGTTTTGGTACTCAAAGCAAAAAAAAGAAGTTTGGGAACTACTGTTCTAGATTTATTATATTTGCTACTCACTCTTGAAAAATCTCAACATTATCCAATGAATATGTTACAATAATTTCACATTCATTTCACATATGCTGCGTAACCGATTGCTTTCTTCCCTTTTAAACATCTTATCATTACAGGTATTTATCTTAGTGGTGTATGTTCGTATAAATTTCATTGTCATTAATCTCTAAATTCCTTTTAAAATTTTACCAGCAATTTTGTGAACTACTACAGAGTCAGATTGCATTTTTTACTAATTCAAAATCTCGTATTTTTAAAAGCTTGGCGCGCTTTGCTTGGTTCATTCTACATGTCGTCCCTAAAGTCAGGACACATAGGAAATCTCATTAACTTATTTTTTTTTTTTTTTACCTCCACATATTAAACATGGTTTTGTCGAAAGAAGAAAGAATCAACTTCTTTTTTTGCCGTATGCTAAAGTAAAAGATGTACTCAATGAAAATCACAGATGCAACACACTTGATCGAACGCATAAAGAGTGAATGTGCTAAAATTGACGGCAGTGTAGAGAGTTATTGCATTGACTTCACGTGAATCTTGCAAAGCGCATCAACCTTTGCATCACAAATGATGGAAATCATATTGAAGGTGTTATTTGTTAATATTCCAATTCAATAAAATGTGGTTGAAAATTTAATTTCTTGAAAATATGCATTTTTGTCTCAGGTGTTCGGCCCCTGTAGTGTATATACTTTTGAGTTTTATCTTAGCAAAATCATACTTTCAAATTTGAACATGACAAGAAACTTACATTATTTTCATATCGTATATAACAAAGCATATTTTGAATTTTGTAAATACTAATATTTTATTTTATTTTTTTTTTTACACCTAAAATATTTTACCTTCACTTTTTTATCAATATACATTTTTCCATTTTTATTTTTTAATTTATTTATCTATTTGAGTATTTTCTTTTAATATCTTCATTAAGATTGTTTTGATATTTATAAAATTTACCCTTTATTTATTGATATTGCTTCCCATCAGTATAACGAGAACAAATTAATTTTATGTAATTTTTTCTTAAAAATTTAATATCCCTGACTAAAAACCTGATTTGCAATCATTTTTTTGAGTAACTATGCTGATAATCTTAAATCTCTTGATCACTAGTTTCATTTTCGACTAATCAAAGTAAATGTATAATTTAGATGTAAGTTCTAGATTCGAGGACACGGCTAGACTAGTGCTTCTGGGGGGCACGGTGGAATAATGGAGAGCGGCTCGGACCGAGTTCGAATTCCTGTCGAATCCATTACATTCACTTACGTGCTAATATCCTTGGGAAAGGTATTAATCCTTTTCTTCCTGCCCCCACGCTAGCTATGGGTAAATAACAGGACAGACCGGGTTCTATAGCCTTGGATGGCAACTAGTCTACCGCAGAAAGTAATGGCAACCTACTGCAGGAAAAAAAATCTGCCTCGCCAGTCATGTATCGAAAGATACATGATCACCTAAGCGTGCATCTGAGTATTTCTCAGTCGGTGCTCCCGGGCGCACTAATGCGCCCTGAAAGGTAGTCGAGTGCGCCCACGTTAACAGAAGAGTAATTTATGAATGATTTTTATATTATCTGTATTTTTCAAAAGCTCGAGACAGCAAGCACTAATTCAAGTCTTTGTCATTTGATATTTTTAAACTGGATGCTAAATTCCTTAATCTTTAAGGACTAGATAATCCTTTTCCTTTTGCCTCCCTGAAGGAATTTAAATCAGTCATAATAATTTTTCATAAATCCCTTTGAATTAAAACAGTACTGCTGATCTTCTTTAAGAACGCTACACTAAAATTTCACATTTTCGAATTTCATGACTAATTTTTCCTTATTAAAATTTAAAGTGCGCCCCAGTTTTAGTTATTCTACAAGCACGCCTTGAAGTAATAATAAAAAATTTAAAAAAAGTTGGAGAAACACTGAGTTAGACTGGTTCTAAAATAACAGATATATTCAGACCTGGATATATTCAACTTCCTTTCAACTTTTAACATTTAAATGGCCACATATTTACTACAAGTCTGATCAAATTAATTTTGTCGATCAAACGAGAACCAATGTGGCAAACATCCAAAGTAGTAATGAACATTGAACACTAAACTGAACGAGAATTCACTTGAAAAGCACACAGACGATTTATTCTATGATCTTTTCTAAAGATAAAGCCACAATATAAAGCACTTATAATTCTGAGGCACACGCGGATATACTGACAAATTACTCTATCTTTCGTAATCTCTTTTGTCAAAACTGGCAAATTAAGCCCATAGTCACCTACTCACGAGCACGATCGCGGAGAGGTCAAGTGTCAGTGAGGGATTTCCCTAAGTAATAGAGATTGTGTATCTTTTGGTGCTGATGGTAATATCAAGATCAAGTCCGAAGCCAAAAGAAGAAAAAAAGGGACCGTCGGGTTTTCTTAATGCAACTCGCAGTTAAATAGTTAAGGAGCTGGAACACGTGTCTGCAGAAGCATCAAATTCGGCCATCTGGCGAGATAGGGTCCACTCCGAGTGAACATCCGGGAAATATCTAAATGCTCATCCCAACTAACAGCTTCACTCATCAGAAAAAAAAACAAGATAAGCAGCATTTTCTATTAAAGTAAAAAACGGTTTTATCAGTTCCGAATTCAGGAGTGGAAATCCGCGGTTTTTTCATCTTTGATAAATAATTACTTTCCTGAGACATGATTTGCTATTTTAGTAGCAAATCGTATACCGGATGAACTTAAAAGTGCTTAACAAGCAGACATAAAGCAGACCATAAAACAGCCTAATTCTACTCTGTAGTTTAGCTTTTCTCTTTATTTCATGAAAACACTCAACTAGCGCATGCGTATTCAAGACATACAGCTTTCAAATTAGAAATAACACATTTACGTTTCAAATGTATAAAACAACACAAAATTCGAAGTGTGAATGCAATATTTTCAACGATGAAGTAGCTTTGTTTCGCAAACAAACACGGCTTACGTAACCTTTCAGCCTGACGTTTTGTCTGTTATCTGTAGAATCAGTTATCCAAGCGAAGTCATTTTTTAATGCAACATTCCTTGAACTGTTCAGTTACCCAATTTATAATTTACAGAAACAGGTATATTTTGTTATTTAAAAATATATTATCGTAATTATTGTAGAACAAAACACTAATGAACTCGGACGAGTGAACAGCCCAGAAAATTATATTAGAACCCTGGTAAAAAACAGAATTTTAAATGCTGATCTTCAAGGCAAGCACACCTTTCGCACCTGAAAAATTACATTATCCATGCTTTTCCGTTTCCCTCGATTTCACTTAAGTTTCATGAAAAAAATATCATGAAGTCTGGGAGGAGAACTGATTTCGTTATTATCTCTTGCAGCACGACAATTCGTGGGTTGCCAATTTTTCTAAATAATTTTCAAAGTGCAATTTTTCTGTATTTTTTAATTTATTATTTTAATGCGTTAATGTTTTAGTAGAATTTGACTAAATATAGCCAAGAATTATTTCAATGTCGAATTAAAAAGGTTTTCATAAAATGTTAAAATTTCATATATAAACTGAGAGATTAAGAAAAAGCATAACATAGTTATCTCCAATTTTCATGGCAAAAATTTGACACCTTAATAAAGAAGCTATGAAACATGTAAAGCACAATTTGATGACCGTTTGTTTTATAATACTCGAAAGCTGAAAGAATGAATAAATCTTCTAATATAAATATTATTTCTAGATTTTAAATAGAATCGGAAATATTTGCATTTAAAATTGTTGATTACTTTGTGTAAACACTGTCACTATAAAAAAATATTACCTTTGGGGTCTTAAAAACACGTTGATTTAAAAAAAAATCTTCCAAAATTCAACTAATTATTAGAGTTTAATAAAACTTTTGACATTTATTCCAAAGAGAATATATATATATATATATATATATATATATATATATATATATATATATATATATATATATATACACACATATATATATATATTAATTTAAATTAATTTAATGGTTTTCAATTGTGTCGAGTAAAAAAATGTAAACCTCAAATGTAATCACATTTGAGGTTTACATTTTTTTAAAGATAAGTCTTTGTGAAATAAATGCTTAAAAAATTAAAAATCAAAACAAAAAAACAATCGCCGGTACTTATAACTTCGTATCAAATTCTCAAAAATAACAAATAAAATAAAATAGTTTTTGGTTTTCATTAAACATTTTTTTAATTCTAGGGCTATTTTTTATAAAATAAATTATTTAATATTTTTTAGAGATTTTTTTGTAACTTTATAAATTTAATAATGTGATATTTCGAAACATTATTTATTCTTTCAAAATGCGTACTAAGATTTTGTTTTTAAATAAATGATGTCCAATAATTTAATAAATAAATATAGAAATATATTGGGGAAATATTCTTTTCAATTTTTCTTAAAATAACTAAAACTATGCGACTGCTGGTGGGATGTTATTATTAACTACGGATGCGCAGATTCGTAATCATTTCTGCTTTTCTCTTTTGCACTAGCTACGTCGCAGCTGATACGCACTGATTGAAAGAGCAAATTAATGTATAAATCCTACATTACTGTCAAAATAATTTTCTACAGAATTTTTAGAAAAATGAACCAAGATATTACAAGTTAATATTGTACTTAAGGAGGTATGTATGGAATTTAGGTAATTGCATTGTGCAGTTTAAGGAACAAATCATACATTTTGCTAATAATAATAATAAAATGCCTTATTTTACAGAAGATGAAAATGATTAGGACATCACAATTTTTAAAAAATATGACCCAGTAGTAGATTATATAAGTATTTATTTCTTAGATTTAAACTAATATAGTAGATAGGTCATTGATTTCTAAACCACTGAAATATTTTGCAATTGTCTTCCGTATAAAACTCTTTTGCTGATTGTTCCAATATATCACATTTGTGTCAGCTATAAGATTTTTATTTTAAAAATAAAATCGTTTCATTCCTAAATTTTTCACAGTGAACATTATATTTTTTTCACCAAAAACTCAATTACTTTTACTTTTAAATTAACTTTTAAAGTCTGATATTCATATTATTTCTAGATTTTAAGTAGAATTAGAAATATTTGCTTTTAAAAATGTTTACTTTGTGTAAACACTGTTACTATATAAAAATATCATTACCTTTTTTGGGGTCTTAAAAACACGTCGAATTTTACAAAAATACAAAAACATAATTAGTTTATAAAAAATTAAATATTGATTTTTATTACCGACCACCATATTTACAAACGGAAGCAATTCAGTCAACACTCAACTGTTGCTGTCCGTCACCCTGACTGAGACGAGCCATCGATGTTATAAAAATACATTTTTTAATGTTTTTTAAATAAAATTTGGTAATTTTTTGTAAAATAGAGTAAAGATTAAACTACTAAAGTAACTATTTCTCATAAAATCGTTTTAATGTTACAATTATGTTTATTTTTAATAGATTTTTATTTTTATTTGTAACAAAATATCGTATTTCTGTCAGTCAGATAGCGGCCTTTGTGATTTTATCAATTCAAGGGAAAATGTTAACTTCGTAGCCGTTTAATTCACTCTTTACTAATTAATAAAAGGTTTCGTTTATTTTTTTCTTTACAAGACATAAATTTGAGCTCTTATGTCCAAAAATTCGCTCAAAAAGAGAATATATGATGAAAAAATGCGCAAACAATAAAAAAAACAAAATTTTATCGTCAAAAAATCTTTGCGTTATTTAACACTAAGAGGAAAGATCAAATTATTTTTTTATCCTTTATAAGTCGGAAATTTTGGATAAAAATCGTGTTTTTCTGGCGCCAACAAGGGACCATAAATTTGCACGGGACATTTGAGCGTCTTTTAGTGGTGAAAAATACATTGATTTGGAAATTCTTGCGAAAATCAGATAATTTTTGGATTTTATTTAGTGAAACATTCGGGACTTAATCACAAATGAATTAAATTATTTTTAAAATGTGTTTTTTACAGAAAATTTTTGTAAAAATATTTTTTTTTTTTTAGATCTGTTAACCCACTACTTGTTTAATTTTATGAAAATTCTTTTTAGTAGCACTTAATGTTTATATTTGTAATAATGACAAGTCCTAGGAGAATTTAAATCATCAATATTTTTTTTATCAAACAGGATGCCATTTACCTATAATCTGCTCTGAAACCTAAAATAAAAAATGCAATAAAATTAAGACATTATTTAATTAGAAAAGCTTTTATTTGCTTTTATGAATAAAATATATTATGGACACTATTTTCTTAGGAAAAAGTTTTCGATTAATGAATTTTTACAACTGTTTTCATTTTTTATAATTTTTTTTAACATTAGGATAATTTATAAACTTTTAAATCTTTTAAAATTCTGTATTAATTTGTAGCGGTCAAGTTATATTGTTATTAAATTAAAACTTTATTTACTAATCAAAATGGAAAAGCTTACTACAATCCAATGATCTCTCACTATTAAAAAATGCGCGCGCGCACACACACACACACACATTTTTGTAAATACGGATGTTGTCCGAAATAAGGGAAGTGCCTGTAGTAAATTTTAAATTTGTTGATAATTTACTAACATTTTCTCAATAAGCGTCTTCGTAAGTAACGCTATAAAACCAAAATACCTAAAAGTCAATAAAATATTAGAATGCTTAAAATATTTTAAATTATTAAGATTATTGGATGGCTAAAAAAATTATATAACAAAAGGAGTTTACGTTGTGTTCGTCATGTAATCTTTTTTCCAATTTTGTCACCTTTACTTTCCAATAATAAGGCTGTCAATAAACCACTTGTCAGAAAAATACCCTCCCCGTGTTAAAAATACTTTTCTGCTATATTTTGAACTAAAAGTAATATTTGTTTTAATTCAGATTAATTAAACTTTAAATCAGTTAATCTTCCTCAAATAACGTGTCAGAAAAGTATATTAATTTTGAAAGATTTTTTTAATAAATAGAAATATTTTGTGTTGACAGATCTATCAATATGGGCGAATTTATAGATTTTACTGATAAGGAGGAATGAAGAATTCAATCAATTTAAATTCGGTTTGAAATACACCAAAGTATTTTGTTTATTGGGAATAATTAATGTAATCTATTAGCTTGGAATTTAAAACTAAAATTAAAGCTTCAAGAAAGATTTTTCATTTTTCAAAATTAATTTTAAATGACGTTTTTTATGTTTGTCGTTAAAGCAAGAACAAATTGTAAGAATTTACTTCTTTAATTTTTAACTAATATTTTTCGACAAGATATTTTTCGCTGGTGATAGATAGATAGATAGATAGATAGATAGATAGATAGATAGATAGATAGATAGATTTTTTTAAAAATTCCCTCGCTTTCAAGTCCACAAGAGAAACAATTCATTACTCCTCTATTGTAAGCCTCTATTTTAGAAATGGCTATTGGATGTACTTTGAATCTTTTTTTCTGATAATTCACCCCAAATAAATTAAAGTTCCTCATCGCTAATATTAATTCACCCCAAGAAATTATAAATTTTAAATCAAAATTTGTTGTTTTTTTTTAATTTCTTTTGAAATTATAAATTTTAAAAATTAAAATTTGTTTATCTTGCCTTGCAATAACAACACCAACCCTTAGAATAAAAAATTACCAAAACATTAGGGAGTTATTCACATTTCGTAAGTACGGAATATATTCGAGGTACTTAAGGAATTTTTTTACAAATAAAAAACGAAAGAAAAAAATCTGTTTTTTTGCTTGTTTATCGATGATTACTTCGAAATAGCGCACCCGAGTTGACCACATTTGGGGCGATCGCAAAGATCAACCAAACCAGAGTGCAATGGAAAGGCCTTGCTTTGGGAGAATTTGGCGCGAATTTTAGTAAACATAAATTCTTTTTATTTTGGGGTGAATTAATATTTTGGGGTGAATTAGTAGTTTGAGGTGAATTAACAGAACAGAGCCGGTATTTTTAAGTATTTATAAGCAGAAACAAATGCCTATTCACTTCAAATGCCCACAGAAAATACTTTTATTTCAGAGTTTTTTACAAAGTGAAAGAACAAAATTAGTTTTTAGTTGAGTCTCAAGATGTCAACATACAAATACAATACGGAGTTCAGATTACGGACTAGAATCATACATAGTGAAATTCTGTACAGTAGAGGTGTCTAAAAACACGTGTAATGCTTTCGTCAGAGAAAAAAGAAAGAAGAATGCGACCTTTGAGAAAGTAGGAATGGAGAATGTGCGTCGGTAGGCTAATGTTCTATAAATGAGTAATGCTACGACGAAGCAGTCGAAGAGGAAATGTTTTTCATTTTGTGTAATGAGTTGGATGTCAACACCAGACAATTAACGCACCAACAAAAACCAACTAAACATCTGTGAACAACCAATCAGTAGAGCCGACACAAAACATGACATTGGATAACATTTCTCTCCTATCTTCTCTGTGGATTTGAAACGCGTACTTGTTTGCTTAGTAAGTCAAGAAGAAACATAAAATTTCTAAAATGTTTGAAATAGCAAACAAAAACAGTAACAATAAGATTTGTTCTTATGTACTTACTTATACTTCTTGTTTTTTTCGGAGGGGGTTCCATTGGCCAACTTCCACGTCTGATGAAAATCTTTTTAAGTTATATCATTTGAAATATTTTATAGAATTTGTTTATTTCGTTGAAACTATTCAACCAAAAACGTACATGTTCCATGCTTCTAGCATGCAAATGACTAGCAACACTAGAATACGAGTATTCGACGGAGGCTGCTTGATGACTAAAACGGACCGCCAGCAGAAGCTGATTCATGGCTGAAACGGACCACCAGCGGAGGCTGATTGATGGCTGAAACGGGGCCACCATCGCAGACTGGTTGATGGCTGAAACAGATCACCAGCGGAGGCTGGTTGATGGCTGAAACGGACTACCAGCGGAGGCTGATTGATAGCTGAACCGGAGCCATCAGAGGAGGTTGATTGATGTTGTTTTTTCCCATTGCCATCAATATAGAATTTCAAATGCTGATTTTCAGAAGAGAGTATCTTTCCAGTTGGATGACTGCCATTACACATTTTTTCTAGCTTCATTTGTCCTGACCTTATGCCACACTAAGTTAAACTTAATAAATCTAACTGTCGGCAAATAAAGTACTAGATTTTCGTCTCGCGCCCATTTTGTCTTTCTTTCTGCACTCTGATTTGTTTTATATTGTCGCATACTAAAATTGTTAACCCAGACATATGTAGGAAGATAAGAGCTTAAAAGTGATTAATCTGAAGAAGTTTCTCCTCGAAACAAAGTGTCACTATAAAAGCTTTTTTTTTATTTTGTCATTTACCGATTCACTATTAGCCTGATTATATATATATATATATATATATATATATATATATATATGTGTGTGTGTGTGTGTGTATATATATATATAGTTTTAAGGTATGCTATATTTATAAGATAAAGTGCTCAATATCAGAGATAGAGCGTATGTAAATATAAAAGGGAACATTGAAGTCAACACTCAGAGGCGACAGACTGTCTTATACTAAACGCAATCGTCAGGTGTGACGATTGCATTTTTCATAAAAAAATAATTAAGACAAGATTTGTCTACTTATTTTTAATAGGATCCCATCGCAATTAGGGACAATTTTCTTAGTATCCTTATTAAAGGAAGAATGCATATCATTTTATTCCGGAGGATACTAAGAAATTTGTCCGTAATTACGAGGGGATCATATTAAAAATAAGTAGACAAAACTTGTCTAAATTATTTAATGAGACATGTCTTAATGAAAACAAGCTGCCAAATATATTATGAAATGGATTAAGTCCGACAATTATTTAGTGTATTTTCAGTTTATACGTTGTTTTTATAGATACGATTTATTTAAGTAAATGCCCTGTTTTTAATTAAATGATTAATTAATTACATTTGCCGGTCTGAATGTTCGAGGAATTTCATAGAGAATATGCGCTCTCCAACAGTTCCTCATGGGAACCGTCATATAGTGTTGTTTTTTTGTTGGTTAAGCAGACCTCCCATATACCTGTCCTGTCAAGCAGCATTCGTGTGTATAATTCATGTGTGTGTATGTGTATCATAATTCTAGTTTGTCTATTATGATACACATACACACATCAATTATAACCCACTATATAATAAATAGAATAAATCAAATCTTTTCACTAACTTTGTGACTATACTCTGAATTTCGCAGAATTACGTTCACATTTCAGAAGACTTGATGGTAAATGGAATTATTTTTAAAATCATATTTCTCTAAAAGACGATATTTTACGACGTAAACGTAAGAACAAATTCAAATAATTTTATGTCATAAAATAACATCTCAGTGTAGAGACAGACAGTCGTAAAATAAGTGAACAAATTTATTTTATTTATTATTAATGATGTGTCTCTTTATATCAGACACTTTAATAATAAAGAAAGTTTGGTTACCAAAGATTTGTTAAAAATGAGCATCAAACAGAACCCCCAGTTACTGAAAATCTGTTCCGAACCGTAAAATAAAATCTTACTTATTATAAAACGCAGATTGTATGTGTGTGTGTCTGTACGTTTATATATTGGATTGGTTTTCCTACATTTTTCAACCGATTTCAACAAGACTTCACAGGACTACGTAAAATTAACTTGCGGTGGTTCTGACAGCGCCAAAAATTGGAAAAAACACAATTGTTTTTGCACGAAATCAATTTGAAAACACGATTAAGAGGCATTAATGAAAGGGAGACAACTCATATCGAGTTATACTTATTAATATCGAGTTATCGAGTTATACTTATTATAAAACCCAGGTTGGTTATTTGTGTGTGTGGGTGGGGGTGTTCCTTTATATATGGGATCGGATTTCCTACATTTTTCAACCGATTTCAACAAAACTTCACTTTTTTTTGGCAGGTAGTGTTTCTTATTGTCTTGCACACTTTTTTCTTTATTTTTACATTCAGAATGCTTTAAAAATTCCATTTACAAGACAATTGTTTATAATAAAATTCTATTCAATCGGTAGACACATGACGATTGAAAACAATGTTTTTGTTTGAGTTTGGGTTTGACCAATTCGTAAAAAAAAAAAAAATAAAAAATAAAAAATAAAACTAATTAAGACATGCGTGTCCGTCAACCTTAAACAATAATCTTTGTCAATTTTATTTTTCAGTCTTTATGATGGTCGATACTTGATCTATCTCTTACTGTTACATCCCCGGGCAACGCCGGGCTCTACTGCTAGTACGCAATAAAACTAAAACATTATTTAATTAGAAAAGCTTTGAGTTGCTTTTATGAATATTATGGACGCTATTGTCTTAAGAAAAATTTGTTTTCAGTGAATAATGAATTTTTACAAGAACTGTTTTTTTCTTTATTCAAGATTCTAATTAAAATTCTGTATTAATTTGTAGCGGTTAGGTGATGTTGCTATTAAGTAAAAACTATATTTACTAACGATAAATGGAAAAACTTACTACAATTCAGCGACCACAAAATTTTAAAAAGAATTTTGAATTTTTTATTTTGTACGTATAAACGTAACGGTTTTTTTTTTTTTTGTAAATAGGGATTTCCATAAACGACATTATCAGAAAATAAGAGCGGCAACTATAGTAAATTTAAAATTTGGTAATTTACTAACATTTCCTCAACAAGCGTCTTTGTAAGTAAGACTAAGAAGTCAAATTACCTAAAATTCTGTAAAATATTAGATTACATAGAATATTTTCCTAAATTTTAAGATTACTGGGTAATTAAAAAATGATATAGCAAAAACGTTCACTAAGTAACATTCGTTAAGTAATTTTAAACTTATGTGTGCCCATAATTTAAAAATGTCAAACATTAAGCTATAAATCTGTTAGCACTTCATAAAAACACCTACCTCCGTATTAAAAAAATGCTTTTCTGTGATATTTTAAAATAAAAGTAAGTAATATTTGTTTTAATTTAGATTAATTAAATTTTAAATCAGTTAATTTTCCTGAAATAACATTTCAGGAAAACATATTTTATTTTGGAAAAAATTTTGAATAAAAATAATTATGTTGTGCTGACAGATTTGTCAATATTGCTGATTTTATCGATTTCCAAAAAAAAAATTCCAATCAATTTAAATTACGGTTGAAATACAGCAAAGTATTAGCTCGGAATCAAAACAAAAATAAAAGCTTCAAGAATTTTTTTCAATTTTAAAATACATTTTAAACTTTAGATATCGCTCTTTTTTTTTTTTCTTTTTTTTTTTTTAGGTACTGGCAAGGTCTTTCAGAATTACTCTGGTCAACAGATTTTAGCAATACAATCTCTGTTACCCCACTCTATATATTTATATCTTGTAAAATATGACCGCATAGAGAAGTGGTTCGCTTCCCGATCATGAGATCAAATCACACCATTGTTGATTTGACCTTGATGTTATCTGGGAGAGATTCCAGCGTTGGAAAATGTCTGAAAACCACACCCAAGCAAATCTTGTGAGACGGAACTGTGACCGTACTGGCCTTGCTGATCATTGCCCGATTATGCGTCCACTCCCAGAAACTGTAACTAAGTTCCGCTCGACATAGATACAGGTGGGTTCTGTGGGTGTTAAACAAACACAAATGTGCCTGAGTAGGCGGCTGTAACAGGTGTTGTGATGGGCCTTGCTTGACTCCTGTTTTAGTTAGTAAGATATAGTATATATTCATTCACAACAACAAAGTGAGACACTTATATATAATCAAAATGATTTATTAACCGAATGACTCTAGTTTTGTACAAGTTCGGTGGAATAAGAAAGTTCTTGTAATGTGATTGCAAGTAGAATATTTCTGGTTTGTGTTTATGTTAATGAATGAATAGAGTTTTTGGAAGTGATAAATCGATCAGTAAAGGCGATATTTAACAAGAAAAGTTAAATTAGGGTAAGTTGACTTATCTGTGATCTTCATGTCTGGAGCTGCTTAATTCCACGTGTTCTCCTACCTTGCAAGAGGTCGGTTGAAAAGAAGAAGTGCTCTAAATTTCCCGTGAGTAGGACAGTTTCAGATTTTGTTTTATTTCACCTGATCGCAAGATCACTGCATAGGAATTGGCTAGCCGCCCTAGCCAACGAGTGTGCTCGGAAACAAGTAACTGGCTATTAGTTTGTGATGATGATGATGATAATAATAATAATATTAATAATAATAATAATTGTTCATCTTGTATAAGGTTGCACGATATTGGCACCCACTGAATATAAAACCCGGCATGACAGAGTGGGCCAATATCTGCACTGGAAAATTTTCAAATTCTACGGGAAGGAAACTGAAAGAAACTGGTATGAACACCACCCAAACCCGGTTACGGAGATGGGACCTGTTACAATTCTATGGGACTACACAATACACACTGACAGAACAATCAAAGCCAACCGCCCAGATATTGTTATTAAAGACCACAAACAAAAAATGTGCCTCCTTATTGATATGGCAGTCCCTGCAGACTGCAATGTATCTCTGAAGATATTCAAAAAGCTGTCAAAATACAAGGACCTTGAAATAGAAATCTCGAAAATGTGGCATATGGGAACATCAACAATCCCTGTTGTAGTTGGAGCCCTAGGACTGGTTGGAAAAGATTGCAGTAGACTAATTGAAGGGATTCCTTGAAGTCCATGCTTCAAACAGATACAAAAAAAATGTTCTGACAAGTACAGCCCACACTTTACGAAGGGCTTTAGCCTTTATCTATGTTTTTTTTTCTTTTTTTTTTTCAGTGGAAAGTGTCATGATGCCATTTCTAACCTTAGGTCTCTGGGCAGGACCCGGAAAGAAATGTGTAAACGCCAGAAATCAAAGAAAATAAAAGTAGTAGTAGTAATAATAATAATAATAATAATAATAGCGAGTTAAACAATGAACCATAGTTCTCATAAGAATCAACCTGACACTGGATATCCATTTCCTGAAGTACACCAGTCTGTTTTACTGAAAGAAATGAGTAAGTACTTTAGGTGGAAGCACGGATAGCGGCACGGATTGAGGAAACGGAAAGCTGAGTTCAAATTCCAGTCGAATCCATTACATTCATTTACGTTCGCTTCTTCTCCCCCCCACCCCCTAAATAGCAGGACAGACCGGCCTTGAATGGCAACTGGTCTACCAGAAAGAAATGGCAACCTACTGCCGGAAAAAAATCTGCCTCGTCAGTCATGTATCGAAAGATCATATCATTACTGATATTACGGGAGTACATTTTTAAAATATCAATTCTGTATCATGAACGACAACTTCTCTGGTTTAAATGTTTTATATTCTGATTTGGCAAAATTCGTTACAAGATATTGTTTCACAAACTGAGTATGAATATTAACAATCACATCGTATTATTTTAAAGGGTGGAAACAAGTTTTCCATCCGGGTTTCCTCCTAGATTTTCCAAGCTTTCATTTCTACTTCATCTGGCACTTGTTCATGAATGACACATTCACTCCTCCCAGTGTCTTTACATCCTTTCATGAAAATTCTCACGTACTAGAATATTTTTGCAACACACTGACACGTGTTGAAATCTGCGTAGTATTTAGTATTGTTGAAGTTATCGCTAAACATGTTTTCTCGAGATTTACAAACTAAGTTTCGTTCAATTTCGGAAACCATTCGATGATTGAAATTTAAATAGGCTGATTTGTTTGGAAAAATACTTTGACAAAAACCTAGTAAAACCAACTAAACTTTGTACCCTTTTATCTTTTTGTATTTCTCCCCAAAATTTGGTTTCGATCGGTCAATGTATGGTGTTATTTTTTAGAGAGTGTGACAGAAGGACGGACTAACAGAAGTCACAGAATTTTATATATATATTCACGTGCGAGTTGTGAAAATTCCTAATACATCGCACAATATATTTGTCAATAGCCAGCTAATAGAGTTAAAGAAATTTTGACTTTAGCAATCATAAAAAGAATTTTTTTTCCCCAATAAATTAACAGACATTTAATTTCCATTTAATTCTACCAGTAATTCACAATATCACAAAATGTTTAGAAACATCGTAATAATTCGGAAATTATCATCATTAAAGCCAATATTTTATTTTTAAACGAATTTCATCAAATTCTGTACAAAAATATTTGGTAAAAAATATTAAAAAAGAGTATTGTCTCAATTCTATAAATATTTTTCGAATTAGCATCATTAATATTGTTTTTCAGTCGCTAAGTTTCAGTCGGTACGTTCGTTCGCCAGGCGAATATATTGCATCCGGTAAGTTCTTCATTGTTTTTGACTTCTACTAATTAAAAATAATTGAATAATTCGAGCAAATATAGGAAAGTATAGGATGAAATCTTTGTCACCTGGATTTTGTGAGTTGTCCTAATTGTCGACAAAGAGGGAACGAAACTTAAAATAGAAAAATGAGATTTCGGAAAAAATTTCGAACATGACAAAAAAAAAAAACACGAAACAAAAATAGAGATATCAATGTTAAAAATTAAATGATGAACTTCAACTAATGATTGTGCAATTAACAACATATCCTCCTATTAAGGCTATAAATTAAATTACTGATGACTTCAGATCTAAAAAAAAAAAACGCGCTTACATTTATTTCTCTTAAATCATAGTAAGTAAAACAAATGCCTCCACCACGGGTTTGAAATTTTTCTTACTATTTGTACCATGTCTCGATCATGTCTCTCCATAAATCCCTATCCTTTGTAGCTCTTAGCGATGTCTGTCTTTTTACTGTTTCTCTCGCTTACTGTTTTTTTTTTTTTTTGCTTCGTTAAATAGGTTACTTTATGCTTTTCCTGGATTCTCATGTCTTCACTATGTCCTGTGAGTTCTTCAAACCCTCTTCCCTCACTATGTGTCCCAGATATTTACCTGCTTCTTTCTGATACTAATTACAAATGTCATTTTTCCTTAAAACTTCCTCGTTGCTCACATATTTGATCCATGTTATTTTCAGCATCCTTCTGTAGAACCACATCTCTGTTGCCTCTTCTTCATCTGTGAGGGAATTATCTAGCATTTACTGCCACACGTCATTTTTCGCGTCAGCCATCTGAATTAGAAAATTATATTATTTAGGAGTGATATGACTTTCGGACCACCCTGTATGATTATCATTAAACGCAAAATCCAGGATAGTCGAAAAATAAAAGTATTTAATCTCAGCATGAATTGGCGATCTAGTTTGACACTGTATTGATGGCTAATAATTTCAGACTTTACTTCTAAATAGTAGGATGTTTCATTTGTTAACAGAACTTAATTTGGAAACTTTTGTTTCCTTTTTTACTTTTTCTTTTAATTCGGACAAAAGACGAAGCTTTTCTTAATTCTTAATTATCGTTTGTACAACAAAAACAATTTTCTAAGTCTAAAATCGTAGCTGGTATGATCCGCTTTTTCGAAAAAACAATTTTCTATCTTTTTCAATGTACCGTTTCCCTTCCGGGCATTGGCGATGATGGCTCTCCACAATTTCCTGTCTTTTGTAGCTCTTAATAAATTTTGTCTTTTTGTTATCTCCCCTAAACCCTGTTCCGCCATCAATTTACACAAGCTCGTTAGGTAGGTTATGCGTTGGTTTCCTCTGTCCCTCTTGCCTTCAATCTGTCCTGTGGGTATCAAATTTTCCGAGCCATCTTTCCTCATTATGTGCTCTAGAAACTTCAGGTGTCTTTTTTCTGATTCTAAGTATAATTGTCTTTTTTGTTTCCATTTTCTCTTCTTCTCTTCGTCGTTGCTCACATGTTCAGTCCATAGTATTCTCAGCATCCTTCTGTAGGACTACATTTCTGTTGCTTCAAGTTATCTGTGAGGAAATTGCCCAACGTTCATTGCCATATAGGAGGACTGATATTACATCACAGTTCAGTATTCTTTTCTTTGTTTCTATCGATATTTTCCAGTTTCTTAATACTTTGCTTAGCTTTTGGAAGGCATTTTCGCTATTGCAATGCACCTTCGGATATCAGTATTTCAATTTCTGTCCTCTGTTAAAACACCTCCCAGATATTTAAATTGTTGTACTTGCTTGATTTTGGTATCTCTAATTTGTAATTTTTAAAATCTGAACATATTCTCCCTTTTGCACATGATTAATTTGGGCACAACAAGGTCTAACGCAAGAATCACATTTTAGAAGCACCAATCAAGATGCAAAATCAAGATCAAGCGTTTGTAGACCAGCATTCTTTATAATAACTGCATTTTAGCATAAACATTAAGTACTAGAATATCAATCAGTGATATGCAGAGGTTTGGTGATGCTCGATGTCACCTCCCCGATTGTATGAGACTCAAATATTTGGTATTCCCCATTTTTCACAGTAATCGTTAACTGAAAATATTGAAATATGGCTAATTTTGAAAATTTCCAAATTCCAAATTCGAATAAGTCTTTTTAGATTACAAGAAGATTCAAGGAACCCCATTTTCGGATATTCCAATTTTCTAGAATTTACCATGATGACTTTATCTTGTTGATTTGAAAAAATCCCAGAAAAATATTCTTTATATATACTTTCAATACGAACGTAACACAGGATTCGGTAAACTGAACTTCGTGGACAATATCTCGAGTTGAATCCGGCATTATGCTAAATATTTTGCATCTTTAATTTCGGATTTTTTTTCCTGACAGTTTCATCGGGAAGATAGATTATTTCGTTTTGAATTCTGCAGGTCAAGTGGGTGACACTTTTCGTTTTTTCTTGATTTTCACTGATTGTCACACCTGGCTCCGATAAGCGAGATAGCCCTTCTTCTCGATGTCAACGAAAGGTCAGATTTTGCTTTACCACAAATAATATAATTTCGACAATCTGTTCAATTAAAATGACTTCGAGCAAATGAAGACTGCATATCTTTTTTCGAATCTCGTGGACTGGCACTATATAGAATCACAAAGAACTGTACCAAATAACAAAAACCACGTAAGTTGAAAACTTTCAACAGCTAAAATGAATAACATATGTAAATCGAAGAGAAATAATGACATAACCAAGTTGTTGACATTCAACACTACTTTAAACAAAAGGTTAGGAAAGAAGCTTCCATCAATACAGGAAAGAGCGATAACAGTTACTGGACTTGAGAAATTTATTTTCCCGAAAAATTGTTTTAAAACTTTAATAGAAAGATTTTATAAATTTCATCTCTAAGTAGTTCTGGTTTCTCTGCAAATGAATGCCGATTGTTTCCTTATAAAGAAACGGCTACTATTTATTTCTTTTTCTTTTTTCAGCAGACATTTGCAGTTGAAGTTGAGCATCGGACTGCAAGGTTCAGGTATTTCTTCATGTAAGCTTTATGAGAAGAGCTTTTCAATGCTTTTACAACGAAGTTAAAAGAGTCAATTCCAAATTATAAAAAAATAAAGGTATATTTCACCGTTTGAATCCAACTCCGATATGAATGCACGAAGCCGTCGCATCGAATGCATCCCTTTCTGCACGCTACTGATGTCAATACTAATTTGATGTTGTAGATTCAACAGTTGTTTGTAAAATATGCAGATTCAACTTGAAATTATTTCTAAAATTAGTATGTGACAATAAGGTTCAGGAATTTTGCCAACGCTCCTCCAATTTACTAGGTCTTCATCTGCGTGAAATTGCAATTACGTGAACGACAGTCGAAATTTATACAAGGGAAGAAAACTCTGAAAAATGGCAATCCTGATTGCCTCCCTTGTAAGAATGTATTCTACCTTAAGTGTACACCATTTTTTATAGGCAACTTGTTTTATAAACAACAGTAGTCAACAAATGTTACTAAACCTTTAAGCAACTCTACTAATGACGTCAGTGTGGGTTAAGCAACTGAAAAAAGAAAGCGTACAATTAAATAAAAAGTTACTAAATTTATTTTATTTTATAGTGTATTCAAGAATTCTACTAATTCTACTTAGTTACTTGGTTACATTAAAATATCTTTTATTTCTATTTATTAGATGCAAGCATAAAAATATTTAGCAACCATATTTAAGCAACCCCAGTATTAGTCAAAATCATATGTTGTTTATAAAAAACAAATATGTTGTAGCACTTTCATCTATGTGTCTCTTTTTTACGCCAGTTATATAAAGAGAGAAATGTGAGATTGTATGCGTGCATAATTTGATTAGTTTTTAAGATCACAATATTTCTTTAATTTAAATGCATCTTTTAATATCTGTACAAATAATAATGCATATCTATGTGTGCATGTGGTGAGATGGGCACTGACCATTTAAGTATTCCATACCGCATCCCAAACGAGTCTACCAATAGACAACAATGATCCTGCTTTCCCGCCCGAGGCCAATGTACTGATGATGGATTAGGAGAGCTATGCTGATGTCATAGGTATTCATAGTTGGGATAAGAATGATCTTGAACAGAAAATCAACATCTTCTATCAAGTGATTCAAGAAATGAGAGTCAAGATAAACCTTTCCAAAATAGAACCTATGATCTGGAATTGAAATGAAAGCGACGATGACACCAACTCTGCTGAATCTGTAATAAAAAAAAGTCGTGATATGAAATTAGTAGATATACTAAAAGCTTCAGATACCTCGGTGTATGGATCAGTTATAACAATTTAAGTAGAGGAGAAATTCAAGAAATTGAACATAGAATAGACTGTGCTAGTGATTCGGTGAATGTGAGGAACAATATGTGACTCTCCGCAGATACCCATCTGTGATGGTCCTGGGGTTTGTTAGTAATGTGGACTGTGATGCCACCCAACTTCTTCTCAAAGGGTCTCAGAGTAATTACCACAACTTACATGAAGGTGCGAAATACAGTGGTCAAAGTCTGGACCAAAGCCGTATGTGTTCCAGTAGGACTCTACTCCTTCCTACATGGCCTGCATGACTCAGCAGTAGCTGGCTGAGAATTTTTACAATTATGTCATCCGCAAAATGTTGCATCGTAGCTTTCCTGATTGGAATCCTCCTACGGGGTACTATGTCTGGGTCATCGTCGAGAGGGAGGCCAATCAGCAGACGCACAATACCAAAGAACTCATTGAAGACTACCATTTCCAACTCTTTGATCCGGACATTCAATCTCTTCAGAAACCATTTTCAGGCAGTAAGAAAAGTCTTACTGAATAACTTCTTTTTTTCTGATTTTTCTAAGTTGAACAGATGTACAATTTTTTTTTTTAATTGATTTTTTTTCTATTGAATATTTTTGGTTTTCTTTATACTTTATTCTCATTTACCTAGAACGCCCGTTCAATCATATATATAATTATTTATTTAAAAATTATAACATAAATATGTTATAAAATCACTACAAAAATAACCATTTTGTTTCAACACCACCGGTGTCTTATCAAGTGACGATGTTGAATGTAAAATAAATGGTTTTAAAAGCACACACACACACACACATATATATATATATATATATATATATATATATATATAGAGAGAGAGAGAGAGAGAGAGTGCATGAGAAGTACTTCCCAAAATACTTCTTAGTGTCTTACCATTATGTTAGAGGTATTTCTGCCATTCTGTATATATATATATATATATATATATATATATATATACAGAGAGAGAGAGAGAGAGAATTAATACAAGTAAAAGGTTTGACACTTTGCTGATTGATGCTGCCTTCAGCACCACGACTCCAGAGTTTCGTAGTCGGATCCTCCGGGAATCACTCCGTGCACTCGTCAGCGGGGTATCAGCAATTGACTGCTTATACTTCACGATTTTTCGTTTCTATATGCACTTTTCATTGATGATTTTTTCTTCAGTGTATCTGTACGTGTGTGCGCCCGGCTGCCAGTGCGTGTAGAATGTCGTGGTTATTTCCCATTTTCGTCGTTTTTTTTTTTTTGTTTTGTTTTAGTTTTTGTTTTTTTGTGGGGGGCACTTTACACTCATTCCTTAGGCTTTTCTCTCTTTTTCTTTCAATTGTAACCATTTTCGCATCCGGTTTTCTAGACATGGGCTGTTGTTGTTAATTCTTGAGCGTTCTAGTGTTTTATTGAGTTATATATATATATAGGCTGTAGAAATACTTTTACAAATCTTTCGAGCGGGTTCCTCACACCAAAACAAGGACAAAAGTCCACATAAACATATATCCACAAATCCTTCATTTTTGACTTAAGTTTAAAGCAAGTTTGCAATAGACACTGTTAATGTAAAATGTGTTCTTTATGGTCGGGCGTACGAGTGAATCTCCGTTTTCATATCTGCCTGCCCATGATATGAATATCCTGCCATTTTTAAACGGAACACTTCTCAGTTAACTCACTACTACACACATTAAACATTGAAGACAAACTAGCCACAAATATACACAATTGACAAATGTAACCTACTCTACATAGCAGAACAGTGCCATCTACTGTAAATTTTCTTTAAAATTAATAAGTCAAAAACGAAGGATTTGCAGACATATGATTATATGGACTTTAACCCTTGTTTTGGTTTGAGGAACCCGCCCCCAAAGTTTTTAAAAGTATTTTTGATACACCCTATATATATATATATATATATAAACAAGTATATGATTGGTGTATACGGAATAAATTTCAATAACCAATATATATATATATATATAGATAGATAGATAGATAGATAGATAGATAGATAGATAGATAGATAAGTTACGAAAAACTTGGTAATCCGTATGAATAGTCCCAAGGAGGATGAAATCCTGAGAGCTCAAAATAAATTCAGAGCTAATTTTTTAAAGAAAAACAGACCACTTTAAGGCTCCATTGTAATAGTTTATTTCACCGGAGACCTTTTAAAGGACGCTGGATCATCAGACATCACTTCCAAAAGGTTACTTTAAAAGGTCTCTGGTGAAATAAACTATTACAATGGAGCCTTAACGTGGTCTGTTTTTCTTTAAATATATATATATATATATATATATATATGAATGAAAGCGATTTGAAAAGATAATTCCACGCTTTATGTGCAGGATATTTTATATCTAGAAATTATAGTAGACAACACATCTCTTCTTAACAATTTGGCAACAGTTTTGGGAATTTTACTGGATTTTCCATATTTCACATTATTAAACAGGTCACTGATACCCCTAAAATCATTGTCACAATTAAAAATTATAATTGCTGAACATGCTTTACAAAGTCAAATATTTTGAGCAAAAAATTGAAGCATCATTGCAATGACAAAAACTATAAAGACGACATTAACGTGAAATGTATATACCATGTTCATAAACAAGTTTTACAGGTTATTCAACCATTGATTTTGTGAGCTGATATATTTCTCCATAGGAAACAGACTATGCAGTATACAGAAAACATACTGCAGTTCATTTTTACCGGTAAATTGCTGTTCATTAATGGAAATCTTCTTCAAAATGAACTAGTTTTCAAACAGGTTAAGAATTAATGACATTGAAACTTATTTTATTTGAGGTAAATTTAGTTTTCTTTGCAGGATATGATGGAGCATTGTCATGCATAATAATCTTATTCTAGAAAGCATTTAACTTCTTAAAACATGGCTCTATGTGCCTTCAAAAAGTCAATATATATCCAAGTTAACTTAATACCACCCCAAAAGATCACACCACTTCCTTGTTGACATTGCAACCTGTGAAAATGGTTTCTGCCAGTAATCACTCAGCCTGTTTCATCCATATCCTGTGACAAGCAGAGGTTTAGTGATGCCTGGGGCCAACTCCTTGATTGTATGCCCCTAAGACTCGGGGGGGGGGCTATAGTGTCTAATACCAAGAAATGTGAAAAAGGAAGACATTTTAAATATGTAAAAACAGATGAAACATGAAATAAAGGCTTTATTCAAATTAAATATAAACTAAATTTTTATTTCAATCCTTAATTAGATGCCTATATCCATTGTACCCTCTGTCACACCTTTCTGCATATCACTGTCCATATGGTCTATCTAGGTGAAAACATTTGAAAAAATTGTCTTAAATTTGTTGACCATTTCAATTTTCTTTCTGGCTTAGTGAGATCAGTTTCACATTTTGCTACTTCTTTTAGAACTTGACATCTTGTGGGGTTTTTTTTATACTTCTTCACTGATATAAATATTTAAGAATTTCATAGCTTGAAATAGATTTCCTATAACTTCTCTCTCTCTCTCTATATATATATATATATATATATATATATATATATATAGAACACTGATCAACTTGTTCTTATCCAATCAACGTCATCCAGTATCTTCCATGGATTTCTTTATAGTTCACCTAGCAAACATTTTTACAATTTCCAGATATTGTTTTAGCTTTTGCAATCTCTTTTCAAAGTCATTAAGCATTTCTCTTTATCAGTAAAATCAAACTTACAAACCATTTTAAATCCTTAAACTCACAACTATTTGAGACTTTAAAATCCAAGACATTTCATACAAGTGTCTGCCATTTATATCTGTGCAGATAAAATTTGCCATCATTCAAATATTAAACCTTTAGATTCTAAGTATTTTAATGTATCAATAAAACATTAAATGGCTAATAATGTAACATACACACACACATATTAACGATATATATTTCATATATCAGGAACAATATTGAGGAAAATGTATGACAAAGTGGAAAGTTTTCTTGCTGCACCTGGGCTCTTACTACATTTCAACATTCCTGGCAGAATTTCTATTATCCCAGTGTGGAATATCTACTAACAAAAGTGAAAGAAAGAAAATCAATCTAAATGAAATTGGCTAGAAAAAAATAAATAAATAAATAAAATTTCCCAGCATCCCTGATTTGTGTACATGCACCAACATAACAAATTTAGTCCAATGAAGTCCTAAAGGATGAAACACATCATAAAAAAAATTTTTCCATTTAGCCATGCATTTTCCCCATATATATATATATATATATATATATATATATATATATATATAAAATAAAAATCTATAATCATTGTATTCAAGAATATATATATATATTATATATATATTGTGCGTATTTAGGCACCAGTTTTTCATTCATACATGTTTCATTAAATAAAGCTTAGATTGGATTAAAAAATATGGATCAATATTGTGATTTTTCTTCTTCGTTTAATGATAATGTTATTAAGCTTATCAGACATTATGAAAAGAATCTACATAAAATAAATAGACAACACTTGTCTATATTATTTAATGAAACATGTATGAATATATATATATATATATATATATATAAAATGGCTGCAACTTTGTTAAGTATGAGCATCACAAAATAAACTTAGTTTTACTTTAATGTGGTTTGCAACCACTGGTAGATATGAAACATTATATATATATATATATATATATATATATATATATATATATATATATATATATATAGAGAGAGAGAGATATGCATACATAAAAAGAAAAAACATACTAATTTAAACAATTAAAAGATTTAATTACATTTTTATTACTGTAAAAGTTATTCTGGTGATAAAAATAAACTTGCCATGTGGTGCATTTTCTTTAAGACTTTGTGTCTAGGCAGGTGGACATTAATTTCACCATTCCAAAAAATATGGGAATTTCTACTCAAATACATATCACTAAAATAACTTTTATAGTAATAAAAACTGTATATACAGATACATAAACACACACATACTTAAAAGTGGAATTGCATATTTCTTGCCAGCACTATAGGTCTGTGTTTAAGTTCGAATAAAGTCCAGTTTCAAATTATTTTCAAACTAAGTCCTTCCTACTTAGTAAACTGACACAATTTTCCTACCTTCATTTTGCACTATACAGAACCAAACTTTCTATATTAAAAATATTTTCCCTTCATTTGTTTTTCTATGTTAAATACTTAAAAATGGGGGAAGAAATTCAATTTTTGTCTAAAATTTTTACTTTTAGTGATGCTATTTGATCTGATAAAAAAAAATCTTCATACATGTCTCCCAATTCCAATCATTCAACATAATGTCACCTAAAATATTTTTAAAATATATCAATCAAAATAGAGACAAATGTAAAACCCAAAGAGAGACATCCATTTTAATATTCCACACCATATTAATGTATCTTGTACAGGTATTGCAAGATAGAATTAATTTAATCTTTTGATCTTAAATGACTAAGATACTCCAAAATGAAAGCAAATATAACATCAAGTAAAGTATATCACTAATCAGACTACTTTTACATTTATATTAACCAGTTGTTTATAAAAGTGAATATTTTATCTGGGCCAGTGAATTTCTGGTGACGCAAGAATAGAAAAATCACTAAAACCCAGAATAAACCAAAAGTGATGAATCTCTAATCATTGTATTCAAGAGTAAGTTTTAAATACAAAAAAAAAAATTAATTCAGCTTCTAGAAAGAACATCCTTAAAATTACAAATCAACACGAGGCAATGAAAAAGTTAACTTAAAGATAGTGCCCATTTACAATATTTTGAAGAAAATTTAACTTACTTTCGCTTTATATTCAAAAATTCTAACAATCAGTTTTATGTATCTCATTTTATAAGCAGTAGAGTTTTATTTAAAACTCTTTCTTAAGCAAACTTTGATGATTCAGTAAATAATTCTACTGTAACTTATTTAGCATAAAATAGAAATACCAGAAGTCACATTGAATTAATTTTCATAACAGAAAAGTTATTTTATAGTGCTGCATTAAATATTTTGAAAACATGGACCATTTTGCACACAAAAAATAAAAATGTAGTGTCAAAATGATGGTTTTTATTTTTCCCATAACACTGCTTTTAAACTACTTTCATTTTTTGGCAATGTTTATTTTAAAAGCAATGATTAGAATAATAAAACATATGAAAGTGAATTTATTTTTTGTTCTTGCATATTTACAACAAAAATATTAAATATTATATATTTAATAGATTGTTTACAGAATCATTACAAGAATAATTTTATTCTAAAAACTCAAACAATTGTATTAAGAATGATGCAATACAATATTTATCATTTACCAATTTATAAAGAAATATGAAGTTTTTTATTCATAAATTTACAAACATTTACTAAATTATTAAAATATAGTATAAGGAAATCCTTATTATTTACCATTTTATAAAGTTCCAAATAACCAATGTTTTGGCAACTATTCTAATAAACAATATAATAAATAAAGAGTATAAATAAACAATCTAATAGTGTTTATTATTTTTGTTGTAAAACTTAGGAAAGAAAATGTATAAATTCACTTTCATATGTTTAGGTTTCATTACAATTCTAATAATTGCTTTTTAAAATAAACATTGCTTAAGTGTAAAGGTAGTTAAAATAAAAGCTGTGTCATGGGGAAAAAACTATCCTTTTGACATTCCGTGTTTTTGCAGGCACAAAGATCCATGTTTGCCAAATATTTCATAGGGCAAAAATAATAAGATTGCTTTAAAAAAAAAAAAAAAAAAAAAAAAGGTGGGAAAAAAAAAACAAAAAAAAAAAAACAAACAATTTGTAGATTATTATAAAAAGTCAAATGAATCCATTTTGTTAGTTTGTTTGGACAATGTATTTTTATTTTCACCTGTGCTGTATGACATAATGAGGACATGGCAAACCCAAGAAGAAAGGAATGAAGAGGAGGACATGTTTTTAAGGGTCACCAGTCCAACAGGTAACACTCAGTTACAAGTTACACAAAATACTTCCACAACTAGGGATCTAATGTCTCCATCACATATGGCAGTCACAAGCAGACAGACAGCATTCTTTTGGTACTTGAGGAATTTTCTTTTTTTAAATTTCAATTGTAGGAATTTGTCTCTTCACTGATATGTACAGTCAGCTGAATATGCATATCAATTGTTAAAAAATTAATCTTAAACATCATATCTGTACATCAGAATCAATAAAATACAATTAGTCATAATTCCACTTCCAAAGACATGTAAATATAAGTATTTGTATGTTTATGCATCTATGTTTGTGTGCATGTGTGTGTGTGTGTGTGTGTGCATGCACATATAAATACATGTAATGCTACTTGAGACAAAAGTTTAATTGCAATGTACCAGATTAAAAAAAAACAAAAAAAAAAACACAAAAGTTGGTCTTTTTCAAAGTGTGAAAATGTATTTTACACCTGAATACAAACACAAGTTCACATCTTAATAAACAAAAGTCTAAAAGACTCTTGCTGAAACCAAATAACAGAAAAACTCATTTCCCCCCCCCGATTTCTTTTTTTCACAAGATAGCTTTTTGCTAACATGATTAAAACAAATTGTCATTTAATAGATCAACTTTATTTGGATAAATATTTTCGCTGACAGGATCATATCTTTAACACAAATTCACTAATACACTAGCAGCTGCATAGATATGCACATACACACACACACATTTTGCAAATATATGTTTGGTTGTTTGGTATCTGGATAAGATCTACAATAACTAGTTGGCTAAGTCCACTAAAGTGATCAGCAGCTATTACATGAGGTCAGAGGTAAGGGAATATGGACGGCGCCAGGAAACTGGGGGATGGGTGGGAAACGGTGGCGCCAAGTAGTTCACAGAGAAGACAAGATGCATATTTTGTTGCCGACAGTAGGACAAGAACTCTGCTGGCATGCCACAATACTCACAGTAAAATTTAATTAGAACTGATTTTTAAATGAGGTGACCAACACTGCCACTACTTTGGAATGATGGTCAATAATAATTAGAAAATGTAGAATAATAATAATAATAATAATTAAAATAATGTTCATCCATGGCTTTTCTATATATAAAAAAAAAAGGTTTTTATTTTACTGTTATGGGAGGTTTTATTTTATAGTAGAAAAATTTGATCCTGCAATTAAAAGTATATAGACACAATGAGGCACAACAATCAGAACTTATTTAATGATTATATATAGCCAATATTTAGAAGAAAATTAAAACAGACAGACAATATGAAAACTGCTTATGCATTGTTTTTGTTGCCGGACTTAAATTAAAAATCAACTGGGAAGTATAGATGATGATGAGCTGTAAAAAGCAAAGTGAATAAAAGTAGAAAGTGTCTTCATTTCCAATTGGGAAAATATGCTATGCACAAAAAAGAAAGAGATGTTGGGTTAAGTGTGCATTTAAATATAGTGTACAGATTCATAACAAATATTAATTCTTACAATTTCTATTTAAACACATTCTAAGTATCTAAGTTTTTTCAACAGTAAACAAAATTTACATTTAGTAGTACCAAAGAGAGAAAACTTTTGTTTAAACTGTAGTTTTATGTACTTATTTGTAAAGTAATAACAAAGAATAATTGTTTCCCCTAATTTTTCATTTCAATGTTAAAAAAATAGATCATGTCAATAGAAACAGAGGACAAATGTTGAAAGTGACAAGAAGTGTTCAGTTAATGTTTGTATGATACAAAGGTAAATTTAATTAATATTCAGCTAAAAATCACTATTAGACAATTTACATGACAGCATCATCACCATTAGACAACTGATAGCACCATATAAGGGAAGACAAAAATTACAATACAAATGTATTCAATAGAAATTTTATGAAACAAAATTGTTTCATAAAAATATTTAATGACAAAAGGAGAGTAAATGATTTGTACTCCCTTTTTATATTCAGAATGAGCCACTGAGAATAATAACAAGATGAAAACCCCAAAGAAATATATCAGAGTTAAATTTTCTTGAATAGTAAACATTAGATTAAAACATTAAATTTTTATGTTCAGCACAATAAGTTTTAATCAAGAAATGAAAGACCAGATTTCATCCAACATCATTAAAGACAAATTTGTTTATAATGATAGTTTACATCGTAGACCCTATCAGCTTCATAAAGGTTTATCAATTATGACTACCTACCACACAAAAATCATCTTTTCACTCTAAACTCAAAGTACAAACCTAACTATATAAAAAAAAAAAAATGAAGCTTAATTTTATGGACAAGTATAGCAAAATTTTGTAATACAAATAGAAAGTGTGTATAACAAAGAATTATTAGTTCAATTATATGAAAGCTAAAATATGGATCTTTTTATACACAAAATGTCAGTAAACAAGATAATTGTTATTAATGCTTTTAAAAACTGCTTTTTCGTTAATGAAATTGTGGTTGGATAGAGTAAAAGAGGAGAGAAATCATGACAACCAAAGTAAAAAAAAAATAAAGAATGAATTTCATTAATTTATGACAATTTGAAGTAAGGAATAAATTTTTAAAGTGTAAGGAAATAAGGAATGCATTTTAAGCTGTTAAAGTTTAATCTTTGATCCCAATTTAACAGAAAAGGAGATAACATAGGTAGACATGCACATATACAGAATATTACAAATTTTTATTTGTATCAAATAAGTATAGATTGTAAAATGCTTGTCCAATAACTAAATGACTACAAATCACTTTCATATTAACATTTTCCATATACAATGCCATGTCTCAAACATTAGATAATTTATTATCTAATTCAAATTTTGTGTAACTTCCTTTACATCTCTTTCTCATGTGCATGTGTGTGTGTGTGTGCATGAGAGAGAGAGAGAGAGATTTCATTTGCAGATAATGTTATCAATTAAATGATACAGAAATTCAAATAACTTCACATCATCACAATCTTTGTAAATCCTTATTCTTTCTGTACATAAGGCATTAAATATATTTGGCTTAATATAAAACCCTTCACTATCAGAAAAAAGGAAGGTAAGCATCCTTTTCAGATTTATAGCTTCTTGAATAAATGACATCAATTTACAAGATCAAATGTTTACCAACAAAAGGTATAACCACAAAATGTATTTTAAAAAATAACTACCTGAAACATACATTACAGACTATAGTAGGCATTAAGCATATGGATCTCATAGAACATAAAAGTAATGAAATTATCTCAACATTAAGAGGAATTGTTTTAAAAATAAAAACTTATCTTGTCTGATGTAAAAGTTAAATTAGTTGGGACTTATTTTCACAGATATTTTCATTTTGGATAAAAAGTGTCAATTACAAAATGTAAACCTTGAAAGTCCATGATTAGAAAATGGAGAAAATAGTTTATGAATTGCATGAAAGATTTCATGCTGAAATCATTGATGGTTAAATAGATTCACACCATCATTTGAAACTCAATCTTTATGAACTTTGAATATGAAAAAGAAAAACTACCATAAGTTGATAAATGGCAGAGAAGATAAACAATAAACAGTACAAAAAGCAGATCACTTCATTATTCTGTCATAAATATAATTAGGGTGAGGATTTAATAACAACTCTTTTCAGAATGTAATAAATAAATTTGTATTAGAATAAGCAATAAAAATTTTCTTCATAAACTGCATGATCAGAGGAGAGCAAAACTATTCAAGTGAATGAAACCATTTTCATACTGCTTGTAAAGATGATAATAGGTAAAATTTTTAATCATCTATATAATGATTTTTAAAAAAATTTGCTATGCTGGACGAAAAGGAATTGAACAAATAGAAATATATATAGAGAGAAGCAACTAATTTGTAATCTTTAGCTAAAAAATAGCAAGAAACAAAGTTTGAATTTGATGCATGGTTAGGTATACTTTTTAGCACAAATATTAGTAAAACTGATAGGGAGCATTTTAAAGTTATCTATTGACTAGGAAAAGGAAAGCTTTATAACATTATGACATTTCATGTTACTCTTGAGATAGAATAAAAATGAAAAAATGCCAAGGAATAAAATTAATATGAAGGAAAAGCAAAAAAATTTTTTTTAAATTATTAGAAATGTTCAAGTCATGAAAGTCTCAAAATTTCAAGAGATGATTATTCACTTCCATCCAGTGGTATCACAAGAGAGGGGGCGAGATAAAAATTATTATAAAAATTTAGTAGAGCGTTTCAGTTGTGCACACACACTTTTGTTTCCCTTACTGCTATTTTATAGTCAATGATTTTGACAGATTTTCTGGTATCTCACCTTTACTTTGTTAATTAGTATTTGTGAATATTCGTTTCCAAAAATGAAGTAATAAAGGAAAATAAGAGGAAAAAAAAAAAAAGCTTCTACTCAATTACTAATATTCAACATAGAAAGTCTTTACAAAACAATTTCTTCATCTAAGTAATAATAAATTTAAACCTATATTTGTCGCATGGTAGTATATGATAAAAATAATAACTTGCATGTAAGGCAATTATTTTAACATTAAAGTTTAATGTAAAAACAAACATAATTTTGATGCAGTTTTTTAATATTTCAACTTTGAATTCTATTGTTTTCTTACAGAATTTTCACTTTAG
Organism: Acanthosepion pharaonis; assembly: GCA_903632075.3. Taxonomy (NCBI): domain Eukaryota; kingdom Metazoa; phylum Mollusca; class Cephalopoda; order Sepiida; family Sepiidae; genus Acanthosepion; species Acanthosepion pharaonis. The sequence continues at coordinate 1,914,848 of CAHIKZ030004810.1, read as the reverse complement.
CCACATGTATAAATGTAAATGGTTTTGGACTGTACACTTGATATTGTAATTAAAAAGTGTAATTTAAATGGTATTATTTGGTTATGTCATCACTACTGCCATTACATCCATTAATATGTGATTTCCAAGTAACATTAGTACAAAAAATATTACTAAGGACTCTGTATGGTCTGTAAAAAGTGAATATTAATGGAAGTGACACCAATCCTATTGATGCCACTGTCTTTCATTTATTGCTAAGTGGTTATGTTAATAGTTTTGCCCATTGATTTCCAAGCTGCCTCTCTCTCTCTCTCTATATATATATATATGTGTGTGTGTGTATAAACAATGATGCAGCATTAACTAATCCAAAGAAAGAAAATTAATGATTATCCTCATTGGACAAATTGAATATATTTCATTCTTGATTACCATTGTCTCTGGGCATATAAAATAGACACCCAAATTTACTTTTAGCCAAATTCAATTCTTAAATCTTAGAACTCTTATTTAAAAAAAAAAAATGCTAACTGACAACCAATTGCTCTATTAACAAAATCATTTTCTGAAGATTAATGAGATAAAAGCCAAATTTCACTTAGGGTGGAACAGTATTAGTTAAAATTTATCATTTTTATTTTTTGAAACAATGGAATTATGTAATTTTTTTTTCTGTGCCAATTACAAAAAAGAACACATTATGGTTTCTGGAAACTTTATGTTAATTCATAGCTTTTTCCATCTGTTGTATTTCCACAAAATTTTAAAATCTTTTTAGTAGCAGTTAAATTGTTTTAAGACCACAGAAAACTTGCACTTCAGTCATCTGTTAATTCAAAAAGATTGTGAAAATTGAAATAAAAATCAAGTATTTCGACAATGACTAAAAATTGAGGAACTTGAGCTATTAAGCAACAGAGATAGAAATGGCTTCAAAAAATCTTGCAAGAAAAAAAATTAAAAAACACATTTTGTGTCCTGTTAAATTTAAAGCACTGATGGCACATAGAAAGCAATATAATACTTAAAGAAACATAATGTCTATACAGATGAGAAAGTAAAGAGAAACTGCTATTAACAATGTCAAGGAATTGAAATTAAGGCATAAGTTTGATTTGAAAAACAATCACTGAGGCCTAAAAGACACAAACTAAAAGTCAAAGCTATTACTAAAGTAAAAATATAAAAATGAAAAAGGCTGTATTACAAACATTTTAAAATCAAAGAATAAAACATCTTCAGAAAACAAAGACAAGAGTTTACTAAATCTAAGTAATTACATTTAATAATCTAAGTAGTAAAATGAACATTCTTGTTAACTTTATGTGGTCTTTCCATTTGTAAGAATTTGCCAAATAGGTTTTCAAAAATCAACCCACAACAGACAAACATTGTTCTTTAATAATTATTGTTAGCAGCTTTGTTTTAATAAACTTTATTAACTACTTTTGCCTTGTCAAATTTAAAATCCCGACTACTTCTGGAGTGGCATCATTTAATGCTATATATACTCTGAGATATCTATAGAAACACCTAAAAATCAATTTTATCAATATGCCATATTTTTGTTGTGTTTACTAACATTTTTTTGCAATTTTGATTTTCATAATTCAGTTATTCGGGGAAGAAATATGCTTACAAGTCCCACAAGCATTTCTAGATGAAATTTGTGAACATCTGCTTTTTCTGTCAAATCTTTAATCACCCGTTTTACCAATTTTGACTGAATAGTGCACTTTTCTGTATAAAATAGAATTCTTTTGGATAGTTAACAAAATTATGCATACATTGCTGGAAACCAATTTGTCCTCTAAATGCAACTAGAGCTTCATCAATTGATATATTTTAAGAAAGTTTTTAAAGAGTTATTTACAGCATAATATACCAATAACAAAAAGTGTGGTAATGATGCTCTTTATTCCACTGATGACCTATCTTGTTCCAGTATAATTCTGATTGTATTATTTCATTGATGCTCTGAAAAATATCAGCTCTACGGCTATCACAATGCACCTTACATAACATGTTTAAGTTAACATTTAAGATACTATGGAAGCAAGTTTGAGTCAATAAAATTAATTTCTTGGTGTTTTATCACGGAAGTGAACCAAAAAGCTAGTCAGGTACAATAAATTATCTAAAATAATCATAGAAACAAAATTTTGTCTAAGGATGGAAATTTTTACACTGTAAATAGCAATTCCCCAAAAGTGGATTTATTACACTAACTTCCCAGCAGAACCATTTAAAAACTGTAATGAGCATATGCAGGATGAAATTTGAACTTATACAATTCTACAATCTTCATGATGGGAAATATTCAGAATTTAGAAATGTACTTTTACATATTAAAAAAAAAAAAGCAAGCCATTATACAACTTAATTGCAGGATCAGAATTTAGCCAATATAAGTGAATTGTTGAATGTATAAATGGACAAATTTATATCAAACTGGATGGGCATTTTTATTATGTCTGTTTTTCAATTTAATATTCTCTACTTCTATCTTAAAGAATCAGCATGCATGCTGGGAATGATGTTCTGCAGGGGCCTGATGGGATACATCAAAACCAGCATGTTGTTGATGTGGATGATGTGTGTGTTGAGTATGTGGGCTAACTTGTTGCTGTTGCGGATGGGATTGTTGTTGTTGTTGTTGTTGCGGATGGGGTTGATGTTGTTGTTGATGCTGCTGCTGTTGTTGTTGTTGTTGTTGTTGCTGCTGCTGTTGTTGTTGCTGCTGCTGCTGATGTTGCTGCTGCTGTTGTTGTTGCTGCTGCTGCTGTTGTGTTTGAGGATGGTGATGGTGGTGGTGATGGTGGTGGTGGTGGTGATGATGATGTGCATGAGGATGCTGAGGCTGCTGAGCAGAAGTGGTCACTGGTGTCATTTCAGCTATGGTCGGCAGAGGAGTTGTTGATTGCTGATGGCAGTAATAAGAGACTGTCATGGTGGTGTTACTTGCTGCTGAAGATGATACAGTATCATTGGACGCAGCCTGTTCTTGTTCTTCCTCTTCATCATCATCGTCATCATCGTCATCGTTGTCATCATCATCATCCTCCTCGTCGTCATCATCATCATCGTCGTCGTCGTCATCATCATCGTCATCATCATCATTGTTATCATTGTTGATAGATGAGACATTGTTTGCTGCATCTTCAGCAGCAACTGCAGCAGCGGAAAGAGCATCTGTCGGTGCAAAATATTCCCCTTTACCAGGTGACACAAATGTTAACACTTGATGCCTGAGTGAATTGTGATGTGGTACTCGTAAGATGACTTTTGGCAGAAAGACTTTCCACACTGTGTACACTTGTACAGATTTTCCCCAGTGTGAGTGCGGACATGCCGCTGCAACGATGTGCGATGACTAAATGCCTTGCCACAATGGACACAAGTGCATGATACTTTAGGATTTGCCTGCAGCGCGCTGTTGGCTCCAGTTGGAGTGCTTTTTGCATGGACGTCAGCAATATGGTCACGTAGGAGAGGAGCTTGCGTGAAAATCTTGGAACAGTGGTTACACTTAAAGGTCTGAATTAACCCTGGACTCTCTGGTACTTTTTGTGGTTTGGATACGACTTCCATGTTTTCTTCTTTTAGTGCATTTTCAACAGCAGTGTGAACCGAGTTCATGTGACGTTGAAGAGCAATCTCTTCTTGGAAACTATCTGTACAATAAGTGCAGTGCCATAATTCTTGTGGCTGTTCTGAGCCACTAGCAGAATGAGTTGTGGCTACATGATTCTTAAGGGACGAAAGTTCACAGAATGCCTTTTCACAAAGTGAACACTGATGCGGCCGAACACCTGTGTGTATGCGTAGATGCCGCTTGAGACCAGAATGTTGAGAGAATTTTTTGCTACAATGCACGCAAAGATATGGCTTCTCCCCAGTATGGGTTCGCACATGCTGTTGTAATCCTACCTGACGGAAAAAACCCTTGCCACACTGAGTGCATTTGAAAGGGCGTTCCCCTGAATGCAGCGTAGAGTGTCTTTTCAGTGTGGCTTCAGTGGGGAAAGTTTTATTGCACTCACTACACTTAAATGCACCTTTCTTTGATGCAGTTGAACCAGCAGCATTAGGAAGTGAATTAGCTGACTTTTGAGATTTGTTTCCAGCATGGCCATCTCCTGCTTCTCCTTCATCAGCAACTCCATTGCCAGTAGACGTTCCATCTTGAGTATTTTTGGATGAATTGTGACTAGTGATATGGTACTTGAGGGAGGACTGGTTGTGGAATGCTTTACCACACTCTGCACAGGCGTAAGGCTTTTCATCAGTGTGGATACGCATGTGTCGACGTAGAGAGGTTCGCTCCGAGAATGACCTGTTGCATTCAATACACACAAAAGGCTTCTCACCAGTGTGGGTGCGCAAATGTGATTTGAGATGAGATGCATGGATAAATGATTTTTGGCATCGGACACACTTATATGGTTTATCCCCTGTATGCTTTGCAAGGTGATTCTTGAGCGAGGTTTGGTTATAGAAAGCCTCCGAACAGTAGACACATACGTAAGGACGTTCTCCACTGTGCAAGCGCAGGTGGCGCTTCAATGACGACTGCTCTGAGAAAGCACGTGGACACTTGTGGCAACGGTGCGGTTTCTCTCCAGTGTGCGTGCGCAAGTGGGACTTGAGATGCGACGTGGTAGCAAAGCACTTTTCACAGTGCAAGCACTTGTATGGGCGGTCGACATTGCTGCGGCGCAGGTGTGAGAACAGCTGGTATTTGGTTTTGTAGGGCTGGTTGCTCTCTTCAGGCTCATCATATGACCACTCGTAAATACTTTCTCTCTCTTTCAAACTGAGCCCAGAGCTGCCTCCACTTCTTTCTGTGGTTCCAGCGCTACCACCAGCCCCTCCACTGCCTCCACCTTCACTATTTCCTTTTTTATCACTATTATCACCATCACCACCTCCACTAGTAGTAACATTGTTATCTTCTTCCTTCAAATCATCCAGTTCTTCATCATCTTGCTGCTGCTGCTGTTGCTGACCATCTAGCAGAGATTCATGAGAATTAACTGCAGGCAACTGCTGCTGTGATTGATGATGGTTGCTAGTACCAGAGGCTTTCAAGTGTGATGTTGCCGAGTACATCTTGAGGTAACTGTTGCCTTTGGGAGGTGTGCCAACAGCACCTCCTCCAGTTTTGGCAACTGGACTACTGCCATTGGAGATTGTATTACCAAACTTTGTTGCATCTGGGAAACTGTTGTTCTTCTCATTGGTTACAGAAAACCTGCTACTGGCTTCTTTATTGGCTGCATTAGTATCAATATTTTGCACAGGTGATTGCAATTTGCCTATTGGAGGCAGTGGACAGCGAGCATAATTATTATTTGCATTTTGTTGCAGGTCATTGTCATATTTTCCATGGTCCATCACTGGAGTGATAAATGCTAACTCCAGCTGTAAATAAGATCACCAGATGCAAGTCAACTTACTGACATTGATTGGGTATATTTTCAGGCTGGCATTATCCTATTGACTGAAATAAAAAAAAAAAAGTTACATCAATGATCACGAGAGAGAGAGAGATTCCTTGTAAAATTAATCCAGAATTTAAAAAAAAAAAAGATTCTAAATTTAAAATATCAATGCATGAAACAAGTTAAAATCTCTTAGATTTACCATGATATATATGAACATTAATTATTCAAACTTATGAACCATAATTGTTCAAAAACACTAATTTAACTTAATAAATAACTCTTACAAATCTTTATGTAAAATATTTATAACTCAATCAGATTAAAGTTTCTGGAGAAGTATGAAATAGTTTCACAAAATTTTCAAGAGGAATGCTTCTAACTTTACTTTCATCAGTACTTGAATATCCAAGTAGATATTTCAGGCATTATATATATATATATATATATATATATATATATATATATAAATAAATAAACGGCAACTGTCAGTATATGTGTATCCAGCTAAAACTAAAAAATTACAGTAATTCATGACAAAGTAAATATATATACAGACTCATTATCACCCAAGCCAGCTTTTTGTAAAAATATTATCATCGTATGATTTATATCTATGAAGATATTTTAAAATATTCTAAATTCTCAAAATTAAAAAGTAAAATCGAATGGTAATAATTCTTATTCACAATTATAATTACCATTCGTTTTTACTTTTTTATTCTGTTGATACTTTGCTATACATGTAAAAATTCATACTCTCTTGAATTTATTTTCACATCTATAGTAAATGAAAGTGTAATTTTAAAAAATGAATATTAAAACAACAAAGTAAATTAAAAAGAAGAATATTAAATACAATTATTTGAGGAAAAGCTTACTATTTATTTATTTGAATATTCGAGTGTGTGTGTGTGTGTGCATGTGATACCAGCTACAGAATACATATACAGATTCAGTATCACCCTAAAGGGCAGTTGTGTGTATGTGTGTGTGTGTATTATTGACTTATTAATATTTTTCAGCCATCTTATGGAAAATAATTATTTTATTCAATCTTCAAAAAATAAACTACATTGTTTTTTCAAAAATTTTCAAATTAATAAAACAAATATTCAACACGACGAATGTTGACCATAAGTAATGGCTCTCTAATTTTTCTTTAACTAAAGTTTTTCTTTTCAAATACAAACATTACTTGAAATTTAAACATAATTGCTTTTCAAAACTAAATTCTCAATGTATGTTGCTTCTACTCTCTTTCAAAATGGTAATTAATATTTAAAAGTAAAGCTTTATTTACTTAAAAAAAAAAAATATTTAAATTACCCTCCAAAATAAATAATAAATAATTATTTTGCAAAGTTCACTATAGTTTTTGCTTGAAAAAAATGATTAAATTAAATCAATTTAAATATATCTTAATTTAAGTTTATTTACTTTTTTATTAATAATAATTTGAAAAAAGTTAATGAACTTTTATCTAACTTGTTTGAAAACAACATTAATAGAGTATTTATGTTAGTATTTAAATAAAAAATAGAGTCTTTTTGAATAAAAATATAGGGAGGCTCAACCCCTTAAGACCCCCACCCCAGTGTGATATTTTCCTAAATTTAGTTATTTTAAAACAAATGAAAAAAACAATAAAGTTTATTTTTTAAAGATTGAATAAAATATTATTTTCCATAAGATGTCTGAAAAATATCAATAAATTGTCAATAATAAACTATTATTCAGAGATCTTCCGAGCAATGCTGGGTATCCCTGCTAGTCTATCAATAATTGATCAATATCAATAATGTGAAACAAGTTTAATAAATATCAAAATGGTAATATTTAACTGCTGTACTGATCTATTATTAATGATTACATTTACTTTATTTATATCCCATACAATAAATTTTAAACAAAAATCAACAAAATAATATACAAGATTATCATCACTTTCATCAGATATACAATCAACAAACCATCTAGAAATTCAGGCCAGTTCTTTAAAAACTCCAAAATAATTTCAGTTATTGTAAAAGATTTTTTAATGAAAAATATCTGATTGGAATGAAAGTTCTCATGGTTTTTAAATAAATAAAATTTATTATGAAACCACAAGAACATTCCTACAATAAAAATATCTAAATCAAAGTTTTTGACATAATCAGAACATAAATAATATGTACATGCCAATAATTTTACACAAAACATGTTTGTTTTTTTTTTAAATATTCAGTAAACAGCACTAAAATATACATGTAAATAATTTCAATGAAAAGCAAATAAAACAGGATAAATCAACATAAATATTTGCTGGATTAAATTCTTGGAGGACATCTGCATAATCAGTTTCGAAATATCACAATATATTGAAAAATTTATATTAATCACTACTAATGGCATACAATATTAGACTAAGCATGTGTCATTCTCTCTCTCTCATACATATATATATATATATATATATATATATATATATATATATATATATATATATATTGTATAATAAAGGCAAAACTGGGATACTATAAATGCAGTGCTCAACGTAAAATATACAAAACAGAGCCAATATAAAATATAGTAAAACAATACTGATATGTTATTGTTTTCCGCAACTTAATTTCATGTGAAACTTTAAATTATGGAAAGCAGTAATATGAGTATAGTTTTACTTTATATATATAATGGTTAGATCAATATTAGTTGAATTTAAATCTGAAATTTCCACTATATGAAATGTGTTCACTATGTTAATTAATGTGAATAATAGCTAAGTATATTGACAAGGAAGAAAATTATGTTAAGGAATATATGTTGTATATAATGAATGCTTTAGGACATGGTGCTATTGCTGTACTTTATATATATATATTATATATATATAAATGCACATAAATTCACTAAGGAATTATTAGTTTTTTAATAAACAGTAAAATTTGTGATTGTAATTTTTCTACCTTCAAAATGAGTTCTTAAATATTAAAAGTAAAACTATATGATACAATGGAAATAAGGAGATAATCTATGATTTGGCAGCAAGCACTTCACTTTTTTTTTCAGATAAATTCCTCCAAGAAATGCAAAAGAAAAAATAGAAAATAATAACAGTATAAAATATTAAAGAACCTTGTGTTGAAATTTTATAGTTGTAAAGTTTTAACTCTGAATGGAATGCAAATGCATTTATATATCAAGAACTATGTAATACATAAACATACCACCAAGTTTTTTGAAGTAATATAAGTTTTCTATTACTCTAAAAATAAACAGTGAGCAGAGCTTCCAATAATGCTTTAGAGCACAAATATAAAATCATTACATATAGATTGTACTGTTTAGAGCATAAAAATGATCAGTTTTTCTTGTAACAATGATTGCAGCTTGATATAACAAATATCAAAAACATAGCACTGAACACAAACACAGGTAATTTATAACATTTAATATTTGATATTTTAAAAAAACTTTGTCAGCTATCCTTAGTTGCCTAAACTTTTAAATGTGCTGATCAATAATACTGTTGCCAGTGCAATTTTTATTTCAGCTTTAGTTTGCTAACTCTTCATTTATAGATAGAGTTAAAACATCATGCATCATAGGATAAAAATTTAATGTATCTCTATGTCTGTAATTTTACTGTAATTAGAATAGTATTTAATTGTTGTTATTCTCCTTGAATATAGGAATTTGTTTCTGACAGCAACAAAATATCTCTTTGAAATTCTATTATTAAACAAGATAGCCCATCATTAAAATATCAATACAGGAACTCTCCTACATACAAACAGGTTATGTTCGTGGAATTTTGTAAACTCAAATATTTGGGAGTACGTAATAATAAATGTATTTATTCATTCCTGACACTGTCTTGTTTGTTGCTAATAATAATGCTAAAGGAAACAAAAAATATATTTGTTCATACAAAATTTATTTCAATTTTTTATATAAAAAAATTTGTAATAAATATTTGTACATTTCTTGACTGATATCTTCTCTCACAAAAAAACTTATGGATTTGTTTCTAATACATTACCATTCATTTTCTCTTTTTCATGTTTTGCTGCTCAATGTGAATAATTTACATTACTACTGCTAACCAAGTCAGTAAAGAAGGTTTAAAGGCTAATTTCAAATTATAGAAATTACAACATAGTAAGTACACCTTGCAATCATAAAAATTTAACAAAGCTTCAAAAATATATCAGAAACTAAGAAGAATTTCTTTAACAATCTTTTTAAAAACAATAAACTCTGCATTTAGATGTTTGTAACAACCATAATAATGTCATCTGTTGTGCAGCAGTTGAACTTCCAAACTTTGGTAATGTATAAAGTTTGATTTTATGTACAAGTTTTTTTGTATCTTTGAAAATTTGAATATTTGTCAGTAGGAGAGTACCTGCATACAAATTAACTTTTTGTGAGCATTCAAACAAAGGAGGAAATAATGATAGAGAACAAAGTTTGAGGAAAATAAAAACAAGGTGGAGTAGAACTTAAAAGTATACAGACATTGAAAAAAGTAAAAAGAAAAACAGAAGAGTAATTTTAGGAAATTATTAATGTAAGCCAAAGTTGCACATATAATTTAATACTGACTAAAAGATGAAGTTTGATAACAGCATTTTAATCTAAAAATACATCTCTATTAAAATCTTTGACAGTAAAATAGTTTCAACATATCTGTATCTAAATCTGTTTACAGAAAGGATACAAAACATTTTCAATAAAATCTTTTGAGAGTAAAATGAATAAATGCTCAATAATCACAGCAATCATAGTTGCTAATAAAAAAAATACATATACTTTATTTGCAGACACACCAAGAAAGTTGCATTACCATTAGTTATAACTAGATTTAAAAAATAAACATAGGTACCTATTTTGATTAACTTTAAAATTTATATGTTCAATTTTTTTAAGTCATATCAAGAAAGACTATAGTTTTAAAGCACCTAGTAAAAAATTATTGAACTCTAAGAACTGTATTTGAGAAATATCTACATAATGCAATGTTTTTTTAATAAAAAAAAAATAGGAGTACACCAAAATAAATAAAAAGGTATAATTTATGACCCTATAGAAAACAATAATCAAATAATTAACTTGTGTCCATAGTGTGTGCTTTCTTTTCCTCAATTCTATTTTTCCTGCTGTTAACATGTTCATTTTCTGAAAATATCCATCTAGAAAAATTTTACAACTAACAAAATAAATAAATGTATTCAAACCAAATTACTGTGGAGCTGATTATCATATAGTGTATTATTTTGAGACTTTCATTTAAAAGGTCTCATATTTATATTTTGTGAATCTTGTAAAAACAAATTACCAAATAATTTAGAAAAGCACTTACAAAAACAAAATAACACTTACAATGAGAAGTTGGATGGCAGTAGTCATGAACACAGTAACATCAACCTGACAAGAAAGCAAGGAAAATAATTCAGTATGTCTATTTTTACGAAAGACATGAACACTTGAAAAAAATAAATCTGAAATTCCTCCTGTAAGATGCCTTTAAATATTGTTCATTTTCAAATGAGTTTCCACATGGCTTGTGCTTATTTAGTGCTAATGATTATTAAGCAAATTATTCTCAGCAAAATAATAATGCATATAATGTTTTCATATGTGATTTGAAAAAAAAAAAGGTGAAATAATAAGAAATAGTAAATCAAAAATTTAGAAATATCTAAACAATAATTTTGTAAAAAGTATAGAAATCTTTTACTAATTTTAATAATGTAATATATTTTTAAGCATCTGCCATAGTGTTAAAGCATAACATAGATCAAGGAATTTGATAAGAGAAGCAAAGAGATAAATGCTTCTTAAGGCAATGAGCTATGGCAAGAGAATTATGCTTACTTAAAAAATATTTCTTTGAAATCTTGATGATGGTAAGTAACAGGTAAAAACCAGTGAGCCACTTTTATTACAGGTGTAATATTGTTGTGGTCCTTATTATCTAAGACACAAATTACAATACAAATAGGACTTTCTATAGAATTACCAAGCCAATTGAAAAAAAAAACAATTCAAAAATTATTTTTTTTATTGAAATGAATACCAAGTCCACAATAAATATTGTTAGTATATTTGTACTATGTCAGATTTTATTATGCAAATCAGTATTGTTACAAAATAATTGGTATTAATCAACTGATGTGTCAAATTTTCAGGATATATTTATATGAGCAATATGTGGTGAGTTTCAGCTTATATCTATCTTTATTAAAATATTGATTATAACTTGTTTTGTGGGTATCAGGTTTTATTATATGATTAGGTAGCATAATTTTTTTTTTATTTATAAATAAATCCAAAAGTGGTTCCCAAATATTTCTAGCTGCTGCACCTTTGGCCCCCAGGCTACATCCCCAGCACCCCTGTCCCACACCCCTATGTAGATACTTTTCTATGGCATTAGGTATACTGCAAATTCAAAACAACTAATTACTAATCTAACACTGTAAACACACATTTTGATTTTTTTCTTTGATGCCAATAGATATGTTGCCATACAAAGACCATAGCTATATTGCTATGCCTACAAATCTAGAACATGTGTCCCCCTCAGACATCAGCTGTTTGATTCGTCAGGTATATGGCATCTCCTGTCCAGATAATGTTGGCAAAATACAAGCAAGAATTCAATTTTTTTTAATTTCAAACAAAATAAAACCATGTATTCTTGTATAAGTCATCTGTTAAATTTTATTCTTTGTAAAGCATGAGAGTTCATTAAGCCTAAGTGACTTAAATTATGTCATACAGATTTTGAAAAAAAAGAAAAAAAAATCATCTGGTTCTAATGCCATCCCCTATGACTCACTTTTTCTTCACCACTCACCTGGATCTTTCCACAGCTTTAAGGTTGAGGTAGTACTGCCCACTGTAGAAATCCTAGATATATAATGAAGCATATTTGATTAAAACAATATTCCATGTACCTGAATAATTATCATTATATGAAAACATTGACAACTTTGCATTAAACTTCATCAGTTTTATGCATTTTCTTAATTTACTGTTTCAATTTTAACTTGCATAAGTTTTCATTGATTCCCAGTCTTCATTGCTTCAAGTTACTGAGAATGAAATGAAAATCAGGAGCTATTGTAACAAAAAATAGAATGTAAAAAAGTAAAAATTAAAATGATTTTATCAATACAACTACAAGCAATATGAACATTTCGAGATGAAAAATAAACATGAAAAAAGTTATTTGCTTTGTAAAAATCAAGGAAAAAAAGTTAAAAGTTTGTCTATTTTTTTAGCATTTTTAAAATATTTAAAATTACCAATTGGATTTTCAGTTCTAGAACTTAGCGAAAGTGAAATGCGCCCATATTTTATTTTTTGAACAATAATTACTAACATAATTTTATTTAAATAATCTGTGATCCTAAGATCGATCTGCACTGATGACAGCATCAGTAGCAGATGATTTTTTTTCCAAATGCTTTGCACATTAAATAACTGAGCATAACAAACACATTCAATGAACCTGATAAAGAGAATATTTTCGACAAAAAAAGCCATTTTCTTTAACTTTTTAGAGTTTAGTGTTTTAAAAAAAAAAAAAAGAAAGTTGTTTTTTATTTTACTTTTATTTCATTCGATGCTCATCTTTGTTGTTCACCGGTAAAAACGAATCGTAAATTTGTCAGGAAACGAATTCGCAAAAATCAATAATTTACCACTTTTTCTCCAGCAGCCTTTCTTCGATCATTATAGTCAATAATACAACTACATACTACACTACAGTACACACTACACAGTATTCTTAAATTGCAGTTTTCCTTAAATGTAACACAATAAAATGTCCACATCGAACAACAATATAGTTAATTCGAAAACTGTTTTTCAATTGAGACTTTAAAAAGATGCCATTATTTTCTTTCTAAAAACGATCTTAGAAATTAGAAATAATTTCACGAAGAGAAATGAATCGAAGTGGCATTATTGGTTCATTATTTGCCATAGCAGTGTATGAAGGTGAAAGTAGATAAATATGAAGATTGTCGCTGCGATGGGGATTAATTCGATCTTTTTTGGTTTAAGAGTGCATGTTTTTTTTTGTTTGTTTTTTGTTTAATATTATTATCGTCCGATAATTAAAAAGAAATATGATAATATTCTCGCAACATCGAAATCATTATGTTTCCAATTAATCCATTCGTGGAAGAATCCTCCGCTTCCACCGTATTTACGGATGGCAGCAGCCCAAATAATCCGATACATACGGCCAGAAAAAAAAGGGTCAACTCCAGACAGAGTTAGACAATGGGAAAAGAGAAAGAAAGAGTGGGATAACGAAAAGTAAAAAAAAATAAAAATGATTGACTTGACGAGGAGTTCGAGATTTTAGTGTTTACTCGTGTCGCAGTCACTTTTTTCTTTTGTTAGTATTATCATATTGTTATTGTAGTTATAAAAGAAAAAAAGTACCAGTTGGTCACAAAGTAGGGGATCGGTTTACATAATTGAATGAATTAAAAACAGGGCCTCCAGATTGTGACCGGTTTGTGTACGACTTATTTTAAGTGGGGATAAAAAAAAAACAAGATTTATATATGTTTTCAACAAGTTCCGGTGTTGTTACAACAAAAAGGAGACAAGTGGAGCATATGCATATAAGCAAAGGGGTTGAGATGAGCAATGAATAAAAATCTAAAGGACCTCTGGGGCCATTGTGAAGGAAGAGAAACGTTGGGGGCAGAGCATCGCTAGACGACGCCATGACGCCACGGATAAGAAGAAAACCCAACACATCTTTTGTCTCATTTGTAAACCCCCCTCTCTTTCTATTCCCCCTTGCTAAATTTGATGTATTGCTAAGACCTAAAACATAGCGAAAGAGCTTTCTTCAGCCACTGCAAATAAAGAAATAGTATTAAAACAAACATAGGAGGTTCATTAATTTCGAATGGACAGTTTATTTACGTGTAATTCCTTACCTCTTTCCAACAACTGGGAACGACAAGGATTTTTCTGCGGCTACTTTAACGAGAGCCTCGTTTCTCTACGCGGGGAAAATCCAATTGCCGGAATGCTTTGTACAAAACGAAACACGAGTAAATGAACGGAAAACGAAAAAAATAAAAATCGTAACCGAATTGAATAACTTTTTTTTAAATTTAAACAAGATACTCCATAAATTCTGAAATATTTTAAATAAATAAAAAAAAGGAAAAATTATACTTCTGTTTATATAACTTCACTTAAATATTTTACTCGAGAGATTTTGGTTATAGTGGAAAATATTGATCTCTTTCGCTTTTACAAGTTACAGGGATTTTAAAGATAAATATTTGGTAATTTTATCATTTTTCGTCGTTTCTTATTGACAAATAAATTTTATTCGAACTGATTTTCAATGTGCATTATACAACAAATAAACAGAGTTAACTATTAAAAATAATTGTCATTTTATTTTTTAAGTAAAAAATGCATTTTTACAGTCACAAGGTAAGGTATGCATCCGTTGAGAAAATTGTATTTTTATTATTTGTTGAATTATGTTGTATTTTTTTAATTTTATAATCAAATTGATGTTTTTTACTTTTTATGTTCTACTATTTTGTGTTTATCGATGTAGAAAGCAATAAAGTAATATGAAATAGTGAAAAAATAATCACAAATTTTATAAATCAGGTCAAGATGCGAAGCTGGACACTGAACAATGAATAAGATTTATTTTAATTTTAAATTTCCACTTGTATTGTCTATAAAAAAAATGTAGGAAGATTTTTCTAACAATACTGTCATGTTCATTAATTATCGTCAAAAGTAAAACTGGTATATTAAACAAGAAAAATATTTTTATTTATACTTCAAGATGCATTACAGTACACTTATTAGATATTTTATTTTCTTCAAAATTGAATCGCAACAAAACATTCATTAGTAACTTAAGTACTATTTATTTATTTTTTTGCTGTTATATTCAACCTGAGTATGCCAAAGAAAGACTTCAATTATTTAGCCACAGTTAGCGTGAACTGATTATTTTTAACATGAACTCCTGACAAATTAAGTATGATTTCTTACGCTAGATTTGAAAATATGTAGCATTAAAAAGTTAACAATATAATCTTTTCCCATATGTTGAAAAACAATAGAATGATGTTGGAATCGAACTGAATTCCTTATTAATTGAATATGGCAATTTGAAAACAACCATCACTCATTTACAGAAATTTACCAGACAACCGTTTCTCCCAAAAATGTTATTGTTTTAACTACGAATACAATATTTTTTTAAAAATAGTTTAATTTCCGTTCTGAAAGATATTTCAAAATGGTAAATTAATATAGAAATTTTAATTAAGAACTGAAAACAACTGGAAAAATTATTCAAAGAAAACAAAAAAAAAAGTTTATACTGGTTGTGGATGTTATTCCTTTAAATTTTAAATAATTTTTTTTTTTTTAAATTATTAGATTTTTTTTCTCAAGCAAGCAGAGAAAAATATAATTATACAATTGCAAAGCATTTTTATTTTTTAATCATTTCAAAGCTAATTTACTAATTAATCAACAACATGGCTTGTTTGATTTTGATAGTCGATAAAGAAAAGAGGTTTTCGTGTGGCGTGTACTGCAGAAGCAGAAAGATTTCCAGCATTTAAAAAGTAAATAGTTTGTTTTTTTGAGTTTTTTTCTTACGATTTGGAAATGACATGACTCCAATGACATTTAAGAAGTGATTAGTATTTTATTTACTTACACCTAGGAAAAAGAGGTAACTAAAATAATCATAACACTGATGACTGATCCACGTTACAATATTTTTAGTCAAAGGTTAAGAAGATTAAAAATCTAGCAACTACAAAATGTCCGCCAGGACAAATGATTCACACAAAAAATAAAAATAAGCGTAAATTCCGTTATGTTTAAATCCCAATTCGGAATAGTTACAGTTGTTAAACAGAACTCCAGTATAATTCATTACTTAATCTTTTGATTCGGGGTTAACAAGTTAGAGTATTTTTCTAAGTTGACTCTAGTCTTTGATCAGCTGATTTGGGTTCGATCCTCTAGAAAAAATACAACTTCGTCTCAATATTTTTTAGGTAATTATTTATTAAAAAAAGGGTAAGAACGAACAAGTTTATTTGTTGAGAGATAATAATAATAAAATAATTGATCAACCTCGACCATAGCAAAAGAAAATAAAACAGGACGATATAAACAGCGATTGCTGTTGTGAAAACAAAGTTTACAAGCTACTTGCTAAAGCCGCCGAGACACGCCTGAATATACCGGCACATGCTGTGATTTCGTATTCCCGCCACACGAAATGTACACAGAACACTCCTCCCCCACACACGAACACACAGACACGTGTGCGTACCCACGCAGAAAAATACACATACACTCTCTGTGTCTCACACCTCAACACCCCTCACACACAGAACAAAACAATAGGTAGACAGACAAATTTATTAACAGACAATACACACACACTGCAGACACGTGCTAACTTTTCATCAGCCAGTCCAACACACAGACACATACACACACACATACACGCACATACACACACACACACAGTGTCCCACCACACACCCATATGAATACAACATACACACAGACACGGTTGCTCATACCTACCAGATCTAAAAATAAATTATAGCGTGTCATGAATACATATACAAATATACATACACAGGCAGTAATGCATGTATACATACATATGTGCACACCACACAGAATTACACACAGACACAGAGCTAAGTTGTTGCTTGTTAAGATCTAAAAATAGAAATCAAAATCATATATACACATATACTCATGCACAAGAACATACATACTACAATTATAAACTGCTTAAACCACATGTCTAATGTGTGCACGTTTTATGCAAATCTCAGGCACAATCCTGGTCTCACAGGTGTGAGTGATGTATTTCTGTGTAAATTAACATAAGACACAGTAAATGTTTTAAACTTCTATATTTACACAAGGGTCAGTGCTCACTCTGTTATCCTGTGATTTTTATTTGGTCTTAAGATGTATCTCTCCACCCCCACTGTCCAACATAAGAATTGACCCCAGTTAAGTCACAGTCAAAACTTTAGTAGGTTCTCAATTCAATTAACAAGTTTATACCATCCACTGATAGGAGTTAAGTTTTCAAGTTGACAATGTAGAGCTGTATGCTTTTTATTCTACATTTATTTGTTCAGAATAGTGTCCTCATCTTCAAGATGAAAACACTAGTCCAACCAAATCAGGATATAATGATAATTCCACATCTCAAAAAACCATGCCTGTTGAAAAGGCTTTAAAATAATTACTCATAACAAATATATCCAAATCATGAACATAAAACAAAAATGGAGAGAAGAGAGAAAGCAAATAAGACATAGACAGGGAAGATAGAAGAAAAAGAGATCTTATAAAAAAAAGTAAGCATGCATGAATTAATGAACTCACTACTTACCCATTTCTTTCTGTTCATCTACGTACACACAGACACAGCAGCAAGTAGATGTAAACATGCAGAAACACACTAACATATTGAAACACACAAACTTATCAATAGACATACACACTTGGTTATACCCTCCCAATTCATTCATTCAACCTAACCTGCCCACAGAAGGGTGCTTGTCTAAAAACAGGAAACATTTCATTCATAAAATTGCTGATGCTTTACACACATTGATAAGAATTACCTGAAATTACAAAATGAAAATTCTCTTCTCTATATTTTAAACTAAAGGTAGAATATTTTTTGGTGTATGTGGATAGGGGAGGGGCTACATTAAACAAGTACATAAAAACAAAATATATTCACCTTAATTCAAATAAGATTGTTCTAATTATTAAAATAAAAATGACAGATTTGTTTTTTTTGCTGCAAACAATTTTTCTATTGTTGTTTCAGAAAAATTCCATTTTGTGTCACAAATATAAATATATTCATTCAATATTTCATGTATTGCACTACATATAAATTCAAGTGTTGAATGCATTTTGTAGGAAATCTGTAATTAGCTATTTGAATAAAAAAAGATCTTTCATACATTACAAAATTTTTAACTTATTTTATATACAGAAGTAACAAAGTGTATATTCTTTATACAAAGCTTTCAAAATATATAAAATTCAATAAAGAAATTAGTCAACTACACTCCAGTCAACTACAAGATATTACAAAGATATATCTTGATAAATTTAATAAAGTCCATTGTAGCCATGTAAAAATAACAAAACTGATAATCGTTTAAAGCTAGCAAAGATCAAAACTAAATAGCAGTAAATACTCTTATTAAAAATCATTAGATTGCATATAGACTTCAAAGTTTTCCTTAGCTGCTTCTAAATAGTTATTTTATGTACAGTACATTGAACACATTAGTTTCATTACTTTCACAACTAATAAGAGCTAAAATATATCAAACAATATATAGGATTATGCTTGTTATTGCCATTTACATAAAGATTCAAGTAAAGTTTACTGAATATTGCTTGCAATCAGGAGACAGAGTTGGTAGAAAGCAATAAAGACAGAAAATGGTACAAACTTTCATTTTATATTTTACTGACTACAAATGATTTTAATTATATTTCTTCAGTCAGTTATGTGCCATGAGTGATACATGCTCAGGCAATCATGTATCTTTCGATACATGACTGACAAGGTAGATTTTTACCTGCAGTTTACATTTCTTACTTATATTAATTTATCTTTTTGATTGTGTCATTATTTTCTTAAACAATGAAATTGATTTCAACCAACCTAGATCAAGAAGTCCTACTAAAGAAAAATGTACCTCCCAGCAGGAGTTGAACCTAGATTCCTTTTTTTAGTAGGCTGGCTGACATTAATTCCACTGTTTAAGAAATAAAAAACAGGGATATCAACTCAAATTAAATTTTGAGATTATTTTCATTATTAATTTTGAACAAGTTTTTCTTTCATTTTATTGTTGCATTTTATGACAACACTTACTTCATTACATTCTGTGACCATTAAAGTAAGGACTTTTCATTTTTAAAATGAATCATAAAATTAAAAGAAAAATTGTAACCTCTTAAACTTGCATCCCAATTCCTAGGAGTACATATGAAATATGATTCAAATAAACTGTTGTAATAACATCAATAATGTTGATTATCATGATGATTGTAAGCACTTCCAGTCCTACTAGTAAATGCTGGGATCAAGATGGAGCCAGTGGTAGTTTAAAGAATAAAGTTGTTAAGTTGACCACGTCTTGTGTTGTTTCAACTTTTCAGTGGCCAGTATAAAACTTATCTTTCCACCAATGGCTAGTATATAATTTATTTTTTCACCATAAGCTTAGTGAAACATAAACAATAAAATAAAAGAAAAACTAGTAAAAAATGCATAATTTAAAATGAGGTAAAAAACATGCTCAAGTCATTAGTAACTGCTTACCAGACTAATTTGCAAACCATTGATCTATATTTTTTGACAGGTAGACACATGCACACACATACATGAGCCAGTCAAAAAGTAATGTCTTTTCTTTAATTACAATAAATTTAACTATAGAAGAACACAAAATATACAAACCAATCACTGGATTTCAAATCTAGTTCCTAACAATTCTCTTCCTTCTCAATTCTGACATTACACTTTTGAATAAGAACATTCCATTGATCATTTTCTCTCTGGCTCATAGTGGTGAACCCAGGTCTTATCTCTTGTCCTGAATATGAAGGTTCTATCTATGTTATGCAATTCTAGAAGCTATTGGACAGTAACCACTTTCTGATTCTATAGAGTCTCCCAGCATTCTGGGAACCTACTTTGCACAGACCTTTGAGTAGCCAAGAGACTGCATTAAATACAGATACTACCATAGCTCACCTGAAGGCTTTAACAGTTTTTGCAACAGTGATCATCCTTTCAACTAGAATGAAACTATCAGACTGTTTGGTCTTATCCACATTCATAGCAGTAACTAGCCTGCCACTGTGGGGCCTGTCACTAAGATCAGCTTTTCTTTTCTATCTAGAATCATGATTAATTCTAATAACCCATCTGCTTACCATGCTTACATCAAATGCAGTATTTCTGTTAACATTCACTAATCTACAAACATTTGCAACACTTTCTCATTCATTTTGCTTTCTGCATGTGTCTAGAGATTGGCATTTTGAAAGAGGAGTGTGAGTAGGAGAAGAGACAATAACGACACAAATTTCTCCCTCCATACACCGTCCTGGGTATGACGTTAAACTGCCAACAGCAAGGCCTCTGATCATGTTTTGAAGGGCGTGGAACCACCCCTTAATTGCTGGTGTTCCCAGGTCCATTCTGACCCATGGTGGTAGCACCTGTTAGGGTCCCAGCTATGGGCAAATAGTGAACTCCCAGTTTTTTCCAGATCTTACCCTTGTCCTGGGTATGACGATAAACTACATCCAACAGCAAGGTTTCAGATAATGTTTTTGAAAAAGTAATGTTGCCAGCTATACATTTAATAGTACTATATATTTAATATATATATATATA
Organism: Acanthosepion pharaonis; assembly: GCA_903632075.3. NCBI lineage: Eukaryota > Metazoa > Mollusca > Cephalopoda > Sepiida > Sepiidae > Acanthosepion > Acanthosepion pharaonis. The sequence goes on along the minus strand of CAHIKZ030004810.1, from coordinate 1,893,923 downwards.
TATATAGGATATATATATATATATATATATATATATATATATATATATATATATATATATAAACTTGGCATTAAATGACCTACAGTGGTTGATATGCCATAAAACCCAACCAACCAACCAACCCTCCATACACTTTTATACACTCTATGGTTTATAGCTAAAAAGAAATTCTAAAATTAAATTTGACTAGACACTACTTTTTTACTGACCCTCATATATATATATATATATATATATATATATATATATGTGTGTGTGTGTGTGTGTGTGTGTGTGTGTGTATATATATAAAAATATAGCTTTTAGGTATGCTATATTTATGGGTAAATGTGCTCAATATTGGGAATAGAGTGTGTGCAAATATAAAAGTGAATATTGAGATCAAAATCAAGTGGTAACAGTCTGTTTCATCTTCAGTTCACACACACACACACACACACACACACATACATATATATATATATATATATATATATATATATATATACAATAATTACAGGTTAGTCTGTGAAGCTATTGCTACGAAGTTTGATTCTTACTCAATGTCAAACAATTGTCCTTGTGCATTAATATTTATTGATTTAAAATTAGTATTTAGCATAGATGTGAGGGTAGAATAAATATTATCAGCATGGAAAATGGAATTGGCAAGCCAAGTTCAAGTTCTGGCCTCATCTGTTGTGTTCAATTCTTTACTAATGCCATTGAAAAGGCATGAATTCATTTCATCTCTTCCCAGCTATAGGCTAATTAGAAAGATAGAGTGAGCCTTGGAAAACATTCAGTCTTAGAAAAACACTACTCGGAATTCAAAACCATAGAAGAGGCATTGGAAAATCACTCTACTATCTTTGTTTAAGAAGTCATGGCAATTCAAAGATAAGAAAAAGAATCGGTGAAAATCCATGATTGTCTATGTTCTGGAGAGTCATGGCATTTAAAACAAAATTCAACAATATTCATAACAAGTTTTTGAAGTATATATTTTCAAAATAATTTTTCAAAGTTTGTGAAATACTTTGTAGAGACTATTTCAAACTTGGCTGGGTACCTAGAAGAGCCATTTGTCAAACAAAAAATATCTAAAGCTGATAAATATTAGGAGAGCAAAATATGTAAAAAGCAAAAAACATGCTAAAAACAAATTTTGGCATGCATTCATAATAAAAGTTTGTGAAAAAAATGAAACGATATCAACATTTCATAAATTAACTCTTCTAGCAAATTAACGATGCTTACATGCTACCTTACTTAAAAATAAACCACTCTCTTTCAGAATATATATTTGGATTTAATCAAAAAGATTACCATGTTTTATCATTTACAGACTGAGGTAAAAGCATTTTTTCAACTCCCATTTAAGCTATAAATATACTTTTTTTTATCATTTCGCCCCAAGTAAGTCAATAAGGACTAAGATACAAGGGGTTACTGAGAGTGTGAGAATATGAGGAAAAAATTATTAAAGAGAGAGTTCAATAAAAGAATAGGAATTAAGAAGGCAGAAGAGATAATGATTGACATTGCATTTAAATTTTTGAAGATCAAAGTTGACTGGAAATCAAGAAGCTGAAAGAGAGTTTTGCAAGTGAGAAATGTGAGAGAAAAAACTGTTAGCATAGAACTTACAGTTATATCTAGCCATTTTAACTGTAAAATGATGAGACTTAGTTGCCAATCTAGTACTGCACCTAAATTCATAATGTCTATGTACCATAAAGAAAATTTCCTCAAAACAATTACCATGAAAGTATTTATAGAAATGGCACAGGGAAGTTATGTTACAATGGTGGGAAGGTGACTGAAATTGAGACGCCAGGTCAGGACCAATAACACAGAAGATTCTTCTTTGGATTGTGCCAAGAATCTCTAAATACATAGCAGAAGCACAAAACCATATGTGGCAACAGTATTCAATGCACAACAAACAAATGGTAGGCTTATAAATGTGTAAGATAGATTTAGAATTTAGAAATGTCAAGCAAATTATCCTTGGGTACATTTTTGACAATCCTGTAAAAATTATTTCCATTAAGAAATCAGGTAGGCTAATATGTATCTTTATAAGGTTAAAGTAAATAATGTGTGTCACTCAGATTAGTTAAATTAAATATTGTTTCATGAGCATAGGGGTCCCATGCTAATCTGTGTATGTTAAGTAATTTCTGTTACAGAAGCCCCTTTTTAGGAAATAATAAAAATAGAAATTACTATGACAAGCCATGCATATTGCAATTGGTGAAAATATATGTCATAATAGAAATATCCATTTCATTTGAGTTTGTCCTCGAATGAAAAAGAAAGTGGTAGAATATCCCATTTTGACCAATAAGATAACAGAAATGGAAAGGATTTTCTTCAAAGAGGTTGCCCACCTATATAAATGGAAGGGCTGTTTTATCTCACCAGTTCATGTCATTTGCAGACAATTTTGCTATCACAGAAAAGATCAAAGAACTGAGCCTGGCTCTCGCCGATCAGTCTTCACACAGTCCTAGCATAGACTTGTCGGTAAAACTCTCATTTCTATCTTTTAATATTTGTGACCAAGATCACTGTTGACTTTCTGTTGAAGACAATATTATCTTTTATTTTTTCTCTGGTTTGATTTAATTCTTTAATTTTCCCAAGACTGAATCAGTATTGTTTTGAATATTTAATTGTGATATATTTATCTTTTTACTTTTGTAAGTAAATTATTTTTATTGTTATAAAACTCTAGCACTTTATTCTCCATTTCTTTCATCTTCTCCTTTTTTTTACTTTTTGTCGCAACCATGACAAAATGGGAGCTCATCCTAAGCTTTGATGTTCATTTCCAAACAAATTTTTCTAATTTGAGGCTCTCTCTGGATCAGCATCGCCTCACCTGTCTACTATCTACTTCACAACCGAGTAGTGGCGCCTGGCTCAACACAGTGCCCTCTTCATCTACTGGTACCCTTCTAGATGATGAGTGCACTCGAGTCGGAGTCAGGATCCGTCTTGGACTCAAATTATGTGAGCGTCACAGATGCAGATGTGGAGCTTCCATCGATGAGTTTGGTTTGCATCCTCTCTCCTGTCTTCATAGTGCCGGCCATTAATGACATCATCAAAAGAAGTTTGGATGCAGCTGGGTTCCCTTCCCAAATCGAACCCGTAGGCCTCGACTGCGGTGATGGAAAGCGGCCAGATGGCATTACCATTTTCCCTTTTAAAATGGGGAAGTCGTTGATTTGGGATGCGACCTGTGCGAATACATTTTCGGTCGGTAATTTGATCAGTTCCGTGGTTGAGCCAGGATCCGTCGCCCGGGACGCAGAGATGAAAAAAATAGTTAAATATTCTTCTCTTGCTGATAGATTTTTTTTTTACTCCTGTGGCAGTGGAGACTTCAGGGGTTATTGGCCCTCGTTCGATGGCGTTCCTTCGGAGGATTGGTGTGATTGCGTCTCAATTAAGGGACAAGCCTCGCGAAACGGCGTGGCTCTTGCAGCGTGTCTTACTGGCGGTGGTTCAAGGTAATGCTTTCTCCATCATTGCGGCTGGCAGAGGTTAGAAAAAAATTGTTTATTGTTACGTTGTTCTGGAATTGTCATCAGTGGTCAACTGTAATTGTTTTGTTTCAATAAATTTTAATTTGTTAAAAAAAAAAATGAATTATGTAAAAAAAAAAAAACAGTAATTGAGCTGTTTAACTAAAAGAAATAATTTTCTCATTTCACAACAACAAAGAAAGTAATTTATATTTTTCTTCAGATATTCTTTTGATAAAACCTACTTCATATTTCTGTTTGTTTAAAAATGTTGTTTTCTGTTGAAGAAATTTTTTTCTTCATCTAATCTGCATGAAGAATTTCACTTATTAAAAAATCACTTATTGCAACTAGCTAGATATTTTGATTTAAACATTAATGCAAATATGAAAAAATAAGTAACATTAGACTTATTGTAGTACTATTAATAGCAGTGACATGATTATTGGATATATTTCTACATTGTATTATGAACCAATGTATAGGGCTAAACCATAGATTATTAGTGATTGAACCTGAGATTCAATCACAACATTGAACACTTGTACAGTAAGTATGTAATGGTTTAGATTATGAATTTATAATGTAGAACTAATTACCAGATATTGATAGTTTGTGAATATATTAATGGATAAGCTTTTTAATTTGCAAGTTGAGAAAGGTGTTGAACATAGTCTTGTAGACTGTGGGTCAGTCTACCCAGACTTTAGGTAGAAAAATAAAATCTGAGTGTCATGTCCACAAATACAACACAATATTATAAACAACATGGAGAAATGATCTTCACAGAAAATGAAGAAGACCAAGCTAAATATGACAGTAACATAACATTTATACAGTCAGATACATGTATTCATATATTAAAACTCAATGTTCTTTGTTGTGGCAATGGAAAGACCAATAGTTCAATTGTTTGAAATGATTTGTCACAAAGAGTTTGCAAAGTTCAAAGTAAATTTATGGCAAATGAGGAAAACAAGCTGTATGGTCTGCCAATATGTGTGTGTGTGAAGCACATGATAATGAAACATATGTGACTGCTAATCAATTGTGTGTGGTAGCAGTAATTTTAAATATGGTGAAGCAGAGAGAGAGAAATAAGACAGGACTTACTTTCATCACAACTTTGTATGTTTTTCAGTGTATAAAAATCATTACTGACTGATGTTGTGGTAACATGTGTCTATGCTGTTGATCAAGGCATGGCCTGGTTCACTGTCTTTCACAGATCTAGTCACTGACTATTCTGTTGCAGATCTAGTCACTGACTGTTACTTATGAGCTGTTTTTATCACTATGGGTTGGCTCTGAATCACCATCTGAGTTTTGTGGGGGCATGTACTTGGTAACCCAAGCCCCAACTTTTTTCCAGGTCATTTGGAGTTCAACCACACATAGTAGAAAGCACATCATGTGACTTGTCATATCCAATCAGGATTCAAAAACCACTTATTTAATTTGGAGCCCTGTTTGTACAGAATTGTGAAAAAACGTTTTTGTATGTACTGAAGTTTAGTTAGATGTATTTGTAGGCATCTCTTGTTTGTGTTTTACGTATTGGGAGTTTATATCCTATAAAACCGATACATAGCTGAGGTTAGGTCAGTGCCAAAACCCCTAGCTATGCTACTAAGCTAGGTCTTGTTCAGTAGTTTTGTCTATGAACACACAGTAGAGAGTTTGTATTAAGAATAAATACTATTCATACAATTAAAGGAAGGACATGTGCATTATGGAAGCAGAATGTTTAAATATTTAGGTTTTGTTGCAAATATAATATAACGCTACATCATGGTCTGGGACTAAATACTAAATATATTACCAGGTGAATAGCCCTTTCAGTAGAAATGAAACGTAATGTTTTGAGTGGAGCACAAAAGAAGAAGAGAGCTGCAGAGAAGGAGAAAATAAGATAATTTCCAAAATTAACATCATGGCTCAACACAGGTGCAACAATAGCCACTCATACCATTCCTTCAGGTATAGCATCCACATCAGCATCCACTCATACAATGTCAGCCACTAGTACTGTTCCTTCAGATATAGCATACACATCTACATCCATTCCTGCTACCAATCATCCAGTTTCATACCATCATTGTCTGGTGCTACTGCTGGTGGTGACATTTTACAAAAGGAAATACCTAAATCTGTAACAGTAAAGAAGTTTGCAATCCAAGAGACAGACCCAGGGCTATAGAACATTAATGATACTAACACAATAGATTACTGGATTCATAGTGGGGCCTTATTATGTCAGAATCATGATAGCAACTTTTCAAACTCGTGTAGAGTGTATAAAACAGATGGAGTAGAGAATATGAAAGCAAGGTATTTATCAAACAATGTGTTCAACTATGAACTGCAGAATGGTGAGTGTGTAAAACATAAATGGCTAATCTATTCACCATCCCAAGGTTATTTGTACTGCTTTGTATGTTGCCTATTGTCCAAAAAAGTAAATCTCTGTTTACTACATTGGGGTTCAATCTTATTGCATAACATGAAAATAGAGAAGAACATCAAAAGTGTATGACAGTATATTTGATAAGTCATAAAGAAACTGGAAGTGTAGATTCTTTATTACTTGAGCAACATCACTCAGAGCAGGAATATTGTCATAAAGTGTTGACACGTGTGGTTTCTGTAATTCACTCTCTTGCCTTCAGAGGTTTGCCGTTTTGTAGAGTAAATCAGATTATTGAGTCAGCAAAAAATGGTAACTATTTAGGTATACTAGAGGCACTTGTTAAAAGCTAAACAAAGTATTAAGAAATGGGAAAATTTCAATAAAAACAAAGAAAAGCATGCTGTATGGCAATGAATGCTGGACAATTTCCTCACAGCTGAAGAGGAGAATTGAGACAATAGAGATAGATGGATGCTGAGAATAACAGATGGGGCTTATAAGCAGTGAGGAAGTTTTCAGGGAAATGGAAACAAAAAGGTCACTTATACTTAAAATCAGAAAGAGACAGTTGAAATTTTTAGCCACATAATGAAGAAAGAAGACTGAGAATTTAACATGACATAATGCAGGCAAGCAGGTCAGTGAAAAGCAATGACTAACTTACCTAACACGCTTGTGTAAATGAATGGCAGAACAGGGAGTAGAAAGGACAGTAGAAAAAAAAAAACAAACACTAACACTACTAAGAGCTACAAAGGACAGGAAGTCATTGAAAGTCATTATCACCCACGTCCTGAAAGGACATGGCACATAAAATTTTAAAGTTACATAAGTTACTTCCATTGATGAATCAGGCAAATTACCACTTCAGTAATCTCATTCATTAATCATTTTACAGTAAATAATAATAATTTCCCATCAGGAAAGGCTGTTTCTAAGTGTCTCAAAAATGTATTTTAATAAAGTAATGTTTTTCAGAATTTTATTTATGAAATCTAGTTTGACCTTTAATTTTAAATTTGAAAATAATCCAAATATACTAAATTCATCACCCAGATCATCTTCATAGATTATTCATGAGTTTGGGTGGTATTGTGTGTGAGTAAGCACCAAACTCATGGGGGTAAGAATAGAATGCTGCATCAGTTTTTCCAAAGCTTACCTGTTTTCAAAATTACCATTCAAAATAGCTGTCTTTTTACTAGAACTCAGATACTGATGATTGATACTATTAGAAAAATATATGTAAATACTTCAGTTATCAAGCAAACTCTCTTAGTGTGTGTGTGTGTGCTTGAAAGATGTAAAAAAATTGTTTTCCTTTTAGCTTCAGAAGTGTGTACATTGTGCAAATGATTATATAGATTTCTGACTGCTATATTTCTGAGTAATATTACTGAAAGAATTCCCTGAAAATCACAATATAGGCATATTATCATCATTAATAAAAAGCATTGTTTTTTTAATATGTTAATCCTTTCTACGCCGTCACTTGTACTAAGGGAGAAAACTCTTAATGTCATTTAATCTGTGGCTGAGTTAATTCATCATATTCTTGTTTCAAAATAGATGGAATGTAAATTAAAATATACAAAATTATTGAGTCTTTTATCGTTTATAATTCAGAAAGAAACACAAATTTATGGTGAAAATAAATTTATTTTAATAACATTTTCCTGGATTTTACATTCTCTTAATGTACAAAATGGCAATTATAATTTTAAAAAAGGAATTTAGATTCAACTCGCGGACAATAAAAGATCCAAGGGAATTAAAAATTGCTTGTAAAATGTATATTTAATCTTAATCTTTAATCAAAACAAGAAGTCGTCGATAAAATCAATCGATTGAAGGAACACCATATATTTCCACATATAAGACGATCTATAGATAAGAAGATTATATATATGGGTGTCTTATGTTTTTTATACTGTAAAAAAAAAATAAAGATTTTATATGGCATCTTACTTTTAATGTTTTTTGTTGTTTAACACTGAAATGAAAATACCTTATTGAAAATTAAAGTTTGCATGTTATAAAAATGTTGTTATTTAGCACCATAATAATAATGAATTTTAATTCGAAATATAGATTGTATGTTATCTTAAATGTTGTTAACTGTTAACACTATGGGAAATAATGATTGGTGTGAACGGAGCCATAGCTCTACAAATCAAGAACAAAACATTTATTTTTGTTACTTGTGTGTGTTGCTCAGTGGAACTTTTGCAAATTGCAAATAATGGGAAATCAATCTCTTGAATATTGTATTTTAATTTGTTTTATTACATTTAACTCTAGTGCAAGTATAACAATGTGAATTGTTTCAACTAGAATTATTTACATTGGTAGTTACCATACCGAGGCAGTTGTTGTTAGCCTACCACGATCCATGGTGCAAGTATACTAGCGTACTTACCAGTGCTAGTACATCGCAGGATTTAAGCCTTAAGGTTAGCATTTTGTAAGTATTCTATTAGAAGACTCCCAATATTTGATGGGTAATTTTTAAGATCAAATGTTTGCCTTATATGCAGAAATATACAATAATCAAAGAACCAGATGATTAAGAATAAGAACAACAAACCTTCAAAAAAAAGAAAAGAGTAAAGTAAGTTCCAAATATTACAGCATTTGGAAAATAGTTACAACTGAGAATTATTTATTTAGCAAATATATAAATCATAAATGTTAATACTAAGAAAGACAATTATGAAGTGGGCAACTGAACAGATACTCTAAGTTGGTTATTATACAATACAGATGACAAAATTTTTTTTGAGATTGTGCCAACTTTAGCACAAGCTTATATTCATGTTTCAGAATGTAGCCCATTGAGGGAAAATATGAAATACTAATAGGTAGGTAGGTAAGTATACTTGTGTAGAAAGACAAAATCAAACTAATCCCCATGTATTAAAATTACAATTATGTCTACAATCATATCTAAAACCAATAAACTTACTCTACAAATACATATATGTGTAAAATAGGATACAGAATCTAGGCAAAGTTTGAAAAACATGATAAATGGAAAATCAATTCATTGAAACTAGATTACATGTTTCATTCTTGCTAGGCTTCATCAGATCAAAAATGAAAGAAAGAAAGAAAGAAATATGTGTGCATATATTTGCATGTAAGCTTAAATAATAAATCATTAATACTTTTTCTGCTATGCTGGCATTTCTCAGAATGAAAGAATAAAACTGTGACTTTTGTAAAAAACATATTTTTATGTTATTTTTTCTTGTTTTTGTTGAAATATATATATCACAAAATAAATAAATATATATATATGCATGAGCACAAATGTTAATATATTTATATAAATGTAGATACAATCAGAAATATATATATAAATATGTATGTATGTATATATATATATTTAAAACTTTAAAAATGAAAAGATTAATGGTATGAGGGAAAAAATATATATATATATATGTATATATATATTTTTTTTTATTTTAGACCGTGCGAATATGCACAGTGAAAAGGGAAAAAAAAAAAAATATACAACAGGGAGTGTGAGGGGAAATTATGATATACACTAGAGTGTAATAACGTGAAGCCCAAGGAGACAGTCTCTTTGCTTGCACAGAGACGGCTCCCTGGACCGAATATACAAAGACTCAAGTGCCCTCAAATGAAATGAAGAGTGCGAACTGGACAGTACGGTAAACCAATTCGGACTAAAATTCGTCGCACAATCCCTGCAAAATATATATGTATATATATAAATATGTATGTATGTATATATATATATATATATATATATATATATAACCATGCAACATACATAAATACACTCTATGAAAATATGTATACACTGTATGCAATAAAAAGTAAAGGCACTAAGAGTCAATGATACAACAAAAAACTTTAAAGACTGAAAAAAAGACACCCTCAATATTTCTATTTTCTACGGTACACCTTCATAAATTTAAAGATAATCTAATCAAAAAGTTTTTGTGATTTGCAAATAGACACGTTTATTGTTTTACGATAAAACTATTTAAGAATATTTTATAGACTAAAGGATTTGTTTCATTTAGGCTACAGAAGTGTTGCCATTGTTTTATTTTGTTTTTGACCATGATCTACACCTTATTGAGAATAAGAAACATATATTTAAATATTCTCAAATTAATTTCTTTTTATTCAACAAATGCATATTTTAAACACATTAAATTGCACAAATAAAATTTCTCCAATTCAAACAAATGAAAAGTTGCTTGGTAATTTAAAAAAAAACTTAGAATTTAGGTGAGTAGTGAATAAAAGTATTTTATTTTATAAGTCCTATAAGAATACATTAGCATTTCGTGATTTAACTCAAAACTGACTGTATATGATAAAAGATTATAACTATCATTAACAGCGAAAATTAAACTTTTGTCTGAATTTCTGAGATGAAGAATTATCATTATTATACACTGATTTACTGACATGTGTCCTTATCTTGTATGTTATAGGCATAACATTTGGGATGTTGTTTTCTCCAGCCTTCTTCAGGTATGTGTTGTAGCTGGTAACCCTCTGAGAATTTCAAACTGTATCTTTTATCCACTCTACAGGGGTAGAATGTTCTCATTCTTCTGTCTCTGCTAGAGGAACTCTTTTTTGATGACATGTGATGTTTCTTATTTCTTCTAGTGAACCAGAGGATATATGACATTGGCATTACCTAACTCAGGGACTGAACTAACAATCAACAAATAAATAGATCTGCTTAACCAACATTTTTATCCAACAAAAGTCTTTATCCTACAGAACACAGTATTCTGTAGGATAAAGAGTATATGACTTTACACTACCACTAATTGGTGGAATGTTTTAGTTTTTGGTCTGTTTTTTTCTTAAAAACTCCCATGTAATGATGCTTATTTCTATGCTAGGCCTACTGAGGAGGTTATTAAAACCTAGAGGATGTGCTGATTTTGTCAATTGTCTTATGCTCCAGTGTTATCTATTAATCTAACCTAACTCCACAGTGGTTGGCAACCTCTCCACATACAATCAGCCATACCTGATTTTATCATCTTGCACCAGATTATGATTTTCCAATGTTATCCCTGTCTTAAATTTAGGGAGCAGCTTCTTACAATTTTGTATTCCCTCTCCCAATTTCATGGAATGAAATACATACAATCTTGATCATGTTCTCTTTTGTGGGAGGCTTAACAACTATTCTGTAAGTAGTTAATAAGTAATAAACTCAAACAGGCTGATCTTCCTTTGCATATAACACTATGGGCATATATTTTTATGTGTCAGTATGGACAAGTGGATAGGTGTGTATCTATATATGTGCATAAATATGTATACCAATATACAGATTTACACTATATATGGGCATATATTTTGTGTGTGTGTGTGAATATATATGCCAATGTATATTCGCATATATATTCACACACACACACACACACAAAATATATTATATGCTTTGCTACCCTTACAAGGCCCAGATGGCAGTGAGCAGATTTGACTCCTTATAGTGAGACTCTTCCCACCAGAAACAATCCACAGGACAGTAGACTATTTACACTATAACATATGCTCACTACATACATACAAATATACATGAAAAGCAAATCTTATTTTACAGACAGTATCAAAATAATCAAGTTGCTTTTGTAATCCTTTTTTAACTCTTCTATTATTATATTGCTCCTAGCCACTATTTCCTTCTTTGTACAGCATCATTAAGATAAAATATACCAAGGTAGACAATGAATTCATAAGTTTAATAACTCATTGTAGATTCATTAGGGCACCTCATGTATTGCAACAACAACAATGGGTGTGGCTCTGACAGGGATCCCCAAAGTGGTTGATATCAACTTCTGGTGGTTGGTGGGGCTATCCAAGAGATCAATAATCAAACACTTCCTTCCTATTAATAATGTCAACCAACTCAATCAAAAGGTATATTCATTTATTTTTAATATGTTTATTATTACCTATATTATTTCTAAAGTTTTCCTCATTATTATTATTAAAATAAACAAGTCTTGTATAGGAATAGACATAGAAATTAAAAAAGGAATAACTAAATATTAAGCTGAAATGAATCTTATCGAAAAAAAAAATTAATGAATGAAACAGGCAAAGGAATTTCTACCATTAAATAAATAAAAATAAATATTATTAATATTTTTTTCCTATATGCCTAGGGGTTGATGAAGAATCATGGATCCCATGAAGGGGTCAATGGTCTTTTTAGAAGATTAGAAACCCTGATCTAGAACAAGGTTTTCTGAGTGAGTTCTTCTTTCTTAAGGCTAGTTTTGAATTCAAAAATATCCTTCTGCTAGACTCATTGCCCTACAAAATTTAAAGGGCCAAATCAATCCTACTATTTCATTCATAGCTTTCCCAACAATATTAGTGTGAAGTGAATTCAAACAGCCTTAGCCAGAATTCAGCTAAATAATTACATTTTCCATACCAATAACTACACCTTCTGAAGTAGACAATACAAGATCTTAATAATTATGTTTTTTAAGGATATAAATAAAATATATAATTCTGACTCAATCTGGTATTGATATAAATACATTTTTTGTAAACATATTTACCTGACTAAATTTCATTAACTTCTGAATCAGAAACTTGTATAAGTTTATGAAAATTTGCTCAAAACTTACTTTTGAAACTTGGTATATTATTATGGGTATGACTGTAACATTTCACTGGTACCAGTTCTGAAAACAGAAACCAAACAACCACAGGACTGATAAACAGTTAACAGTACTATTCAATATAGATCACAAGTAGTTCTTGGTAGCTTACTAGATAAAATAACATGAATATTTTAACTGACTACAGACAATTGCAATCTACAAACAAAATTAAGAAAAGTCATCTGTAGTTGTCAGAAGTTCAAAGTGTTTTTTTTATCTAATTATACATGAGCAAGACAAAAACCTTTTACAAGGAGAAATGATTATATAATTAGACTACCATAAGTAACTCATTCAAAATTGGGTCAGTAGGTTAAATGAAAAGACATGCATAAAAGTATTTAAGGACGATGTAGTTGGAAAGCAGTAATGAGAAGATCTATGTACCTAGAAGAATTAAAGAATAAAGCTACATAAATAGTGGCAGACCTACTTATTTTGAAATCTGAAGCTTCAGCTGTTGGAGGGGGGGGCAAGTTCCAAATGGCTTTGCTACCCTTACAATGCCCAGATGGCAGTGAACAGATTTGACTCCTTACAGTGAGACTCTTCCCATCAGAAACAATCCACAGGACAATATTTTTTGAACATTGTCCTCATATTTATTGTCATATTTACAACATTGTATGCTCTGACCTTCTTCAGCTGATATACATTGGAATTTTAAAGTGAACCCTTTATTTCATCCACTGGGGTAGATTGTTCTAGTTCCATGTGACATTCCTTTTCTGGATATCTCTGTTTCATTTATTTCCCTTTAGTAACTCAACTCTCTAAGTTTTTGTTCACCTCTGCTGTGGCCAGGTATTGAATATACATCACCTGAAGTAAGCCAGAGTGTACAATGACCAAAATGTCATAAATATGACAGTAAAGATGAGAACAATAGTCCGAACAATATAAATAGTTATAATACCTCATCTCAGAAATATAGGCAGATAATAGCCTAGTGCATTAAAGCATTGATTTGTGAATTTGGTGATATAATAATTATGAATTCAGTTCCTGGGCCAGGAAGTGCAGACAGACTCAGTGGAAGCAAGGTGAGCAATAACTGAGCAATACAAAATAAGAACATGGATGACATGATCAGCAGAATGAGAACAATGTGCCCTCAGTAGATTAAATAAGGAGTTCAGTTCAAAATTGCATGAAGATTATTCAGATCAAAAAGTACCTGATGAAGCTTGGAGGGGACATTATAGTGACAATAACAAAAAAGATAACAATAGTTCACATGTAAATGACTATGCCTTATAGTTTTTAAGTTATAAGGGTAGAAAAATTAAGGATATATTATATACCTGCATGATGTATCATAGAATGATGAAATAAAACGATAAAGATCACAGTCAATATACTTAGGAGAATACATACTGGATGAAGCAAATTTTATAAAAATCCTCTTCTATTTTTTCTGGCAACATATTCACATACTGTTTTGTCATATGAGAGTGTCCTTGCAATGTCATTCTCTAGAGATAATATGTGTAATGAATTTAAGTGCTCTTCAATAATGATTAACTGAAATTTGTTATTTATAATAAATAGCTTTGAAAAATTACTTTCTGCTTCCCAGCTTGTAATAGCCACTGTCAAGAACAGTATTAATATTAGTAGGTGTTGCTTACAAATAAGCTGAAGAACTTTTACACATTTCATTTTAGATTATTGTTGTAGCATACTTACAGACGATAATGGGTATGTCCCCATTCATATAAATACAGTAGTAAATACTGTATGTAGGTCTGCAGTGGGAAATTCATTGTGGAATTCACTTGACTCACTTCTAGCAGTTGACTACTTCTACACACTGCTGGCGAATCTTATATGTGTTGTTCTTGTCCTAAGTATTATCGTTCATTACCAAGCTTCATTTGATTATTCTATTCAGTAACCCTCCCTGAGTTACAATAATTATGTATTTTTTATGTAATCTGAAATTTCTTATAGTGTTAATATTCTTTGATCTAATAATACCTATTTAATAATTTGTGGTCAATATGAACTTTGTAATAGAAGTTTTCTACTGCCCTCATCAATTTCAAAATTATTCACTAATTCTAAGAGGAACTTGAATCTTTTCACAATACAATATGCCTATATAGCTCAACATTGAGTAACTGGAATATTAAGCAGTTATATGATCAATTTAGAATTTCTATCATAAATTTGTCAACTTTTCTCAAAGAAGTCCTACCACTTGTTACATTTAAAAAAATTATTTGTTACAATACATTTGGAATCATCAAAATAGCTTGAGGTGATAACTTCCCACAAACCTTTTGCTTTGATTCCTAGTGTACAATCCTGTCACCTGATTCTTTTTCAAAATTCTTTACCAAATGAAAGTAAAGATAATAGCAGAAGACAAACTTCAAATGCATCAAAACCAGGGGTTTAGAGATTCTTACTTGTTTTTCTAGAAATTCTCCAGAACTTCTTAAACAACTGTTAAAATAGCATATTCTAACTTCACCAGCTTGTGGAATAAATTTTTTGCATTTTGTTTACATTCAGACATTTCTTCTCAGACTTCAAAAATGTTTTAATGTTTTTAGAATATCTGTATAATCGTATTAATTGCCCAAACATCTTCATGGTATGCAGAGCATTTAGTTACATTTAAACTCTTTAGAGAAAAATCAAAATCACCCATCATAGGGGAGATGCAGAAAAGAAAACATACAGCAGCTACAAAATTCCAAAATAGTCAACAACTTCAAGTACAGTAGTCACTACCTTTTCTTCAACAAGGTTGAGTGAACAAGCTGCACATGGTACCTAGTCTAAAGAGTACTTGCTGTTATTTTCTGGAGTATCCTTGCTGTTATATTCCATGCTAATAGGAATATATACTTGAAAAACAAGGTGGATAAAATAAGTAAAGGTTTATTATAAAAAACCAATACAATAAGAATAAAGGTAACAGTTATGCACAAGATCGTCACAAGTCAATCCAGTAGTGAGTGCTACTATTGGAAGGTCAGTCATTCTTGCATAAGTCTGAGTCGTACTCAACAGATCCCAGCTAGGCTCTATAGTCCGTTGACTTACAGATACTTATAGATTGTTACTATCTATAGTGTAGTCACTCATGGGGGTGACAGGTTATTCCATTCCATTACTTGTCTAACTTTCCACTTAAAATTGAGTCTCTGTTGAGTGATATGCATATAACTCCTTCTATGGTTTATGCTATTATCCCTAATCTGGATCCCCACAAAGCATGTGGATTTGATGGTATCCTTGTAATAGTCCTTAAGAAGTGTGCTCCCGAACTAGCTCTTGTTCTGTCTAAACTCTACAATAAATGCCTCACTGCCTCATTTTCTTCTACTGGTAAAGCCAAATGTTTTGTCTGTAAATTGTTTTAAATTCTACTTTTGACTCATCTGACGTAACCTTGCCTGACTTTCCACTTAGAACTGAGTCTCTTCTGAGTGATATGCCTATAACTCTTTCCATGGTTTATGCTATTATCTCTAATCTGGATCCCCACAAATTATGTGGACTTGATGGTAAACTCGTAATAGTCCTTAAGATATGTGCTCCTGAACTATCTCCTGTTCTCTCTAAACTCTACAGTAAATGCCTTGATGCCTCTTGCTTTCCTGCTTCTTGGAAATCCTCTTCTGTTCTTCTAGCCTTTAAGAACTCCAGTGAACCGTCTAACCCTTCTAACTATCAGCTTATTAGCCTTCTACCACTTTTTGGCAAACTACTAGAAGCCCTAATCAAATATGAATTGGTTAAGAATCTCACATTGCAGGGCCTTCTTTCATACAAGCAATATGGCTTTTGCTTCTGTAGATCAACTGCTAATGTATTAATTATTATTACTGAAATAATGACAGTGTGATCTTCACCATTCTCATCTAAAGCTATAAAGCTTTAGATGAGAATGGTGAAGATCATGGTGTTGCTTTGGACATCTCAAAAACATTTAACAGGATTTGGTATACTGGTCTTCTTCAGTGTTTCTTATCAAATCATGAAAGGAAAGTTGTCCTGAATAGCCACTTTTATAGAAAGATTATATTGAATCTATTGCTCAGTTGCTTCACTGTGTCGTGCTAGATAATTTTTATCTCCAGAATCTATCATAAATTTTTATAAGTCTACCATTCATCCATGCTTTGCGTATTGCTGCCACATATGATCCAGTGCTCCTGCTATATATTTAGAGATTTTTGATAAAATCAAAGAAGAATCAGCAATATTATTGGTCCTGACCTGGTGTCTTAGCATCAGTCACTTTTCTTCCACTGTAATGTAACTTCCCTGTGCCTTTTCTATAAATACTTTCATAATTGTTCAGATGAACTATCCAATATGTTACCTAAATTTCATGAATTTAAGTACTGTACTAGATTGGTAACAAGGTTTCATCAATTTCCAATTGAATTGGTCAGACGTAACTGTAAGTTCTATGCTAACAGTTTCTTTTCTTGCCCTTCTCACCTGTAGAACTCTCATCCGGCTCCATGCTTTCCAGCCAACTTCGATCTTCAAAAATTTAAATGCAATGTCAATCATTATCTTCTTGATTACTCTTCTATTGTTATCACTCCTTAATAATGTTTCTCTTTTTTATTATTCTTCACACTCAGTAACTTTTTGTGTCTTAGTGGCTTTAGTGCCTTGCTTAGGGTGAAATTATTAAAAGAAACCCTTCATGTTAGATGTATTATTGTAGAACTGACCACAGATGTTTTTCACTGAAAGCTTATGTTCACCTTGGTCTTGTATTTTTTTAACAAGGTTATGGATGAATGGTTTTTTTTATAGGTAAAAAGGCTAAAAATATCTCACAGGATTTTCCATTATATCAGTATTGAACCACAATTATCAGCTGATCAACATGTGTCAGGTCATATATAGAGTCAACAATAATAAAGTAGTATTTGGTATCTAGATTGTTGATTTGATTCGCTATTTGATCTTGCACATGTTTTCCCATTATTTCTATCAATTTTTTATACACAATTTTGGATAGGTAAGTAACATTTACTTTTTCTTCTTTACATTTCTTGAGATGTTTGTGTAGAAATATATTGAATTCTGAAATAAATTCAATGACTCTCCATGAAGTTTCCATTATTTGGTGAACCCCACTTCATGTACTTCATGACTACTAAATGATAAATCACTTTCACTTAAAAATTTTATAGTAGCCACAACTCTTTTCATTACTTCAGAATAGTATCATATGTTTTTTCTCATTTGTTTTTCATGCTACTGATCCAAAATGTTTTTATTTTAATTTTAATTTCTTGTTATCAAACATTATTTTCTTCTAGTATTTTATATTGTCTTTATGGGTTTCTGGAGTTCTGAGTATATACAACCAGTCAGAAAACCTATCTGTTGTAAATGTTTGTTATTTAGTAAATAGTTTATTAAAAACAATATATACAGTCTTTGCTCTTTGTGTAATCAGGATCTCATCACAGGCTGACAATTTTTCATTCTTTCTTCAAAGTATTTGTTTGAGAAACTTCTGTTTTGCTCCTTGTGAAGTGTATATGATGATGTTCATTGTGGAATAACAGCAACACAGAGATGGTTAAAATTGGAATCATAGTGGCCTGGGTATTTGCATAATGTAGAAAAATATGTACAAATATGCACAAAATGTAGGGAAATAAAAAAAAACTTTTGAAAAACCAAGATATATTCATGGCCTAAAAAAAGAGCTTATCTTTATGTTTCCAGTTGGCTCTAGCCTAAGAGCTGACCAAAAGAACTATTAAGTCCATGCACCAATGAAGGATTTGATAATTCAGCTACCAAAATGTATTAAAATGAGATGTGCACAACCTGAATTGAAAATTGAAATGTCTTTATGTTCCCAGTTGGTTCTAGCCTAAGGGATGAGCTATAGAACTCTTAAGATATGCACCAAGGAAGGATTCAATAATCCAGCCACTAAAATGTAAACTATGATTCTGGTGAGCTCATTGAGACTATATAGCTGGGGGTTCATGTGCTGCAAGCCCAGAAGAAATTTTGTAACTTGACCAATCACATAGAAAATCTTAAATCGAAATGAAATGAGTATTAACATAAGGAAATTATTAAATATTCAATTCATTGGCTTATGATTTTATCACTAAAATAGCCTTATTTTAATATCAAACACTTTTAAAAATTCATCAGTTTTGTTGAAAAATTCACTTATTAAACAAAAAGTTGCTTCAGTGTTTCTCTAGAATTAAGGCCCTGAAGATGAAGTTTCATTTGTTTTATATTAGATCAACTGTTGATTCAAGATATTCAATAAAGGTTATATTCAAGCTATATAGAACATTAATTTTGACTAAAGCACAAACCAATTACTTTAAAAGAAGAGGAAAAGCAAATTAAACAGCATATTTCAAATTACTTTCATTTATCTCATATAAAACTACCATTATAAGCAATTATATTTAGCTTATTGATTTTAATGATAGATGCTATTCATATGGAAAATAGACTAATGATTAAAGCAGAACACAACAAGTATAACAAGTTAGAAATTGAGTTTATATGTTATAGTTATAGTACTAATCAGAACAAATTTGTAATCAGGGATAATTCTCCAAAGTGGTACATTGTATATGGAATAGATAAATTAGTCATATAATATTCATGTTAAAAATTAACAGTGAATATATTTATCAATAAATCTGTCTGTTTATTCTCTACTACTGAACAAGTCAAGACATAACCTTAAAAAGGTTTTTGATAATTCTAACCTTTCAGATTCACATTACTAGATAAATGTTTTTCAATTGCAAGTGAATAAAGATAACCTTCTGCTCATTTGAAGATATCAAATTTTAACTTTTGGTAAAGCTACCTAAAACAGCTTTTAGAAACAACTTTATTTGTTTCTGTCTGAATTTCTGGCATGTGATGTTATCATAATTTATATTACTTACAGTCAGACTAATAACCTTATCTTTGGTGGTACTATCATAATTGTTAATCTATGTGAGCTATCTCCCCTGAAAACTCTCCCTGCCGGAAAAAAAGGACTTCCGCTCGGAAGTCGGGGCGGCGGCCATGTTTGTTTATACTGTGTAGTGAGTGAGGAGTCGAATAAAATATTCTCTCCGTATCCGTTGTCGAAGTCCGTCATTCACATGTTTATATTTTTCTTTATGCACCTTGACAGTCCTTTATTTTTACACTAACATTGGTAGCAGAGCGTAGTTATGGCTTCAAAGCACATTTCACCGCCCGTCTTAGTTAAAGACAAGTACAGCACGTGGAAAAAAAGAAATGCAAATCTGGGAAATGGCCACGTCGCTTGACAAAAAAACAAAACGCGCCCCCATAGTATTTCTTTCACTGGAAGGAAAACCCAGAGAAGCTGTATTGGAATTGGATGTTGCGGCACTTAATTTTGAGGATGGAATGGCTAAACTGTATGAAAAATTGGACACGCTTTTTTTGGAAGATATAAACCAGTCGGCCTTTCTGGCCTACGAGACTTTCGAAGGATACCGGAGACAGCCTGAAACATCAGTGGAAGACTTTCTCATCAACTTCGACCGACACGTTGCTAAGTTGAAAGATTTCAACATCATCCTGCCTGAACCGGTACTTGCATTCAGGGCATTAAAGAGTGCTTCCCTCAACCCTGAAAATGAAAGACTAGTCAAGGCGACTGTCGGCGAACTGACACTCTCTTCCATGTCGGCACAATTAAAGAAGATTATGCATAGACAGCCGTCTGAAGCTTCATCTATGAACTCTACACCCGTAGTGGTCAAGAAGGAAGATGTTATTGCCTTTACTGAAAATAAAAACGAACCTAGCGAGGTATACTATGGTCGCTCTTCCCACCGCCGTGATTCGCATTTTAATAGTCGGCGAGGAAAAACATACCGCGGTGGAAAACGACATAGCAACAACAACAACAAAACACGCTCCACTGACAAAAACAAAATAAACCCGCTAGGACCCGAAGGCAACCCCACTGTGTGCTTTAAATGTGGCTGCAAATTTCACTGGTCTTACGACTGCCCTTATGTCGACGATACCCGGGACAAACATGAGGACGACGAACACGAAAGTTATCTGTATCTGGCTAACATTGTGCTGATGAGTCAGCAAAAACGCGAGGCAAATGGCAACACGCTTTTGGGTGAGACACTTGGTTCCGCTGTCCTAGATAGTGGTGCATCTGGCACCGTTTGTGGAAAAAAAATGGTATGAATGTTTTCTCGAAACATTAACTGATGCACAGAAAAAAAAATAATTATGAGGAAAGGAGTGAGAACTTTTAAGTTCGGGGATGGAAACAAGCTGGACTCTCTCTACAATGTGACTCTACCATGTGTCATCGCAGACATTGACGTCAATATTGTTACCGATGTTGTGGATTCTGACATTCCACTTCTCTTAAGCAAAGATGCAATGAAAAGAGCTGGAACCTGTCTCAATTTTGAACATGACAGTGTGACGATGTTTAAAAAAAGAAATTCCATTGAGATGCACATCGTCTGGTCATTATCACATCCCTATCACCAGACCCCTACCAGATAGAGGTAAGCTCAAACACATTCTTCTTGTTAAAGAAATCTCCTCTAAAAACAAATCAGAAAAAGTGAAAGTTGCAACCAAATTACATAGACAATTTAGTCATCCCAGTAGTAAGAAATTATGTGATTTAGTTAGAAATGCTGGAATAAGAGATCCTGAATTTATGAAAATCTTACAAGCACTTCCAAATTCCTGTGAAGTGTGTATTCGCTATAAAAAAAACGAACCTAGACCTATTGTTGGATTCCCATTAGGATCTTATTTTAATGAAACTGTTGCTATGGATATTAAAGAGATTAATGGTAACAAGGTACTGCACTTGATTGACCATGCTACCAGATACAGTGTCGGCGTTAGGATTCCAAGTAAAGAAAGATCGGACATCATCAGTGCTATGTTTAAACACTGGATAGCGTATTTTGGGACTCCTGGATCTATCTTAACTGATAATGGTAGGGAATTTGATAACGAATCATTCCGTGACATGGCACAGAATTTAAAATATCGTTGTGCGTATACCACTGCTGCTGAAAGTCCATGGAGTAATGGCTTAAATGAACGACACAATGGGATATTGGGAGAAATGGTCAAAAAGACTGTAGAGGACACAAATTGTAGTTTTGAGATAGCACTAGCATGGGCTATAAGTGCAAAGAATACACTTCACAGTGCTCACGGATTCAGCCCCAATCAGCTTGTTTTTTGGTAGGAATCCCAATCTGCCCTCCTTTTTGAAATGATAAACTCCCTGCATTAGAAGGTGTCTCTACCAGTGAGATAGTTGCCAGTAACCTCAATGCCATGCATGCAGCTAGAAAACAATTTATTATGTGTGAGTCTTCGAAAAATTAAGACGCACTTCGTCATCAAGTTAGGACTAGTACAACACAATCCTACAAAAATGGTGATGTTGTTTTCTATAAGAGAAATTTCTGTGATAGATGGCTCGGTCCAGGAACTGTCATAGGGTGGGAGCACAAGCAGGTACTTGTTAAACATGGGGGCACATATGTAAGAGTGCACCCATGTCGCCTCGTCTCACCCAGAAACATATCAAAGTTCCTCTGAAAGTGAGGCTATAAGTGAATCCACCACTTCACAAAGTGAGCCTGAAGGATCTTCAAACTTATCAATGTCTGACGAAAAACGATGTTGCTGAAGAACCAGGAACTCTGAATGATCATGTTGCACAACATCAGACTGTGAGAGAGGCACACGTACTACCAAAGCAAAATCCAATTCACAAAACAATTACGCTTCCCAAGCCAGGACAATCCATTAAATGCAAACTTGCCAATGATGATGATTCGAATGGCGAACATTGAACGTCATAAGTAGGGCAGGCAAAGCTACAGGTAAAAACAAGCATTTAATGAATGTGGCTATGGAACAAGGTGAACCCTTCTGGCTAGACTTCAATCATGGAGTATTGGAATGGAAAGAAAATAAAGCCAGACCAATAAATAAGGATGAAGCTACCTCTAGTGATGAGGAAAACATTATGATTTCTTCTTCTAATCACGACCTGGAAATGGCAAGAGAAAACGAACTCCAAAGCTGGGTTGAAAATAAAGTTTACACCCAAGTGCCTGACCAAGGCCAATGCAAAATATCCACAAGATGGGTTTATACTAATAAAAATGTCAATGGCAAACAGATCTATAAAGCTAGACTTGTGGCGAGAGGCTTTCAGGAAAGGGATGCGGGCAATATAAGAAATGATTCTCCAACATGCTCTAAAGAAAGTCTACGATAGCCTTGGCTATAATGGCATCTAACCATTGGGTGTGCAAGTCAATGGACATAAAAACAGCATTTTTACAGAGCAAAGAGTTGGACCGATTGATCTATTTGCATCCTCCCAAAGAAGCCAAGGTACCTCCAGGATATATTTGGAAACTCTCCAAATGTGTATATGGTTTGACTGATGCATCAAGGTCCTGGTACCTGACACTCAAAGAGGAATTGTTGAAGTCAGGAGCAGTGGTTTCAAAATATGATCAAGCCATATTTACATGGAACTTTGGAAACAAACTGCATGGTATTATAGCTACTCATGTTGATGATTTTTTTGCTTTGCAGGCTCGGAGATTTTTCAGAGCAGAGTCATGGACAGGATTCGTCACTTGTTTAGGATCAAATCTGAGGAAGTTGCTGAGTTCCAGTATATAGGATTAAGCATAAAGAAAACTGGGAATGATGTTAAACTTGGACAGGACGAATATGTCAAAAAGCTAAGGTGTATCCCACTAGAACCAGGCAGAAATTTGAAAGATGCAATATCTTCAACAGAGGTTACTGAAACCAGGCAACTGATCGGACAACTTAATTGGTTAGCCACCCAAACCAGACCCGATCTTAGTTATGATGTCAGTGAGTTAAGCTCGATACTAAAACAAGAAAATGTAGAATGTTTAAAACAGGCTAACAGGGTGGGTAAAAAAAGCAAAAAAGGAGAAATCTCATATAGATATTCCAGACTTAGGGAACCTTGAGCACCTAAAAATTATTGCATACAGTGATGCTTCTTTTGGCAATTTAACAGATGGAGGTTCACAGGGAGGCTATATACTTTTTTTAGTTGGAAGCAATGACAAGTATATGCCCATTGCCTGGCAGTCTAAAGCGTATTAGAAGAGTTGTCAAAAGTACTTTAGCTGCTGAAACTTTAGCCATGGTTGACATGGCAGAAGCCTGTATTTTTTATCGAAAAACTTTTGTTAGAAATACTACAATTGAACGATGATACTAACAACATTAAGATCTTCTGCAAAACAGACAATTCCTGTCTCTATGATTCTGTACATTCCTCAACCCAAATTTTGGATAAGAGACTTCGCATAGAGATGGCTATTTTGAGAGAAATGATTGACAGAAAGGAAATTGCAGAGATCTCTTGGATATCAACTGATGTACAAATTGCCGACTCCTTGACAAAGAAAGGAGTGCCATCATTCAAGATCCTTGGGTTCATATCCGAACCAAAGGAATCATCTGTATAATGTAAATACCTGGCCCCTTTTTTTTCTTTTGCAGATTAGATGATTCCAAACTGAAAAGAAGAGAAAAGAGGGAAGAACTGTTAATCTATGTGAGCTATCTCCCTGAAAACTCTCCC
Source organism: Acanthosepion pharaonis (assembly GCA_903632075.3). Classification (NCBI taxonomy): domain Eukaryota; kingdom Metazoa; phylum Mollusca; class Cephalopoda; order Sepiida; family Sepiidae; genus Acanthosepion; species Acanthosepion pharaonis. Next base: position 1,869,650 of record CAHIKZ030004810.1, on the reverse strand, counting down.
TGCCGGGAAAAGGACTTCCGGTCGGAAGTCGGGCGGGCGGCCATGTTTGTTTATACTGTGTAGTGAGTGAGGAGTCGAATAAAATATTCTCTCCGTATCCGTTGTCGAAGTCCGTCATTCACATGTTTATATTTTTCTTTATGCACCTTGACAGTCCTTTATTTTTACACTAACAATAATGTTTCAACTGCTGTGAATTCTGGTCTTCTTCAAGTGTCTGTCTATCCAGATAAACTTTAGGGAATTTCAAACTGAACCCTTTTATCCAATCAAAGTGAGTAGATTGTTTTCATTTTTTTCTCTATATCTAGGGTTAGCTCATCGTGGCTAATTGTTTACTTATTGATAGTTTTGTTTCCACTGAATTTGAGTATATCTTCACTATTTGATACAGGGATTGAACTCAACATTACTGTGTCACCACATTCAATAACCAATGTTTTAATCCTGTAGGTTGGTGTCCTGTAGATTGAAAAAATGGATCCAGTTTGAAATTCCCTGATGACTATCCAGATTGACTGATACATGAAGAAGGTCAGAGGGCACAATGACTGAAACATTTTGGTAATAACAACAAAGAGGAGAACATATAATAATAAAACTGTAAATAATGGAAATCTGTATTGTATCAAATAGGTGTGTAGTGATCTTATGATCATGAAAAATAAAAAACTAATTTCCCATGATTCCATATTAAAAAGGAGACTGCTCTACTGGTGGGAAATTTAGTCATCCTCTTTTCATTGACCTCTCACCAAGAGAGCAAATGGATCTGAGTGGCTCTGGAAATGAAGACCACAGATAAGTTATACACAAATATCACTTTCTCATGTTTAATATTACCTTTTAGTGATAGACTTATCACTTGAAAATAATTCATTCATTCACCAAAACAAACACAAAAACAGAAACATTTAACAATCACATTACAAGAACTTTTATATATCTACCAAACTAGCACAACCAAATGCTTCTGATTGATATATTCTTCTATATATGTATAAATGTCTCACTTTGTTGCTATGATGTATGCATGTATATTTTACTAACCAAAAATAGGAGTCAAACAAGGCCCATCATAACAGGACCCTCACATAAAAATGCTAAAATAGATTTTACATTCTTTTAATTTATATGATATGAAAATAATTCTTCATGTTTTATGCATCTTTTCCAGTTGTATCAAAAGTTAAATAAAATTTCCAGCTTATTTGTAGCTTGATGGTCAACTGGTAGGAGTTCTCAGTTAAAAAGAAAATAACTGTTTTATATTCACAGAAACCTGTCTGAAATCAATAAAAAATAAAAATAGGTGACTTACATCTAATTTCAAAAACCTCTAATTTCTTTTCTAAAGAAAAGTCAGGTTTGGTTCGGGGAATATGTTTTTTGTACACACCTGCATTTCAAATGATTTTATGTGCTATTTTGTAATGATGATTTTCTAAGCACAGCTTAGATGTGGCATCCGGCCAAAAGTATGTGGCACAAATGAGGATGTACTCTTTTGTAATGATTACCTTGCAGTTCTAGAAAGTTACCTGTCAAGTCAAAATAGCTATTGCATTTTAAATAAACAGCTATACATTTAAAATATTTTTGTTAGATTTTTTTTTTCATTGAAGAAAATTTATACTTCAACATTTGCATCAAAGTAACCAAAAGAAGTGTGAAGCAAGAAAAAAAATGAATCTACATTTTTTTTTTTCACTTCTAAAGACATTTTCTTTGGTTGTAATCCAAATGGGAATTGAAAATTGGCTGCTCTTTGTCTGACATTTGCTAAAACTTTCTCTGCATGTTTTTACATGCCTCTAGTCTTGCAGGCATTGTAAAGATATGTGTATTCGCAATGCTTGTTTTGTATCAATAATAATATCTCACAATGGAAATGTTTTATCATTCTTTAAAAAGGTATTTAAATCTAAGTATATAGTTTCTCTCAAATTTTTATATTATTACAGTTAGATTTATATTAAAAATATTTGAACACAGTGGCATTCCATATCACGTGACATCCGCATCTCACGATGGACGCTACTTGTAAACAAACCTCTAAAAACAGTTATTTCTGAAGAAAGATTGAGGTCGATCTGAAATATCAAATATAAATAAATATTTTCATAATAAAACATTATTATTTTTTTAATTTGCAACTTTTTAGTTATTTTTTCTATATAATTTTTAATACATGCACATATTTATGTTCTTGTTTATCTTGAATTTCACAAATGCATTAAAGAATTAACACCTATCCTGTACATTAGAGCAGGTTGGTTTTGAAACCATTGTTTTGCACTCAGTTTTTAAAATTGGGGTTTCACATGATAAATAATGACACAAAATATTTTTATACAAATTGTTACCGAGAAGTTTAAAGATTAAGTTTAGGTTCAGAATTGTTATAGACAAGCGTATGGTTGCAAGAAAGAAATACAACAACAGCAGAAATAGATTTACATGATTTATTTCAATAGGAACGTGGGGTTTGGGACAGCTACCTTGTGGTATAGTTCGTAAGCCGGCTTCCGATCTGGGTTGATCTCTCATAGTAGTTCTCACTGGTTGGCGTGGCGCTCCTTCTGCTGACTGCTGCTGACTGACCATGACAGGTCTCTTCCCTGGCCTCCTGTTGACTGCTGTCGTACTTCCCCGTGTGACCCCTTTTATGGCGTTTTTTATGGCTTAACAGGCTCGAAAAGCGACGTGAGTATAATTAGGAGGGAAGCATTTTTATTGGTTGAGAAATAGGAACACTTTAAAATGTTATTTTATTTTTCGACCGGAACTCGTGCATCGGGCCTATGCATAAATGACAATAATAGTCATTTTGTGACGGGGCCTTGTCCCATTCACATCCGGCTCTCGCTCTTGAGTATGTTAGTTTATTTGCCCGCAAATCAGCCGAGATATGTCTTATTTTATTTTATAACAGAATCATAGCGTATGAATTTAATTCTGGTGATCATTGAAAGCCTTATAGCACAGCCTTATAAAAATTATCATTTACTGAAGACTTACAAATTGTATATGGACAAGATGCAAGGCACATACACATTATTACTAAATCATTGTGCCATCAAATAATACCTTCTTTTATTTCAAAGGGAAATTATACTGAATAATTTAGTTGTATTATGATATAATATGTTATACAATACAGTAGTTTTAGTCTGATTTTCAATAAACAATGCAAATTTAAAACATTTTGTCTTATAATGTGTACCCAGTAGTATTATGGTGTTATATACACTTTTATCCATTTTTTGTTTTTATTAATTATGGTGTAACAAATCTTATTCATTGAGTAGCCTTTTTTGCAATCTTTTACAATTTTTTTTTACACAGATTTTACTTATCAAATACAATAAAAAAAATTGCATATTTTGCTTGTGGTGATTCATAATCAGAATTTGCAATTCAATGTATCTAATACAAAAAATATCAACTTTCTTTGGATTTATTCTTGAAATAGTAAAATTTTGAAGTTAGTTTATAGGCAAAAATCTGCAGAAATTAGGTATTTCTGTACATTTTTTCAGATGATCTTTAAAACTGAATGCTCAAAAATTGGTAAAAGCTATGAATCTAATTGTTGGTGTCAGTACTTATCACATCAAACCCCAGCTTATTCCACCGAAAGGAAAGTTGGCTCCTTGTGCTGTGCCAGGAAATTTTTCTCCCCAAAATCGATCCTTCAGATCTACAAATCAACAATTCGCCCTTGCATGGAGTATTGCTGCCATATATGGTCTGGAGCCCCTTCTGTTTGCCTTGGGGTTCTTGATAAGATCCAGAGGTGGATATGCAATATAATTGGCCATGTTCTGGCATCTCATCTACAGTCGCTCTCTCACAGATGCACCGTCACCTCTCTCTGTCTTTTTTACAAATACTTTCATGGTAATTGTTCTGAGGAGCTGCATTCGCTGGTTCCCAGACTTCATGAATTCAAGCGCCCTACGAGGCTGGTATCCCACTCTCACCCTTTCACTGTTGAAACTATTAAATGTAGCCATCTCTTCTATTCCAATAGCTTCATATCTTGCACCTCTCATCTGTGCAACTCCCTTTCCTATTCCAGTTTCCTTGAGAGCTATAATCTCCAACTATTCAAATGTAATGTCAAGCGATATCTCCAATTGCTTTGATCTATCCTCTATCCTTCTCCCCATCCTTTCCTCTATCACTCCTATCTGATCTTGCTCCAAATCTTCTGTAACCCCTTGCGTCCTAGTGGCTTACCACCTTGCTTGGGGTGAATTCTCTTAAAAAAAAAAATTTTTAAAAATGTAATATTAATTTTCTAAAAAAAGTGAAAAAGCAACCTACCCTACTGTACTGTTATATTCCGTGCTAATAGAATTATGAAATGGACAAACATGGTGGATAAATAGTAACAGGTTTATTGTAGAAACCAGTACAACAAGCAAGGAAGTAATAGTTATGTGCACGGTCGTCACAAATCAGTACAGTTGTGTGCATGCTGCTATCGAAAGGCCACTAATCTCACAGTTCCCAGCTTGACTCTCTCGTCCGCTGTCCTCATGGATACTTATAGGTGGTTACCACCTATAGTGCTGCCACTCATGGGGGTAGCAGATTATTCCATCACATCATGTACATAAATCAAAATTCAAAATAATTACAACTTATATGAATATGACTAGCTAAAAACTAAATGTTATCTACATTTCTGCTTATATTTATAAAGATATTTCACTTATATATATTTTTTATAGAATGCCTCATTTATTTGATTTTTACAAGAATTTCCAAATCAGTGTGTTTTTACTGGAAAAAAAAGATGCTAAAATACCCATAGTAATCTTTGGCCCACTGCTGAGTCAAAAAAAAAAGCAAGATATTTAACCAAAATTTCAAATGCTAGAAAGGATTCAAAAATTTAATAAAATAATCAAAAAATATCAATCATCTTGGAACAGAAACATTATGTTGGAGTGATAATTATAAAGACTGCATCTTCCCCATAATGACAATAAAATGTTAAATTAGAAAGAAATGGTAAAGATAAAGAAATGAATGTCAAAAAAATGGTAGTGGCTAGGAGACCAATAGAAAAACAAGAATTAGAAAAAGAAAGTTAAAAAAGAAAGGGTGACATACAGTGTTCTGGAGAGTTCTCTGCATGACTAAGAGGCCTTTAAAAAAAATAAATTTGATGTTAGTTTATTTGGTCAGATTTTAGAAATTGGTTTGTGGTGAGAAATTTCCGCCACAACCACCACTACCATAGAGTAACAGCTGTAAAAAAAAGATGTTTTCCAAGATTTTCTAAAAAAATATTTAAAAAAATAATTTAATTTATTTGTGAATAAATCCTGAAAATCTCATTAAAATCCAACAAATATTTGATTTTTACAAGAATTTCTAAATCAATGTGTTTTTACTGAAAAAAGGCACTAAAATAGCAATAATAATCTTTAGCCTATCACTGAAAGTAAAAAAAAAAACAAGCTATTTAACCAAAATTTCGAAAGTGCAAGAAATGATTAAAAAATTTAATAAAATAATCAAAAACTACTTCGGTCTTTCCTCTTAATAATAACATAAACATTTTGATGATGTTTTCCGCAAGTTTGGTGCCTTTTTCATCATGGTAAGCACTTGTTTAGCTGAAAAGTGGAGGCACCTTATATCTATCTATCTATCTATCTATATATATATATATATATATATATATATATATAATTGAAAAAATGTTAACAATTTTATTTTAATTATCAATAATTAGAGAGAAAGAGAGAGTTTCATGTCTCAATGGGATCTTCAAACCAAGTCTGAAGATCACATTCAGGCATGGAACTGAGTCACCATGCTGCATTGATTCCTATGTCTACACTGTCTATGCCTATAAACACTCTATTTTCATTATTGAGTACTCTTACCTAAAAAAAGAACATTTACTATATTCATTTACTTAAGATTTTCTTTATACAAATTCCTTTCTATAACAGAAAAATTATCTAATACACATAACTGAACACTTTCAGATTAGTCTATGTCATGTAATGACGTCCTTAAGAAAGAACAAATTGAAAATAAGTTGACACCAAAATTTAACATTATGTTTTTTAAGTAACATATATCTCTTAATAATTTCAATTGATTTATTTAACTCCTGATGAATGGATTAATTCCTGTGCAACTTGATGTTTTGAGATAAGAATACAAAATAAAAGATGGAATAAAAAAGGAAGTTAGAACCATACTTATTATAAAACCCAGGTTGTGTGTGTGTGTGTGTGTGTGTGTGTGTGTCTGTACGTTTATATATAGGATCGGATTTCCTACATTTTTCAACCAATTTCAACAAAACTTCACAGGACTATGTAAAATTACCTTGCGGTGGTTCTGACAGTGCCAAAAATTGGAAAAAACACAATTGTTTTTGCACAAAATCAATTTGAAAACATGATTAAGAGGCATCGCGGGAATGAAAGGGAGACAACTCATATCGAGTTATACTTAAAAACCCAGGTTGTTTGTGTGTGTGTGTGTGTGTTCATTTATATATGGGATCGGATTTCCTACATTTTTCAACCGATTTCAACAAAACTTCACTTTTTTTTGGTAGGTAGTGTTTCTTATTGTCTTGCACACTTTTCTCTTTATTTTTACATTCAGAATGCTTTAAAAATTCCATTTACAAGACAATTGTTTATAATAAAATTCTATTCAATCGGTAATGATTGAAAACAATGTTTTTGTTTGAGTTTGGGTTTGACCAATTTGTAAAAAAAAAAACAAAAAAAAAAAATAAAAACAAAAACTAATTAAGACATGCATGTCAGTCAACCTTAAACAATAATCTTTGTCTATTTTATTTTTCAGTCTTTATGATGGTCGATACTTGATCTATCTCTTACTGTTACATCCCTGGGCAACACTGGGCTCTACTGCTAGTAATAAATAAAAACAAAACAAGAATGAGATCTAACAATTAAGAAGTGGGTTTAAAAAGAAAAAATGGTAAAAGGAAAAAAAGAAAATAATAAAGAAACAGAAAATAAATAAATAAAGAAAAATTACAAAATTAAAATGACAAATGGAAAAAAAGGAAAGAAAGCATATAGAATATATAAAAAAGATAAAAAGAAAAATGACAGGTAAAAAGAGAAATGAATAAGGAAGAAAAAGTAAGAAAGATGAAAAATATAAGAGAAAGAAAAAGAGAAAAATGAATGTTATTCATCATTTTTCTCTTTTTTTATATTCTCTTATATTCTTTAAGAAAGAATTTCTTTCTTCATTTTTCTATTTTTTTCTCTTATATTTTTCAACTTTCTTACTTTTTCTTCCCTTTTCCTTAGTTTTATTTCTCTTTTACCTCTCATTTCTCTTTTTACCTATTTTTATATATTCTAACCAAAAATTAAGGCAAAAAAAGAAAAAGTAAAAAAGATATCAAAAACATGAGAATCAAATAAAAAAGAAAAAAACTTAATATAAAAAATAGAAAATCCAAAAATATTGCTTTGCCTAAATTTCCTTTCAAGATTTCCATAAAAAACCAGAAGCTGACATAAACAAATCTATTACTAAACATCAGACATAAAAAATAATTCCAGTATTTTTAAAGTATGCATTGATCTGTAATCTATTTGTCTCTCAGTTTCATTTTAATGGATATCTCAACTGATCATTAGTACCTTTTCAATCATGTATAATAAAAAGACATTAACATTTCTAAGCTTAAACTGTACTTTGATACATCTGCTTTTTAGACAATGAAGTTTGTATTATGCCCTGGCTCCATGCAATAATTTCTGAAAATGGTCATGGATTTTCTGTAAATTAAACCACCAATAAATTCATTCTTTTTTTTTTTAAAAATCAATTTTGACTGATCAATACTTCTTTGTTCAGTTGAGTCACTCAGGTTTCAGTTAAATTGTTGTAACTGCAAGCATAAATATTTTGTATATCAGTCTACCTATTTATCTATCTCCTTACCAACCTTCTTTTACTTATTATCATCCTAATCATCCTTAAACATCTTTCATGGTTCATTAGTTAGCAACCTATTGTACACAGCTTTTGATAGTAACTATCAAAGTCACCATCACCTGGTATTGGACTATGTGAAAGTCATCAATAAATATCCATTGATCTTCTTTTCTCTACCTATCTATTTCTGTATATGTAACTATTTATAGGTCTGTGTATGTGTGTGTGTATTGTAAAATGTATATCAGTGTGCAGATGTGTGGTGACACAATGGTTATCAGCATTGAAAATGGAATTGGAAAAATCAATATCAAATTTGGGGAGAGACTATTTGATCTTCACTTTGTACTCATGCTTCAAAAAAAGGCATAACTCCATTTCTTTCTGTGTTCTGTCCTATCAGCAGATATCTTCAAAATGTCTTATCTCTGGCATGCTTGATGGAAAAAAAAGAATTTACAAATAAGCAATTAGGTAAACCACTCTTCTACAACTACTTTACCCACCTAGAATATAGCAGTAAAAACAGTTTTCCTTGTTGTTAACCTTGACAAGGACCAACTATGTTAGTAAGCACAAACGTGTTGGCATGATGTTATTGAATATAAATCTATCTATCTATCTATCTATCTATCTATCTATCTATATATATATATATATATATATATATATATATATATATATATATATATATATAGTAATATTTAAATATACATATACATATGCAATCATATATCTAAACTATATAAATATATATACATACATACATATATATATGTATAAAAAATAATTCCAAGAGGATAGAATCCAGGCAGAACTCAATGTCCAGGACAGAGTAAGGATATAATAAAAAGACTTAAACACTAATATTCCATGGTCATAATTTATTCCATTGCAATCGTAAATTCGATCCAATTCATCAGATCTACAAATTCAAAAAAAAAATTTTTTTTTTTGAATTTGTAGGTCTGATGAAATGGATCGTATTTACAATTCCAATGGAATAAATTATGACCATGGAATATTAGTGTTTAAGCCTTTTTATTATATATATATATATACTAAAGAATAAATATCTCTTCTGTTTTATGTAGTGTTCCTTCATATTGTAGATGATCATGGTCCTCCACAACTTCCTGTTTTTAGTTGCTCTTTACTATCCCTCTTTGTCCTTGCTCTGCTATTCATTAACACAAATTCATTAAGTAGGTGATCATGACTCTTCACAACTTCCTGTTCTTTATATCTCTAAGTAACAATTAGATCTTTACTGTCCATCTTTGTCTATGCCCTGCTATCCATTTACATAGAATTATTAAGTAGCTTACTCACTTCAATATGTCCTGTGGGTGTTAAATTCTCTAGACCCTCTTTCCTTATTTATGTATCCCAGAAATTTTATCTTTTCTTGATATTCCAATTTTCCTTGTTGCTCACATGTTCTATCCATGTGATGTAATGGAATAACCTGTCACTCCCATGAATGACTACACTATAGGTAGTAACAATCTATAAGTACCTGTAAGTCAATGGACTACAGAGTCTAGCTGGGATCTGTTGAGTACGACTCAGACTTACACGAGAACTACCGACCTTCCTTATAGTAGCACTCACTACTGGATTGACTTGTGACGACCTTGTGCATAACTGTTACCTTTATTCTTATTGTATTGGTTTTACAATAAACCATTACTTATTTTATCCACCATGTTTGTCAAGTATATATTCCTATTAGCACAGAATATAACACCATGGTATTCATATAACTTCTTGGTAGAACCACATCTCTGTCAGAGTATTATATATGAAAAGTAATGTCCAGCATTCACTGCTATATATTAGATTAGATATTACATAGCATTTCAACATCTTTTCTTTGTTTCTAACAATATTTTTCTGTTTAATGCTTTGTTTATTTTTTAGCAGACACCATTCACTGTTCATATGCATTTTTTTATTTCTGTGTCACATTTTCCATTACTACACTATCCAAATAGTTAAATTTCTGCAATTGTTTGATTTTGATGTCCCCACTATATAGCTTAAACTTTGGTATGTTTCTTTTTACTGACAATCAAGTATTCTGTCCTCTTACTATTAATAGTTAGTTTGTTCTTCTCCCTTTCTTTTACTATCTTGTCTAAGAGTTCTTTCAGTTTCCTTTATCAGTCTGCCATCAACACTGTGACATATACATATTTTATATTATTAAGATTATGTCTGCTGATAATAAATCCAGGTAGCAACAACAGTCGTCTTCAGAAAAAACTGTTTTAAGAGAAAGATTTTATAAATTTCGACAAACAATAATACCAACTGTTTGAATGATGAATGTTTCCTGCATGGAAACGGCTAATCTCTTAATTGCCATTACCATCATCATGGTATATGAATGACAATAACTGTTAATGGAACAGAGTATAAATATATAACTTATTTGAAATATTGGTATAAATACTTTCAGCCAGAATCCAAAATCAGTTTATCAATCTCATATCAAAACCACACTTCTGATCATATAAATTACTTTAGATATAACTTTTTTTTTATGATGATATAGATAATGATGCTCAAAGGGAAATAACATATTGTCTCTAAATATAATGACTCTAGCAATGTTTAACTTTCATGTCCACAAAAAAATGGTGTGTCAAAATGATGGTTATTCTCTTGACACTGCTATTACTGAATATACTTTTGACTCTCCTGCCAATGCTTATTTACAAGATTATAAAAATATAGAACCAAGTACAATGCAATATTTATTATTTACCTTTTATACAGATTTATTTATCATTTAATAAAAAAAATAAATTTGAAAAGATATTTTTATTAAAAAAATTCATAAAAAATTATCAAAATATGTAAACCAACTACAATGCAATATTTATTATTTACTATTTTATAAATAAGTATAAAAACAAGTTTTTTTATTCAATCTAATAAATAAATTGTGTTTAATATCTTTGTTGTCAAATCTCAAGAATAAAGAAAATGTATAAATCCATTTTCATATGTTTGGGTTTTATTAAAATTCTAATCATCACTGTTTTTAAAACAAACTGTAATGGGATTGGTTTAGCTAATAGGTAATTAGCATAAAGAGAACTATAACTATAGCTCATGGACAACTTTGAGTCTGTGTATATAGAATATCTATGGCTACTAAGTTTGATCATCATAACAAAATGGCATCACCTGACAGAGCTCTGTTAAACACAGAAGAACCTGAAAACTTAAAGATTTGGATAAAATGCTTTGAGGTACATGCCAGAATAAAGAAGTTACAAGATGACCAAACACCTGAAGGGCAGAAAGAAATCCCAGATCTATTTTTGACCACTGTGGGATGTGAAGCCATTAGGCAGATTTCACTAATGACTTACCTGGCTGAAATTGAAAACTTAACATTTAAGGAGGTCAAAGAAATAATATTGAGAAATATTCAACCAAAGAAAAGATTAGTTATAGTCAAACAAACCAAATTCTTAGCATTGAGACAAGAATTTGGGAAACCTATAAGGAAATATCTAAGAAGTTTAAGAGGTACCAGCAGATATTTTGAATTTCATGAACTAGAACAACAAGAAATAAGCATAGAGGAAGAATTAATTCAACTCTGATTGGTAGAAGGACTGTACAACACCTCTCATAGTAAAAATTTTAGAGCAGTTACAGACAAACCAAATGACTTTAGAAGCTTGTATTAACTTTATACAACAAGAGGAGTTAATTGAAAAATTTAATACAAATGAAAACCAACCTGAGCTTATGGACATGTGTGATAAAAAGAACAATGATAAAATGCAGATATTGCAACTATAAACATTAATCAAAGAGAGAGAAATGTCCAGCATGAGGACAGACATGTAATAAGTGCAAAAAGAAAAATCACTTTCAAGTTGTATGTAGATGTTAAGATACCAAGGTAAAAACTGTTAAAATAATACACAACGATATAAAAATACAAACAAACTTTTTTTTCAATAGAAAGGCGAAACATAAAGAACACCTTCATGAATATTAATATTAAATGGTATAGACTTAAAAATGCAAGTTGATACTGGAAGCAAAGTGACCCTTATTCTGAAGAATTTCTGGGAACAATTATCAAAACCAAAATTAAAGATAAGCTTAGTAAGATTAAGAGAGTTTGAGGGAAAAAAAAAATATTAGGGTCCTTTCAAAGCACTTTTGAAACAAAAAATAGATTAGAAATCATCACTATTATGGTTGTAGACTGTATAAAAATTCACAGTTTAGTAGGAACTGATTTGATAAATATTAATAGCACATGTTTACTTAATGCTATGAATTTTTGAAGTCCCAAAACTTGGATATTAAAAATCTATAATGTGAGCCTTAAGTTAAAAAAAAATATCAATCCATCATATTTTGAAAGCTGTAGACTTCCCATTCATATAAAGCCAATGGTAGTTGATAAGCTGCAAAAAATGGTAGAAAAAGGCATTCTTCAATATGTAGAACCTGGAGGCAGCAAATGAGCATTGCCTATTATGGTTTTAAGAAAAGCTAATGGTGATTTTAGAATTTGTGGAGATTACAAAGTAGACATAAATCATAAAATTTGTTCAAATTCCTATCCTATTCCAAAAATAGAAAACATACTACATTCTCTGGCAAGAATGAAATATTTTACGAAAATTGATTTTAAAAAATGCATACCACCAAATTCAAATAGATGACAAATTTAAGGAAATCACAACAATAAACTTCCCCACCTCATAGGCTTACTTAGATGGTCCTGTTTACCATTTGGAATTAAGACAGCCAGCTCGATTTTTCAAAATACAATGGAAAATTTGTTAGCAAGGAGAGTAGAAAATGTGATAATTTATCAGGATGATATATGTTTAGGTGTGGCCACTGAAGAAGAACTGAAGCAAAAAACTAAATTTGTAATGGATAAGTTGAGGAAGGCAGGAATGACGATAAACAAAGATAAGTGGATATTTTTATTGCAAAGAATTAACATTCTGGAGTTACCAAATTTCAGAAAACAGTACTTCAACAGACTCGATGTTAATGCAAAAAATATTAAATGTATCTTCTCCAAATAATAAAAAAGAATTGGAATCATTTCTTGGATTAACCAATTTTTATAATAAATTCTTAAAATTTTCTAGAAGAATTGAAGCATTTTCTGATTTGTGAAAGAAGAATAAGGAATTTGAATGGACACCCCAAACAGCCTTCATTAAATTAAAAGAAACTCTATCTATAAAACCCATGGTTAAGATTTTTGACCCTAAAAAGAATGTTACATTAACAACAGATGCTAGTGACCAGTCTGTATCAGCAATTTTGTCCCAGAAAGGACACCCGGTGATGTATCTTTCCAGGACATTAACACCAGCTGAATTGAACTACTCTAATATTGAGAAGAAAGCAATGTCCTAAATGTGCCAAAATAAAGAATTTTCACTACAATAAGTTACAGTCTTGGCATAAGTTAACAGAACCATGGTCTAGAGTTCATATGGATCACACACAAGTTAACAAGGTAGGTTTATGTCTCATATTGGTTGATGCTTTTACTGCTTGGTCAAGAGTTTTCCAAGTTTAGAATAAAGATCTATTACTGTAAAACAAATATTACACATAATATTTTCTAGAAATGGAGTAAACATTAGTAACTGATAATCCTCCTGTATTCTGTGTTGAAAGTCTATGCTTATGGAAAAGAAAGATTGTCTGTCTCCCATATAAACACCTCCTTACCACCCTTAATCAAATGGGATTGCTGTATGAATGGTTCAAACAATACAGAAACCAGATTGAAACCATTTTCTTCTCAGCAAGAAAAGATTGAAACTTTCCTACCAAGATTATTGTTGAGTTACAGAATGATACCACATGCTGACAGATTAGAGAGACCATCTGCATTAATGGGCAGACAGATTAGAGCTCCATTAACCATGTCTTACTCTGTTAATCAAAACATAAAAGAAATAAAAACTAGCCATAAAAGGAGAATTTCATAATGCAAAAAGGATTCATGGCATTAATATGCAAGAATGGTAAAAATATTGTTGCCCAGGCAGACCAGTTAAGAGCTAGCCAAAATTAAGAGGAAGTACAAAGCAAAGCTAGTTTGAATGACTGTGTCGATGAACAAGAAAGTAGGGTAGAGGGACCAATGGATGACCAATGGGACACTGATAATAAAAGAACTAGATCAAGGTCTCCCATAACAAGAAATACTCATGAAATCAGTGAGAGGGGATGGAATGTAGGAGAAGCCATAGATCCATGCAGGGTGTGAAAACCAAAAAGATTCAGGAAGATGTAATGGGGTTGATTTAGCTAATAGGTAATTAGCATAAAGAGAGTTATAACTATAGCTCAGGGGCAACTATGAGTCAGTGTACATAGAATATCTACGGCTACTAAGTTTGATCATCATAACACAAACATTGCCATGGGACTCAAATGTGTATACAGTAATAGTGATATCAAGGGAATAACTGTCCTTTTGACACACCATTATTTTTGCAGACATGAAGGTTAAACATTTCTGCATCTCTTTTGTTTGATTTATAAAAAGACAGAAAGACAGTTATCTCTTTTTTTATTATAGTTACAGTTCCATGAATAAATAATGATGTTAAATGCAAAATAAAATTGACTAAAATCAATAACAATGATTCAACTTTTATGACTGCCACAATCTGAAAGATTGCATCAAAAAAGACTTTGATCTTGTCTGTCAGTTATTTGACTCTATCCCATATGAATGATGAGTCTTAATATTTATTAAAAATAATTATATTGCATTTAGAACTCAAACTGATCTTGGAAGCAGAGGAAAACAATTCTAAATTAAGTATATTAAAATCAATTTAAACTGATCACTGAAAAGCATATAAATAAAAAATTCTGTAGATTGACTACAAACCATAAGGAAATTCTTTACCATTTTTTCTTTAGCAATAAAGAAAAAGATAACAATTGCAATGTTATAGTTTTCTTTTTTAAATTTTTTTTTTTCATTATATCTAACCTTACTATATGTTCCAGTTTAGCTGAGACTGTCCCACTTTGAGGGGTGTGCCCCAGTTATATTAGCTATTAGCATTCATTTTAGAGAGTGATAGCCCTGAAGATTAAGGAATGTAGGGTCATGAAAACAATTTATTATGCAAGAAAATTAAACCTATAATAAAAATTGAAATATGTCCAAATTTGAGGTTTGGAAATTATGGTAAGCCTAATATCTTGATGATTCATTTTCCTACTTATATAACAGAATATGATAGAACAGATTAGGAGAGGTAGTAAGTAGATAAACATTGTTACAAAGGATAGGATGGTGGGAACAGACATGGCCAGCCACATCCTGAAAGGACATGGCACATAAACGAAGAATAACAGAATATTGACCTGTAGATTTTGCAGTCTTTGTCCTCCTATATGGCAGTAAATGTTGAGTAATTTCCTTACAGATAAAGTGAAGAGTTGAGGCAATAGAGATATAGTTCTACATAAGGATGCTGAAAATATCATGGATGGAGCATATGGGAAACGAGGAAGATTTAAGGAAAATGGAAACAAAAAGGGCACTTTTACTTGAAATCAACCAGAGACATTTGAAATTTATTTGATACAATAAGGAAAGAGTGCTTGGAGAATTTGACACTCATATGATGTAATGAATGCAGGAGAGCCAGAGGGAAACAGCAAATAACCTACAAAATGAACTTGTGTAAATGGGAGGTAGAACAGGGACTGGAAGGAATAGTTAGGAGACAAATATTATTTAGAGCTACAAAGGGTAGGAAGTTGTGAAGATCCATGATTTCCCACGTTCTGAAGGAACACAACATATAAAATATGCATGTTGCAAATTATGTCTATTAATAAACCTGCAGAATCCAACCTTTATTCCAGTTTATTTCATGAAGAATCAAAAAAATAATTTTATTCTACATTAATATTTATCATCATCATCATCATCATCATCATTGTCATCATCGTCATCAGCATCCCCTTGACTTTTGTAATCATAAGGCAGATCTGAATGCAGGAACCACACTAACTCTTTTCCACAACAGTCTATTAATGGCAGCCATCAGCAATTCTGGTACAGTCATACCTGTCCATTTTTTGACATTGTCCAACCAGTTTTTGTGTTGGTGCCATCACCTATATCACCTTCAACAGTCTCTTGCATGATGGTCTTACATAGGCTATTGTGCCTTGTAATGTGTCCGAACCACAACATTTTTCTGTTTGACAGTGACAAGAAGATGTTCCTGGTGTCCCGCAAAACTTTCAACCCTTTCCAACACAAACTCAATGGGTTTTTGTTCCCAATAGAAAACACCAAGGAGTTTTCTCATGCATTTGTTCTCAAACACTTGGATCCTTCTCACTGTATCTGCCAACAGTGTTCACATTTCACAACAATATTGGAGAATGGAGACTACCAGCAATTGGTACTTTGTTTGAAAGCTGATTTTGCTCGTCCATATTCTTGTCAATTTGGCCATCACTGCCATGGCTGTGGCAATCCGTGTGTGGATTTCTGAGTTGCAGGTCCCATCTTAAGACAAGATTGCTTCTAAGTTTTTAAAACTGGAGACTTCCTCCAGCGAATTCCCAGTCATGGTAATATTGACAAAGGTGTTAATGTTTGTGCTATTCACCATTACTTTGGATTTCTTGGAGCTGACCTCTATTCCATATGCACCTGCTTTTTCAAAAGATTTGTTGGCCAAGTCCTGGAGCTCACTGTTATTACCTATTATGAGGTCAATGTTATCTGCAAAATGTAAGTTACAGATGTGTCTGTCACCGATAGAGATTGAAGGATCATGGTCATTCAGGGTTTCTTGCATGATTCTCTCTAGAAATAGGTTGAACAATGTGGGTGAAAGTATAAATCCCTGTTGCATGTCAACAGTTGTCTGGAAGAATCCTCCCACTTGTTTTCCCAGCCAAACTGCACTGGTGGCATCTTTATATAGGGCCTCGATGACTTGGATAATTTCATTATCTACATTGAATTCTCTAAGGATTTGCCAAAGACCCATATGCCATACATTATCAAATGCTTTATTGAAATTAACAAAGTTGTGGAACACATCCTTCTGATGTTGCAGGTATTTCTCTACGAGGATCTGACAATTGAAGATCTGTTCCATTGTACTTCATCCAGTTCTAAAACCTGCTTGTTCCACTGATAGCAGTTCTTCAGCCTTGGATTTCAAATGATTCAAAATGATACATAGCAGGACTTTACTAAGATGACTGATCAGGCTTATGGGGGTGTAGAATGTTGGCCAGGGTGAAATGATGACTTCCGGCAAATTTGAGAAATTCGTTTGTCTCCCCAATGCCAAATCTTCCAACTGTTCCTGCCCAGTTTGTGTATGCATCTAGTTCCTAGCTTGCTCCCCACCCCCCCGGAATAACCCAAAAACTTACCCATGAACTAAAACACATTATTGTTGGGACATCATTGGGATGTCTGAGATCAGATGGATTGGTTTTGGAAAAACAATTACACAAGATGGACATAAAATTTGGTTTTCTGGAGATGAGAAGAAGCACCAACATGGAGTGGCATTTATTGTAAGGAAAGAAATTACACACAGTGTCATCAGCTTTATCCTATTTACAGCAGACTTATTAACATTTACTATGTAATACTTAATTCTAAATTTATTAAGCTTTTAGAAATAGAATTAATTTGAAATTTTATTCCTTTGTTATTTTTCATTGTCTTTCGTATATTAATTACTGATTTTATTTATAAGAAGCATATTTTGAAGACTTTTTGTTACAAAACTAACAACATCAGCTAACAAAATAGCTCACATAAACTAAAAAAGATACCTATGTATAATATCCAAGCCTTTAAAAATAAAAATGTATAAGTAGTGTTCTATCTTATACTAGAGTCCAAAATTATGTCCTTAGATTTTCATTAAAACAACATAACAGAATCAAATAATGTAACAGTGTCTCCTTTAGCCAAAGCATGTGTTGTAAGAATAACTAGACAGAAAAAGATCTTCCCATGGGACAATAATTCTCATTTGAAAACATTGATAGAAGAAAGAAACAAACAGAAGAAGACAAAATGGAAAGGAGAATACTAAACAATTAACAAAGAAAATAAAAAAAATCTAGTTAATGCTCTGAGAAACCAATATCTTCAGGAAATTGAAAACCAAATTAATGAAGCCAAACAGCATAGACAATGTTTTGAAATGTGAAGAATGGTGAAAAAACATGATAATATCATACAAATGAAAGCAAAACCAAAAAAATGTTCTGGTTTTAAAAAAAAACTTTTAGTCACATTTCAACTCTGATCACAAAGATGCCTATGGAAAATAGAATATACATCGAAGCATTACAAAATATATCTCTTGAAGTCTCATAGTTTAAAAACAAGCAAACATTGACACTTTTTCTGACATTTCTGCTAGCTTTTGAAGCAAGCTCACTCTCTGACTGCAACTTAAGTTAACTGTTTTTCAGCCACTAGTTTTACTGCTACACACTAAATATAATGTTTATTTGTTAAGAATAACAGACATTGAGAGTTATTGAAAATAAAGTACTAAATATGACTCATTTTTATTGAATGATAGACAAGTTACTTTAATATCAGAAAAATCTAGAAGAAAAAAAAATCCTCATTGTGTCACTAAATATCATTAAATATCAGGGATTATTCTGACAAAACTTTTACAAATGATTCAATATGTGTGTGTGTGTGTGTGTGTGTGTGTAACTATACAGGGCTCATAAACATGTATATACAATTTATCGCTTGTTTAAGGATGAAGAGAATTTTAAAAGAATTTCAGTCAACATGTGTAACCTCCTTGTTTTTATGACAATATTAAAATTTATCTTAAAACTTTTACAAATGAATGGATTGAATGAAAAAGGAATGTTAAGTACCCAACTCATTCAAATAAATAGCACTTTATTATTATAGAAATATAAATACAATGCTTGTAGAGTTATGTCAAAAAAATCAAAGAATTTTTTTTCTACAAATATATCAGATACATTAATTAATGTTGGTAGATCAGTTTCTTATCAATGTCAGTGTCACTTTCATAAGAATGAATATTTAATGCATTATTTAAACTGTAGCATATTACCTATAAAAATGATTAGATTCTTTACACATAAATTGTTGCTTCCAGGTATCTGTGCCCTCTGCCTAGATCCAGTTTTGCTCCCTGGCCCTCTTACCTAGAGTTTATGTCATAGCTATGCACTGTGAAAAATATTACACACTCTGGCATACACATATATGCATAAGGTATGAGAGAGTGTAAATTGACTTGTTACCTTAACTCAGTGCAATTCATGCCAACCAGCACATTACAAACAACCAAAATACAACTATCAATATAAGATAAATATTAGGGGATAATACCAAGATAATATACAGCACCCAATGCAAAGAAAGTCTCAAAACCGTAGAGGCTATTACTATACAAAATAAATAATCCATTTTGAATAACATATATTTCAACACAAAAGAAGGTATCTGAAATTAGGTATATAAAAAAATGCATTCAGTTTGGTGTGGTGTTGCTCCCTTCAACCATTACACATGATGCCAGTACAGGCTATTTTAAACTTTCAGCTTTCTAAAGAATACTAGGATGTAGCTAATGGAATCTTGCCTACTGCACAGACACCACATGCTTCTTGAAAATGACTGAGACAATATTATGTTACATGTTAATGTGCCATGCTGGACAACTGTGAGTAACAGTGAATGAGGAGACAAAATGTGCTGCATGTTTATCTGTAGCAACTCATGACTAATTCTAACTGCTCATAGCCATGGTTACAAAGGAATTAACAGTATTTACTAATATGTCACATTTTCTATCTCAAGATATAAGAATTATAGTGTTCATTATTTATAGATAAAATATAGTATATGTCATTAAGACATGATGTATGAACAATCACAAGAGTAGACAACCTTCATGCTCCTAGAATTGGCATTATTAAATTTTTGTTCTGTATCTGGTTGGTTTGTTCATAATGCAGCCACTTCTTGTTATAATTCTGCCAGCTTCTCAGTGTGGCATGATTGAAGGGGTCTGCTCAACAGTGTCTGACACAGTTGGTTCTACATAGTTGAATTCATCAGATATGAATTGGTTATCATTCTCTCTTGATGGTCACATGTGTCATCTGTTTCTTCTATATGTTTGTCCTGATGCAGTTGTGACAATGTGTAATCTTGTTTTGTCACATTTATTAGTGACAATTAAAACAATGTTAAATACAGGAGATTGTGGATACAACAAAAATTCTGAAAACTAGAATATTCTGACTTTTGCATATAACTTTCAGATTTCTCACTCAAATTTATTCAAAATTGAATAGTTTATGCTTAACATTATATCAATATGATATATGTAATTAATCTAACAATTGGAATTTAATTAATCATTTACATAAGAGGTCATTTCATGAGTATTTTCAGTGTCAAAGGTATAAAAAGAGTGGCATCTTCAGCATTCAACATATTGTCACCAAATATCACAAATGGCAACAGTTAAAAATATATCAAAGGCATAAAAGCTATCATTCAGACATTGTGGAAGATGGCATGACTCAAAAGGAGACAGTTGTTAAGGTGGGATATTCTCAGTATGAAGTGTGGGTATCTGTGATAGCAACAGATAGTTGTTGGTTAATCAGTTTGTTCCCACAATAAATGAAAGAAACAGTAAATGCAAAAGGGGCTACAATAAGGTATTATATACTAATACAGTTCTTCAAAATTGTGTTCATTAATAAATATTTTATCTTTATAAAAAAAAAAAACAACAGCTTTTTTATCTTTTTATTATTAGTTATAACAATCTCCAAATTCTGAAAGTTTCACATGTCAAAGAAAACCAGGTTTGTCAGTGAAATACTATTAGATTATTTACCTTCAAAAATAAACTGTCCAATTTTAAAGGAATTTTTCTGAATTGTTGTAATAAGTGAAAGGTTGGTTGGTTGTTTTTGTTTAGCTGCATATCAACCTCTATGGGTTATTTAATACTGAAATCTAAATATTTTGTACACAATTTTATTTTATTTTTGGAGATAATAATGGTTTTAGTGATACAAGTCTTACCAATTAACCTATAGCTGGGGGTATAAGAAGGGTATTTACTAATAAGTGAATAGAACAAATCCAACTGGTATTGGAACTTGGCTCATTGGTTAACAATTCCAAGCCATTATCCATTACACCACCCACACATCCAAGCTTACAGCAACTGGTATTCTCAAGTGATCACCCATCTAGATAGTGACCAGGCTCAATATTGCTTAAATTTGGTAATTGAAAAGAATCACCACTCACTATATCAAAGGCTGGTCTTTATCCAAGGAATATGAGGCTGTGTGTATAGCAAGTTTGAAAAAGAATACTCTACTATGAGCTACTCCCAGAGAACCAAACAATAGATTAGCAAGTAAGCCAACTGAATGTAGCAATTGACAATATCATTTGAAATTTGTTAAGGAAAAAACATAATATTCTGCTAGGATAAACCTAACCTGCATGTTTCTTTGGTGACCAAGCAATAAATGTTACAGCTTGGCTGGAAAGATTTCATTTCTCTGCTATATTCACCTTTGCATTACCAATTATTGCTGTTCCTACAGAATTGTCTTAATGTAAAAAATGTCAATTCTCTGGAAGACTAGAAAGCAGATAGAGCAGTACTTTGCTGAGAAAAATAGAAATAATTTTTTTGACAATAGAATTATGAAGTTACCAGAAATCTGGCACAAGATAGAAGATAGAGTAAAGTGATGTTGAATAAAGTTAATGTTGAAAAGATGGTTGATAGGGGGAGGTATTTAAAGAGATATGAATGTACTTTGTAGCATCAATATAATCTATACAATCTGTTAATTACTTTTGGAAACCTTATGATCACAAATAGAGACAAAAGTAGGACTATAGCTGTTTTGCTCAGAACAATGGAACTGTAAGTAAATTACAGATATTCTTTGTAGTGCCATTTCCAAAACAAAATCTATTTTCTCATTGTTTTCTTTTTGTTATGTATTTTATACTGCTATTTATACCTTTTGTTTTATGAGATAGATATCTAACTCTCACCAGATAGATAGATAGATAGATAGATAGATAGATAGATAGATATCACTGCTATATCGGATGTAAATTTGTAGCTATTTTACTAACCAGGTTGATATTTAACTCATCTTACTGATACATATATGACTGAATTGAGTTCACATCTATGAATTATTTTTTATGGCTTATCAATCCTTTGTGGGTTATATAAAGATGAAACATATTTTGGATTGTAAGAATAATTCTCTTTTTTTAGTGAATATTAAGCTTAGGTACTTATAAAATCCACAATAGCAAACAAAATCATTGCTGAAGAAATAGAACATTTGACACCATTGTTATCTGGATATTTTCAAAATATTTTTTTCAATTGGTTTATTGCCATAAAAATAAATTTTCTAATAAAAAGAGTGGCCCTGTATTTCATACATCTGAAGAGGGTTGTGTATTGAAATTGTTGAAATGTCACATGCCTGAATATCAATAGTCAAACACTATGAATATCAATATCAAACATTAAGAGATTTTATTGTTTGAAAAAATTACATTATGATAATAAATTTTCTCAAATATATACACACTATGTTAATCTATCATTTTGAAATAAAGTTATTAAATAAATACTGAAGCTATAGAAAAGAAAAATTAAAATTAATTTTAAAACTTCTTCATTTATAAGTATGGGTGATCAAAATATCTATTTGAAAAGCTGAACAAATACAAATATTTTACATTGGGCTTGTTGGCGAACTTGTAGTATAAATGGGAATTATTTGTACAAACCTGTTCCTCCCATCTGTTAACTGTGGCAGTGTGTTGACATGAGGAGAAATAAGTAAGAAATGTGTACAAAACAGACTTAGTAACAAACAAAAAAGAATGCAGTCAGCTGAGGGCAAATATCTTCAATAAACTATTTTCAAAAGTTTCATAGATTTTGCAGTCAACATTAATATTGATTCATAAACTCAAATAAGTGATGCTGTTATTTTCAATGGACTTATACAATAATTAAGAAGATTTTAAAAATAGTACTATAAAAATAGTACTATAAAAGATATGGCAGTCACTCTTCTCTTTGGTAGTCTGACAAACTTAATAACAATCAAAGTATTAATTTTTACATATGATGATTGCAAATATTTTATCTGCTTATTCAAGGTACAAATCATAAATTTTATATCATAAGGTACATACACTTGTGCATGCACACATACAATTCAACATCTGTTGCATGCCCACAATGGTCAACCAAAATCTGGCACCCAGAGAAAATTCTGGTTTTATGGCATTGCCACTTTTTACAGCACAAGCTTTGCAATTTTCTTCACATATGGAGAGTGTATATATATTTCTCTTTCAGTAACTTTTGTTACCAGATGGTAGTAGTCACAACAGATGAGTATCTTTTTAAGGAAATCTTCTATCTTTATGTGGTGCTTCTTTCCCGAAAAATTCTCAGCCCAACTAAGTTTACAATTTCTAACCAAATGACCAAACACTATCATTTTTTTTACTCGTTATTAGCCAGGCTGAGAATATTTTAACAGCCTTTTGTATATAGTAGGTCAGCATGCACATTATGATTATTAATAACTATAATGTTTATTTGTATAATGTTATATATATGTGTGCCTATGTAAGATATAAGATACAAATCCATATATCATATATATATATATATATATATTATCATCATTTGTTATGAATTTTTTTGCAAAACAAGCAATTCAATAAAAGGTAACTATCCAGAAATTGGTAGAAATGTAAAATGGTATTAAATGTTATATGCATTTAAATATGTTGTTCCTATATTCCTAAAAAAATTGTGTTCAATGGTCATTGGGTGATTTTGTTATAGAGGGCCTTGAGAATTTGAAGTTACAATAAGCTTGTCTTTGTAATTTACCCCTGAAGATGATCTTAGAAAAGCTCAGAATTACTGAGGATAAAAAAAAAACTACAGCAGCTTCATTGATGAATTCCATCTTAACATCAAGAAACTGATAAGACAACTGGAAAGAATCAGTATAAAAATAAGTAGTCACAATATATCTATATTATTCAATGAAACACACACACACACACATATATATATATATATATATATATATATATATATATAAATAATAGACTCTTCCATCAGTTTCAACATGGTCCATCAGCTTTTGGTAAGATGTTTGTCAATTAAATTGTATTTAAGTTTGTCCTTGAATGTAACCAAGGACAACATTACATTACCATGAAAAAGTTGGCTATACATGAGGATTTTCGGCATCCGATCATCACTCATTCTGATGACATGACCAGCCCATCTGAACTGTGATTGCATCAGAAAGGATTCAATACCACCGATGCCACATTTGATGAAAAGATCAGGGTTAGAGATTTTGTCCTGCTATGTATAACCACATATTGAACAAAGACAGTGTTTATGAAAAGCATCAAGTTGATTGATGTGTGTCCTGTATGGCGTCCACAATTCTGACCCATAAAGAAGTGTGGTGAGAATGACTGCTCATATAGACACTGATTTTTGTTTTCAGTGAAATCCCATGAACATCCCATAGGCGATGCTTAAGCTTCCCAAAGGCATTGGTTGCCTTTGATATTCAGTTAACTATTTTGTCATCCAAAGAGGCACTTGAATTGACTTTGCTTCCTAAATACGAGAATGATTTCACATACTTCAGGTTGTTGTTGCCAACAGTAATGGGAACGATTGGAAAGGTATGGGCAGGTGGTTTTTGTTTTACACCCTTGACCTGCTTAGGTGTAGGCCTTGGTTGATGGACAACTTCAGTTTTCTTTATGCTTATAGTTAATCCGAATGCATTGCAAGCGGTGGAAAAATGATTGACGAGTGCTTGAGCTTCTTCGATTGAGGTGGCCACGATCACAGCGTCATCAGCAAACAAAAGATCACAAATAATGCTTGCTCAAGTTAGCGATTTTGATTTAAAACATTGATGGTTAAAGAGGCCGCCACTTGTGCGGAATTCAAATTTCACACCCATGTCAAGATCACTAAAAGCATGGTGTAGCATGACCAAAAAGAAGAGAGCGAAAAGTACAGGAGCCATGACACAACCTTGTTTTGTGCCATTTGTTACATCAAAGGTTTCTGAAAACTCTCCATTAGATAGAACAGATGCTTTCATTCCTTCATGAAATGAGATGATGACATTTAGCATACTTTCAGGTATGCCAAGATTTTTGAGTACTTTCCAGAGGGCACCCTGTTTACAGTGTCAAACACTTTGGTCAGATCAATAAAGATGGTATAGAGTTCATGGTTCTTCTCGCAAACTTTCTCAGCAACCTGATGAAGGAAAAAAAATCATATCAATGGTTCCACGACCTGAACGAAAACCACACTGAGATTCAGGATAGATGTCATCAATGAGATATTTGTTTATTCTGTTGAGAATAACACAAGCGAGAATTTTGCCAGCAATACTTAGAAGTGCAATGCCACGGGAATTATCACATACAACCTTTTTGCCTTTGTTCTTGAACAGATGTTTTATGCAAGCATCTTTGTAGTCCTGTGGAACAGAACCAACCTTCCATATGACTTTAAAAAGCTCAAGGAGTTTCTTAACCAGTGTCTTCCCACCATATTTAAAAATTTGGGAGGAATAGCATCTTTTCCAGAGGCTTTGTTTGAGGACAATTGCTTGATAGAATCCTGGATTTCCTTTAGGCATGGCTCAAGAGACAACTGGGGAATTTCTGGTCACTGATGAATTGAAGCAATGACGTTGTCATCGATGGCAGAGGTGGAATTAAGGACACTTTCAAAGTGTTCTTTCCATCATGATATAATTTCCTTCTTGTCTGTGTGGAGTGTGTTGTCGACAGATGACAGAACAGGTGAAATTCCATTTCCTTGTGGGCTGTACACCTTTTTAAGGCCTTCATAGAATGCTTTGGGATCTTTTCTGTCAGCTGCCGCCTGGAGTTCCACAGCCTTAGCAGACCACCAGGATTCTTTAATTTTCCTGAGAGCATTTTGCACTTCCTGCTTACACTATTTATATATTTTTTGATGGACAATTTTTGTTGTTTAAGAATATTTTGTGCAAATCATGATTCTTCTTGATGGAACATTGAATGTGAGCATCATTTACATCAAACCAGTCCTGATACTTCCTTATGGGAAGTCCTAGAACTTCAAGGGAGCTGGAATAAATGGCATCTCTGAGAGATTTTCAGGAGGATTCAATGTCTTCTGAGATCACAACTGAATCCAGCCTCAAATCCAGTGTGTCAGAGAGTTCTTTCTTCTTAACATCAGAATTCAGGGGTGAGATGTTGATTCGTTTAGGAACCGTAGTGCTAACAAGAGGTTTCTTGCGTACGAGTCGAAAGGATGCTTTGCTGCGTAGTAGAACATGGTCTGAAAGATAGCAAGTGTTGTGGAAAGAGTGGGTGATATTGAAGTCTTTTGCGTCATGTTTCTTGGTGATAATGTAATCAATCCTATGCCAATTTTTGGATCTGGGAGGCATCCAAATCATTTTGTGATGATCGGACTGCTGATAACGTGTGTTGGTGATGGTGAGATCAAATTCTTGGCAGAGAGAAAGAAGTCATAGCCCATTAGAATTCATACTCCTGACCCCGTGAGTGCCAAGGACACCAGGCCATGTCTGATGGTCAGCACCAACCTATGCATTAAAGTCTCCCATAAGAACAAGTTTGTCTCTATGTGGAACTTTGGAAATGACTGAACATAGTTGATCATAAAAGTCATCAATTTCCGACACAGAGGTGTTCATGGTTGAGGCATAACAGCTCACAAGAGTGGCAGAAGAATTGTTGTTGAGTTCTAAGACTAGAGTCATAATGCAATCATTTATTCCTTTCGGAAGAGATGACAGGGATTTAGCAATGTCTGATTTTATGGCAAAGCCTACACCTGATAGGTGGGGAACTTCTTCACTTTTGCCAATCCAGAAAAAGGTATATCCTGCACTAAATTCCTCAAGTTGAGAGGTGCCTGCAAAACGAGTCTCACTGAGAGCAGCAATGTCAATATTGTGCTTGCTTAATGCATCAGTGATGAGGGCTGTTTTACGCTCTGGAGAAGAATCGTTGTCTTGGAGGGTTCTTACATTCCAAGACCTGAGTTTAACATGTTTACGAGCTTTATTTTTACAAAATCAATTATTGTAACTGCATTATTGGATAACTAGACAACTGCAGCAGGCTGCCAAGTTGATTAAGAGCAAATAATGTTTAGGGCACCTTTTCTAGCCCCCTCCCTGGATTAGGGAAAGCAATGCTATGTCTAAATAGACCTGCTTTGTCATCATCGGAGGACACAAACAGCACAACTGCTCAGGATTTTGTGCAAGAACAGCCATCACCCAATGATGGCCACTGTACTATCCTCTACCTGTCCCCATCACCATAACTCTCTCGCTGGTGGACTTGTTGCTCAGGTGGAATAGCAAAGAAGGAATGCAAAACTGAAATGAAGACTATCCACACAGAAGATTTGTTTAGAGTGGTGAAGACTTGTGTAGAACCAGCCACACTTATTAGAAGTGCTGATAACAAGGAGTTGGTGCAAATATTTGCCAAGAACACAATGAACAACAGCCTTCAGGTTTTATTATCATGGAGTTATGCCTCTCCGGTACTATGAGTGTAAAGAAGAGTGCATCATCTTTCAATGGTAAATTCATGTGATTTAGCCTTTGTAAACAGTCCATCATATGTTTAAAATATATTTTAAAATAATTTTTTTAAATAGTTGAAAGATAAATAATAAAACAAATTGACCAGTAGTAAATGAAACAAAATAACATTATAACGGGGAATGCTTTTTCAACAAAATTGGAAGTCTGTTACTTTACATTTAATAAATAAGAAAATGTAAAGGAATAAAATTCATACCAAATGTTATTAAAATAATCTTTGAATATAAATAATAATAGATAAAGAAATCGGTGGTAATGAGCCACTCGTCAAAGATAAACAAAATAAACATTACAAAAATGCTTTCCTCTAATTTAAAAAATTATGACCACTTTCATAAAAGCAACAACAGAGAAATAAATGTTACAATTAAATAAATTAGACTTATTCATGCCACTATATAATTAATTTAACAAATACAATACATAAATGTTCTTAATATATATAACTCTTAGTGAGATATACTTAATAAAATACACTTGCTAAAAACATTCATGTTGAAGGTTTTTTGTCATTTACTACCAACTTCAAAATCATTGAAGCACCTTCATGACAACAGTTTTCTATGATGACTCTGGAACCTTTCAGCATGAATTTGTTCTGCCATACAGCTTGAATTGTAAAAGAATGATATCAGGAACATAAACAAAAATCTTCTGTGTTGATTTGGTCACTAAATTCCAACTTTCCTGAAAAATTGTTTTAAGAAAATGATTTTAAAAATTTCAACTGACAATCATACAAACTGTTCAATACTTCGCAGTACTTATGAAATGTTTTGAACTAAGTTCACCCTGCAAAACCTCCACCGTGTAACTTGCAGCAGTTAAAGTACTTGCTGTTAACATCCTGGCATAGATAGATAGATAGATAGATAGATAGATAGATAGATAGATAGATAGATAGATCGATCTTCATTTTAGTGCTATGAAGGTGCTTTGCAACTTTCATTGCATCTATTAAAGATATTATTATCACAGACAAAGATAGAAGCAAAAATATAAACATTTTACTTGGTTTGATGAAGCTGCAAGTAAATTTACAGTTTTTCTTTCCAGTTCTGTTTCCAAAATAGAATCCATTTTCCCATTTATTTTTGTTATGAATTTTTCATTTTTTTTTTTTTTATATTACACATGTCTTAGATATTTGAAAAGTACTCAACTAGCTACAAAGGAGACAGCTCTTCCTTGGTTTGTATTCAGTTTTTATAAAGTTTGAAATTTGTTTTTCTTCTCTTAGCTGTCTGGTAACAAGCTTTAACTAAACCATCTTTTGAAATAGAATGTCTCGCCTCCTTTCTGTCAGTCCTACTTATTTTTTTTATCTCTGAATTATAGCATCAACTCCTATGTAAAGAATAGTTTAAATCAATTACAATTTTTTTGACTTTACATTATATCTATTACCATCAATTAGAAAATTCATCATACCTGTTCACTCAGTCCCTCAGTTAACATAATTTTGATGTTTATTTTAATATTGTTTGTGCTGTTTCTCATATATATATATATATATATTTTTACTGATATATTATAATAGAAAAGTAAATCATTAGGTGATTTGGAACAGAAGAAAATGATTAAGTAGAGATTTTAAAATTGTCTACATTGATGTCACAAAAGGTTGAAACTGTACAGGTAATTTTTATCAAAAATTCAACATGGAGATTTTTAAATACAAATTCTGAGTTTAATTTATACCTTTTTAAAAATGATTAAAACAGTTACAAAAATCAGTGTCTTATACAGCAAATATCACAAAAACTGTAATATTATTCAACGAACGAATATTTAGAATAGGTCTGATAACACTTTTTTCAACAGATACTTTTTCCTCAAGAAGAGTGAATTATTTTCTTAGGGTGGTTTATAGATTAAAGATAAAATTGTAGAAATTCTCTATTCACAACAACATATTTCAATATAGTGGTGTCAGTCTTCTTTGAGTTTGAAGGTATGGCATATTAAAAGATTTACAAAATATCAGAATTAAAGAAAATATGACCACATTCATTAAGAACTTCCTCTCTCACATAACCATTAAAGTACAGTATGGCAATATAGGGAGGCACAGTGGAGTAATGGATAGTGACTCAGATTGAGGAAAGGTATGAATCCTCTTCTTCTCCCCCTATCTATGGGTAAATAGCAGGACAGACCAGGTTCTATAGCCTTGGATGGCAACTGGTCTACCGCAAAAAGAAATGGCAACCTACTCCGGGAAAATTCTGCCTTGTCAGTCATGTATCGAAAGATATATGATCGCCTAAGCATGTATCACACCTGGTACATAACTGACTGATGGCAATATAACATCTGAACTATGTAGAAATATTATCATAAATAAATAAAAAATAAAATAATTATAATAATGAAAATTATAAATAAAATAAAACAATAACATAGAAATGTTATATAAGATAAATTAAATAAAATAATAAAATACTCCCAGCATGCAACAAAAACTGTTCCTGTCGGAAATATGGACATCCGGACAAAAGATGTTAAATTCAGTCTCTTCACCATGAATCTTGATATGGGTAACACATGTCCTACTTCTCTGTGTGATATGGCTTGTAATACTACAGAGTAAATTCTCCCCTTTATCACATGTACCATAAAACAATTGTAACCTAAAAAATGCATATACAAAATATAAATAAATTGTATAAAATTAACATACACTTTACCATACTTTTCATGTTATTTGTATACATTTTATTTCCTGTGAAGTATGCTTTTATCTCCATGAAAACAAGGCTAATTTCTGCTGCTATGATGTGAGTGAATTCCCACATCACTTTTGGTGACCACCAACGTACATAAGAAAAACAACCTATTTACTCACAGCTACATAACGAAGATATAGGTGTATCTCAAGGCAGTCTACTTTCTGTAACCCTGTTCATCATCAAAATCAACATCACTCAAATAGTTAACACAGGATTTGGAAAATCTTTATACATAGATAACTTCTCAATTACCTGCTCATCTCCCAACATGTAGTCACTGGGAAGAAAAATGCAAAATTGCCTCAATAGAATAGAAAAATGAAAAAACAATAATGGTTTTAAAATCTCAAACAGTATGCATACATTTCTGCAGAAAATGAATATATCACCTAGACCCCCACCCCATTAAAAATCAGTGGAAACAAAATGCCAATAGTTTAGAAGACTAAATTCTTGGGAATCATCATACATTAAAAACTTAACTTCATAATACACATAAACAATCTCAAACAAAAATGCCAGAGAGCATCTAAGCTCCTTTAAACCATCTAAAAAATGAACTGGAGAGCAGACAGTAAATTAATGCTGAAAATTTATTGATCCTGCATAGGAATTCAATTAGATTATAGCTGCATAACCTAGAGCCCCACATGTAAGTCTTTCAAAAGAATTGCTACCAATCCAGAACCAGGAACTGAAACTCAGCCTGTATGCCTTTTGGTCTTTACCTACAGACAACCTTCACATAGAAGCCTATGAAATTCCATTGCACCTAATGTTTGAAAAATTAACCTTGCAATACTCATTGAAACTTTAAAGTAACCCAAATAATCCAATAATATTAATATATTAAATATTAAAATAAGCTTGCCAGATGAAATTCTTTTAAAAGACAATCAATGTATTTCACTTAACCTAAAGAATTAACAAATAGTGACAATGATAAATAAATAAAATATCTATTTTGTTAGATATTGACACTAACCTATTTCTAAGATGACTACTACCACTAGATCAGTTTGACCCCCAAAACTACCAAGCCAAAATGGATATTTCTCCAGACTGCTATCAATATCTGCCTTAGAAGCAAATGTTTTGCTAAATCTAGCACAAATACCACAGTCTAAATTCTTGGGAATCATAATAGATAAGAAATAATCCACATAAATAATCTAAAACAAAAATTCCAGAGATCATCTAACCTCTTTAAAACAATCTAAAAAATGAACTGGAGAATAAACCATAAATTAATGCTGAAAATTTATCAATCACGCATAAGAACCCAATTAACACCTTTATCCACTGTGCCACATGGATAAAGGCATTAGTTAGATCCAGTGACAGGACCAAAAGAGTCTGAGTTCAATACCTGGTTAAGGCGGTGGAGAACTTGGAGATGGAATTAAGCAGGAGATAACTGATAACTGACATTCATTAGACATGGCACGTGGAACTAGAACAGTCTACCCCAGTGAGCGAAATAAAGGGTTCAGTTCGACATTCCAACAACTTGAAGAAGGCCGGAGCATACAACAGCCGAAATGTTGTAATAAATATGGTGACAAAGATGAAGACAATAGTCCAAATAATGTAAATAGTGTATCCTTTCTTTGGCTATCCAAAAGTAACAATTCAAAGTAAGTATCACTGAAAAGGGCTTCTGTGTATTCACAGAGAATACCCAACTGCTGCTGCTAGAATTTTTAGAGGAAATACCAATAAGTTATGAATACCAAAATTGTAAAGTGACTTACGTAATAACAGGCAAATCGGTTATCAAAGTATATATATAATATAAAGTATAGTATATCAAATTGTAGCATAGTATAGTATACATAGAGTATATATAAGTAACAATTCAAAGTAAGTAGCACTGAAAAGGGCTTTTGTGTGTTCACAGAGAATATAGCCCTTAGGAGGGCTAGTGTTAAAATAAATTTACAATAGATGTACAATAGATTGGCATATAGTTTCACAATAAACCTGAAAATAGATTTATATAAAGATTTACAAATAGAATAACATATAGATTAACAAAAGATTTACAACTCTGACAAATAATACAGTTAAATCATAACCACCTGATGATTGGGTGTTTCTTATCAAGTTTTCAGAGTCTCTTGACAAACAACATTTTTTATCTTTCCATGTGGGGTATAAATAAACAAATGATTGGGATTGCTGACTCTTGAACATCCTACATAAATTTGGTTATGGTAGAAAACCTGTTCTGCAAGGTTAAGGCCTATCACATCCAAGGACTGCCCTTGAGCCTTGTTAATGCTGATTGCAATACTCAGTTTCACCAGGAATTGTAGCTGCTTAAACTGAAAATGCATATTCAAGAGAAGTGGAATTTTAGGAATAAATACAGCCTCACTACTTGCTTTGCAAGCCAGCATTGTTATCTCCAAGAACATTGGCATTAGCTTCTTAATTGTAAGAATTGTGTGTCATTGCAAAGCTTTGGTAGATCCAGTTTTCTTAGCAGCATCACTGATGTGCCAATCTTGAGGTGTAAATTGTGACGTGGGAGGCCTGCTAGTGTTAGACTGTTCAAACGTTCAACTGGATAATTCATAGCTTCATCAGCGTTTAGTACAGAATCAATGGAATTGTAAATGCAACACTCACCTGGCAACTGTTTCCAAAGTTTGATGTTCAAATCATCAATTGCCACATTCTTTGGAGCTAAAATGGCACAGGTCCTCAGCCAGTTGTGGTCTGTAAACTGATTCCTCAGGTTAGGAAACATCCTAGTCATTAGTTACCTTAAATCAGATACCATATCTCTAAAAGGCAAACTAACCCACCACCCAAAGTGCCAATACCAACATCCAATAGTTACTTAGAAAAAATACCAGTTTCTTCATCACCACTGAGCTGCACTCTTATGTTGGTTGTGAGGCTTAGCTTTTTCATACTGCTCCACAGGTAGGAAGACTTTATACTTTACCTCATCAACTCTTGTCGCTTTTGGAATCACTGGAAGGGTTTGCCTAAAGTCTCCTGTAAGCAAGTGTGTTATCTCTAAGATCCTAAAGTGCCATGTCAAGAGTCTTGAAGGAACCCTTATGACTCATTGTTTCCTCATCCCAGATGATCAATTTGCAATCACTGAGGAGTTTGCCTTTTATAGAACCATGACTGATGTTGCAGGTTGCCTTCTCTTTCTTGGACAGGTTCAAAAGTAGTATAAAGCACAAATGAGCTGTGTGATCATCATATAGCAGGGTTGCAGCTATTCCACTTGATGCCACTGCTAAAGAAATATATTTAATTTTACACAGTTTAGCCAGAAGTAGGTTAATAATAAATGTCTTACCAGTTCCACTCAGGGCATCAAGGAAGAATAGATCTATTCTTTCACCTTCAATGCTTGAAACAATCATGTTATAAACACCCAGTTGGTCCTCCATCAGTTTGTGTTCATTATCAGCTATATACGTCATCATTTCCTTGGTGTCATAGTTGATCTTCCACATGTACTCAATTATGAAATTGTTTGCTGCCTGCTCAGATTGAGGTAGGCCAAATGTGACAATTTCTTGGCCTCTCATAGGTTGCATTTGGGTATCCCGTCAACTAATTTTACAGTGTAAATGTCATCAATGTGACAATTTCTGCTGAGGTTTACTTTTGAATCCTTCGTAGGTTGCCCTCTGCTATGCTGGTTTTGTGGGTCACCCAAAGCTTGAGAGACTCGCCTAAGCCACATGTCATCAACATGATGGAAAATAGCTGGCACAGTTGACTTGGTGCTCTGCTGACTTCTGCCTCCTCTAATGTCTGGTCCTCCAGTAGTCCATGTTTGATGCAGGCTTCTCTGCAGGTTGTACAGACTTCTCCATTATATCTTTGCAGGTCTGTGAACGATGCAGAACCTCTGACAGTGTGCAGCAGAAAACACAGAAAGAAGCACTCCTGCTGATTGGAGTACACAGTGTACACCCACCCAATAGTCTTGCTTCTGAAAACAGCATTTTGTTCCCAACCCTCAACTTATGCTCTTTGCTTGCACCTGTTCCATCTGTTATGTGCCCAGGTGTTGCAATGTTCAGGCAAACAGGTCACTTTTGCATAATTTGAAGAAAGCTGTCAAAGTGATTCTGGTGTATTCTCAACTATCTTCAGTAAAATATAAACACTAGCCATTTTTAAAATGAACAACTTGATTCAACACTGTTAGTTGCCACTCATGGATTTTGGAGCCCAGGATGTGCCACATTGCCATGTTAGAAGAAATATATCTGCCCAACTGATAGATTATATATATGGATTTCAATATTGAATGGAGTGAAAGGTTTAAAAAACAATTCTTTATTAAATTTTTGATTTTCATCATGATTCAAATTGATATCCTCTAAGTAAAACACTGTAATGAAAAGTAAAACTTAATGGGTAAGGGTGTGTGGTTCATGCCAATTAAGGATGTTTAGATTTTTTAAGAAGGATGTCTATTTCCACAGCTAGATTTTTTTACATAGATTTTTTTTATATAGCATGAAAGTGTACTTCAAACAGGTTGTTATTCCACAAACAACAACCACAACCTCAAAATGTCTTTTTAAGGGTAGGTTGAAATATATGTTTAGGTAAAGTTTCCATTTGCAAATAAGCTCAATTTAAATGTTATTTTACATTTAAATGATTGAATGGATCAAGTTAATTTCTTTGTATTTAATAAATTCAAACCTGGTGAATTTAATGATGCACATGGCGAAATTTGAAATTAATTAATTTTTTTTTGCAATGTAAACACACCACGGAGATCATATTCAAAGAATGATTAAGCTGAATTAATATGTTAAATAAAGATTTTATTTAGAAAATAACCTGTGATTCATCCAGATGTTGTCACCTAAATTTTAAAAATCAAATGAAGATCCATATCTGTCTGGAATTTTAAGCTTGATAAGAGTTATTATTTCATAACATATGTATCTTAACTTTTAAAAAGTTTGCAAAACCAATTATATCCCTTGCTTAAACACATGTAAACAGCATTTCGCATAGACTCAGTGGCAAGTTGCAATCTAGGGGCCCTAGTGGCCCCATTATAGATTTTTATGAAAAAACTATTAGCTTAATAACAAACTGGGCATTAGTTTAACATGTATTCAAAGAGTTTCATCAATATTGGTTCACAGATTTAGGCGGCAACTTGATTCAGTCAAACAAACAGAAATTGCCATTTATATATATAGATTAAAATAAGCTAGCCAGATGACATTCTTTTAAAAAGCAATCAATATATTTCACTTAACCTAAAGACTAAACAAATAGTGACAATGATAAATTAATAATATATGTATTTCGTTGGATAAAATAATAAATATATAATAATATGATAAAAAGAAAAAAGAAATAGATAAATAATAATCACTTCCCTTTGCTTCTTCCTCCTTGCCCACTTTCTTGAAGCAATGAAAAAGATGTCCATTCACTACAACTATCAGCATTCAAGAAAAAAAAATAATGCAGTGAAATTCAGAAAAGAGGATAATCCAATGTAGCAGGTCAGTAGGATCAATGAAGCTCAATTTTTCAATAATGATTTGTTTACTATTTCCAGTTGATGACAATATCTCTGAGAATTAACTGTTTCATTACAGTTCAACACTTCATGATAGATGACACCCATCATACTACACACAACAGAATATTACATTTTCAAGATGGGATCTTGGTTTTGGTACTGGTTTTTAATTGGGTTGTAACCATTGTCTCTTTTTTGCTGAATATCATTTTATAATTCTGTTTGTTTTTTAGTTAATTTGTGCTTGTGTTATGCCCTGGTAATACCTCATAAATAATGAACTTTCTGTTTTGATTGCAAGGAAAGATGGAAAAGACATACCAGAAATGCTGTTTAGTTTCAGTGAAAGAAAGAAAGAATACAGGAAGTGAGAACACTCACTCTCATGTGTTTAGTGTCTGCTTCAGTTAAATGAAAAAACTTGTCTATTTCAAATCTTTTCATTTGTACCTCCTTATTTTTTAAAATAATGATCTGCATTCATATTCATGATCATTATTGCATTATATTGTTAAATTTGTTAAGCTCAAATATTTAATGATGCAATAGGGTAATTTCCACAGGGATTTTAGTCATGGAGCTTATTCAATCATTAATCATTCAATCATCGCTGCTAGGAAAGTTGGTTCACTGTGTTGTACTATACAAGTTTTCTCAACAGAATCTATCTTACATATTTATAAGTCTACTATTTGTCCATGATTTG
Organism: Acanthosepion pharaonis; assembly: GCA_903632075.3. NCBI lineage: Eukaryota > Metazoa > Mollusca > Cephalopoda > Sepiida > Sepiidae > Acanthosepion > Acanthosepion pharaonis. The sequence goes on along the minus strand of CAHIKZ030004810.1, from coordinate 1,832,872 downwards.
AATATTGCTGTCACATCTGGTCTGATGCTTCTGCTATGTATTTACAGATTCTTGATAAAGTACAAAGAAGAATGTGCAATAACATTAGCCTAACCTGATATCTCACTTTCAGTCACATTCTCAAAGCTGTAATGTAGCTTCCCTGTGCCTTTTCTATACATACTTTCATGGTAATTGTTCTAATGAACTTTCCTCTATGGTACTAGACGTTATGAATTTAAGTGCAGTATTAGGTTGAAGGTAAGTTGTCATCATTTTACAGTTAAAATGGCTAAATGTAACCATAAGTTCTATGCAAACAGTTTCTTCTCTTACACTTCTTGCGTGTGGAACTCTTTTCCAGCTTTTTGCTTTCCAGTCAAGTTTGATCTTTAATAATTTAAATGCAATGTTAATCATTATCTTCTATCTCTTTAGTTACTATTCTTTTATTGTTCTCTCTGCTTGATAGTGTTTCTTTTTCTAATATTCTCTCACACTTAGCAACCCTTTGCATCTTAGTAGCTTTATTGCTTTGCTTGGGGTGAAATGATTAAAAAAAATAGCTTAAGCATTAAGATTCATCAGAAAATTCAAATAGGAAAACTCTGAAATTTTCTGGATATTTGTAGTAATTATAAAGACCTAGTTTTTGTTACTATTGACAATCCTTTGCAAAAATTGTTCAGTAAAGTATCTTGTTCACAATAATCAACAGATGTTGAATCTCTAATTAAGTTGAGAACCAATTATATATTTTGGAACCAATTGGCCAAGTTTTGACACTTTGCTGAGATTTTTTTCTATGATTGTCATATAGATTGTATTTAACTGTTGTCCCATTTCTCATGGTCTCAGCTAAGGATTTTCTTCAGTTACAGTTAGGAGAGTTTGATTGTCAGTTAGAGTTGGTTGTCCAGAATAAAAGGTATCTATATAATGGACCCTGACTGAAACTGGGTAAACCACTACTGACATTTCCTGACATTTCAGATTTTATCAATGCAAATATTTCTCACCATTTCTGAAGCTGATAATTCATTATATGTTTGCAGTGTCTTAAATGAGCCTCATCTACACTCATTTTTATGGGTTGCATCAGTTAAAAAATTATTCAACTTAACACTAAATATTCCTAAAACAAGAGAGGAATGATAAGAATGCCACATAATATGTATAACTATGCTTTATATAATCAAACAACTTTAAATATAAATAGTATAAATAACTTTAAAGTTAGAGCAAAATAAGTAACAGGACTTTTTTCAGTCTAATATTAATTATGCTGCTATTAACCAATCAAATGTACTGGTGTGAGATTAAGCTGCTAGAAGTGAGTTACAGAGTCAAATGTTTTGCTTTAGATTTGTTTCATTGTTCAGCAATAAAAAAGATTATAAATCTGAACAATAATAAAAAATATATAATTCTGGATCTTGAATATATAAAGCATTCAGTTGGAAACCATTCAATTTAGTTAGCATCTTAAAAAATGATTTGGAGGTTTTGAGATAAAATAAACTAAAAGTGCAAATGAATTAAAGGCAGAGTATTGGCCAGTTTTGTTTTTTTTTTTTTTTTCAATATTAGTAATCATTCCTCAGGCTTACAAATATTTTATTTTATTCATTTCTTATTCACTAATAGTAAAAAAAATTTAATTGCATTTTAAGCATTATATTTAGCGGAAGGAAATTTTCATGTGATTATTCATGTACAAGAAATCTATAAATGTTGATTGAAACCTCCTACAAAATAAAGTCACTGAATTTATCGTGGCAAAAAATTTAATTCATTGTGAATTTACTAAATAGTAAAATCAAAGCACATCAGATGTAGTCTCAAACATTATAAGTTATAAATATTTATCTACTTACAGAATTTTATTTGGTGAGTATATATATTGATATCTCCCAGAAAGGGATATATTTGAACGAAGTAGCTAAGTGGTTTTGGCTACTATAACCAAGTAGAATATGGTAGCAGTAATCAACTGGTACATGTTGTAGTCGCAGGTAAGAAGTGTAGATCAATGGCGTAGTCCAATGGGCATTGTATAGACTTAGCTCTCAGACTAAGGCTCTTGACACCAGCCCATCATATTCCAGTGAGGGGGAACACAGGTGTATGCACATTCCATTATATCATATATATATATATATATATATATATATGAAGAAATATAGTTTTAAGATGTGCTATATTTATGGGATAAACTGCTCAATATCAGAGTTAGAGCGGATGTAAATATAAATATAAAAGTGAACGTTAAAGTCAACACTCAGAGGCGACAGGCTGTTTCATGCTAGATGCAATTGTCAGGCTGCCTGGTGATTGCATCTAGCATGAAACAGCCTGTTGCCTCTGAGTGTTGACTTCAAATTTTCACTTTTATATATATATATATATATATATATATATATATATATATATATATATATATATATATAATTTAAAAATCAGGAGAACAGTTGAATCAGCTAACTTGGTTTCAACCTTACGGTATCCTCAGATGATTTTTAGCAAATGACCTCTCAACAGTTTATTTTAAAAACACTAATGAATATTATATTATTTTTTAAAAAAATAAAAAAATAAATAAATAGACACACAATGTTGGGTGTGATAAAAAGGAAGGGGGAGGATGTGAAGAAGATGATGATGAAGAAGAAGAAGAATATTATTATTATTATAAAATAATAGTTGTTGTTGTTGTTGTTGTAGTAGTAGTAGTAGTAGTAGTAGTAGCAGTAGTATCAGTGAGGGCTTAATTGAAATGTACATATTTTTTTTATCCAGCCTCATGTGTGCTTAAGAAGAATTTTTTGATATGTATGTAAGGGTTCATTCGTATATATATATATATATATATATATATATATAGGAAAATGATATATAAATTTTTGTATATCAAGAACAATTTTAGGGAAATCTCTGACACAGTGAAAAAAGGTTTTGTGTGATGTATTTCATCCTTTAGGACTTCATTGGACTAAGGTTAAGTGATTGCACATGTACCTGAAGGAGAGGAGATGCTGAAATTTTAAATTTAAATTAAAAAACTTTTCTAAACATGTGTTTTGGGTATATACTCTAACTGATTTCAATTCAAAAAGAAAAAGAAACCAAATGAAATTGGTTAGAACATATACAAAAACTTATTTAAAATAAGAATTTAATTTAAAATTTCAGCATACTCTCTCTTTTGTTTGTATGTGTAGTCACATTAACATAAACATCACATTAGTTCAATTAAGTCTTAAATTACAAATGAAAAGATTTTACACTTTGTTATAGATTTCCCTAAAATATATATACTGAGCGTAACAAAAATACTTTTACAAACTTTGGAGGTAGGTTCTTCATACCAAAACAAGGACAAAAGTCCATATAAACATATGTCTGCAAATCTTTCATTCTTTAGTTATTAAGTTTAAAGAAAGTTTATGGTAGATGGTACTGTGTTGACATATCGACGAGGTTACATTTGTCATTCGTGTACATTTGTGGCTAGTCTATCTTCAACATTTAACCTGTGTAGTAGTGAGTTAACAATGGCAAAATATTCATATTGTGAGCAGGCAGATATGATTTTTACATATGACATGTGAATGGTAATGGATGCGAGGCTGCACAGCTGTATCAGATTGCATTTCCAGACTGAAGGCAGCTGAGTCATTCAACCTTTACTGCTGTTTATTGTTGCATTGCTGAAACAGGATCTGTGGCACTAGAAACTATGAATCGAGGAAGGCCGAGAAGAACACATTCTACATGCTGTCAGAGATGATCCAGGCATCAGCACATGTCAAGTGGCCCTAGCATGTCATACATCTCATAGTACCACATAGAGGGTACTTCAAGTGCAGTTCCTGTATCTGTATCATTTGCAATGTGTCCAAGGTCTTTCACCCTCTGATCACTCACCATGGGAGAATTTTCCAATGGTTTATTTCACAAACTGCTCATCAATTGTTTGTCACTTCAGTCTTGTTTATGGATGAGACAACATTTGGAAGAGATGGAACAATAAATTTATACAACCAAAATTTGTGGGTGGGGTGGAATCCCCATGGTACAATACAGGCTAGACACCAGCATCAATTTATGATTAATATGTGGGCTGGAATTGTAGGTGACTGTCTGGTAGGTCCATATGTTCTCCCAGCATGTCTTACAGAAGCTGTCTACAGGGATTTTATTTTGAACACACTTCCAGATCTGCTAGAGGATGTAACCCTGCTAATACAAAGATGCATGTGGTTCATGCATGATGGGGCTCCAGCACATTTTAGTCACATTATTCGCAATGCACTGGTTGACATCTACCATGAAAGATGGATAGGTAGTGGCGGACTGGTTTCATGGCTTGCACATTCCTCCAACCTTAGTCCTTTGGCTTTTTATAATTGTTTTATTGCGGCAGACATTAATAATGCAGAGACGCTTCATCAATTTGTCATGGGAGCTTGCAAAATCATTCAACACCATGTGGATGTATTTGAAATTGTTTGCCAGTCAATTATCCGATGGGTGCATGCATGTGTAGAAGCAAGCGGAGGACATTTTGAACATTTGTCATGAGTTGCTGTGTTGTAGTATAATGATGACCTTTTGGACATATGTTTATATGAATGTTTTACTTTTTTACTTTGTTTTGATGTCAGGAACTCACTCCCAAAGTTTGTAAAAGTATTTTTATACACTCTGTATATATATATATGATCTAATAAAGAAATAAATAACTTTTCACCAATAACACTGATTTATTTACTGCTGACTTTGATCCATCTTAATGAAACACCCTTTATTAATACTTTGTATAATTTCTGGAAGACATCTTTGCTATTCCTATACACTTTCAAATTTTTGAGTCACATTGTTGTCTTACCCTGCTTGATTTTGATGTTTCCAATATGTACCTCACACCTTAGTCTGTCATTTTTACTGCTAATCAATGCATTTTGTCTTCTTACTATTAATAATTTGTCTGTTATTCAAGCTTTCCCTTATTGTCTTGTCTAAGAGTTCTTTCAGTCTCTTTTCTGAATCTGCATTCAAGACAATGTCATTCATGTATTTTATGTTAAGATTTTTCTGCTGATTATAAATCTTGGTAGGTCTTCAAGTTCTCTTAATATTGGTTTGTGCTATAAGCTAAATTAGAAAAAAAAAATTCTTGTTTTAATCCTCTATTTTTGTGTATTCACAAAAACATATCCTTGTCTTATCCTCTGTATGTGGGTTGCTTGTTCCCTGTAGAGGTTATAGCTTAATCAAATATATTTCCTATATAAATGAAGTAAACCAAGCTTTTCTCATATTTCAGTTAGGTATTATATCTTACAAAATGTATTTCAAGTAGATGTTGTATCTTATCAATTGATTTTGTGCAATCTATGAAACATAGGCATACGTATTTATGCATTCATATTGCTTAATCTGAGAGAATTCTGAACATAAAGATAGCATTTCTTGTTCCAGTGTCTTGAATAAAATCACACTGTTCTTGTCCTGTTTCTGGTCTGATCTTGCTATGAGCTCTATTTATCCTAATAATAAATTTACTTATGTGGTTCATTAAGCTGGTTGTCTGATGTTCACATTCATTTGTATCTAGCTTCTTTGACATCACCATAAAAATAGATCTACTGGGATTTTCCAATATTTTTCTGTTGTCATATATTTCATTTACAATTTCATGTTTTACTTTTCATGTTTTAATGTATTGTAGGTTTTGCACTTCTGTAATCATGGAAGATCTCTCCTGTGTATTTTTTTTTCAATTTCCATAGTATATTTTCTTTATTTATTTAAAGCATTCACTTTCTAGATTTTATGTATCTTATTGAGGAGCTTGTTTTCTGTTCTGCAATTTCTGTTATCTTTTTATGCAGGCTTGCTATATCTTTTTTTCATAGTGTTTATACTTCAGCACAATTCTCATTGAACCATTCATCTTTTGCTTGTTTTATTCTTGTTTGTTACATCAATTTTGAATGTCTCTTTTAACATTCTATATTCTCTGGCATTCCTTGGCTTGATCTGTTGTCTTTTGTTCATTAATTCTCTTTCACTTCATTTTTTCTTCTTTTTTCTTTGGGATAAACTCTTTTCCAATGTTACTAGTGCTTACCTTTGAGTTACCATCTTCTTCTAAGTTTTTGTATTTGTCCTTTATACAAGCATATATTTGTATACTGAATGAGTTGATCAGGAGTTTGTTTAACTGATATTTTAGGTTTCTTTCATTTCTGTCATTTTATCTTTAGTTTTCATATGAATGCGTGTATTATATTCTAGAGTGTAGAACTGCATTTCTAAATCTTTTACTGATTGTTAGGTAATCTATATGGTTCTTTATGCCCTTCCTGGGCTTTTCAATATTCACAAGTATTCCTAAAACCAGATGTTGGTTATTTCTTGCTTATTTGCCATGTATCATTGGATCCATATTTTCTCTACCTGCATTTCATAATCAAAATCCATATTTGCTATGTATTTCACTATCTTGTTCCTTTCGCATTTAAATCCCTCATATTGATGATCATTTCCTATGATTTGCATTGGCTTTTAACATTATCTAGTATGTTGTAAAATATATCTATTTCCTCTTTTGGGCTTTGTGATGTTGGTGTATAAACTACTACTATGGCTATATTAAATGGCTTCCCTTTCAAGTTCATAAGAATTCTGTCTGATAGTTGCCAGTATCCCAGAATACATTTCTTTTTATCTTTATCTAATATTAGTCCTACTCTTCTTTTTGCCTGCAAATATGATTCTATGTTTGTAACCACTAACACCTATGCATATGACCAATAAATATTTTTTCATGGAAGAAATTAATTTCACACCTTTCCATGGATAGTAAAGTAGAAAATAATGATACACAAAATAGTACATTCATGCTATTTAGACAAAAAATAAGGAAATTTCATTTTATGAAAGTGGAGCAATAAATCTGTAGCCTGATTTAGTTATTGGTGGAAATTTGATCTGAAATTTTCTCTGATTTATGTGATTAATGAAGAAGCATTAGGTTAAATGCATTGATTAGGAAGGAGATTTTGTTGAAAAATAAATATTTATCATGTATAATAAATGCATTTTTCATTATTATATAATAAAAACTAAAATAACTCCTCATCTAAAAAATTCTAGCATATGATATAAATGCTTTTTTTCATCCTGAGGCTATGGGCTTGGTGATGTATCTATGTATATAAACTTGCATTATATCCATGATCCTATTATAGCCTAATAAATAATATATATATTTATATATATATATATATATATATATATATATATAAAGATAGAAATAAAAAAATGTGACCATAGAAGTCAACTCACTGCAAATACTATATGTAAAATTGAGAATTTTTCGTCTATAAATATAACAAAGTTGAAACAAGACCAAATAGTTAAAAGCATAAATGACTGTGATAAAATATTAGTTAAGTCTGACAAAACCGGCAACTTCTACAAATTGGCTGTTGATGACTACAACAACTTAATTAAAAAAAAACTTAACCAGGACTTATAAAAAAGCTTGCAACAACAACATAAATATGGTTGATAGCATAAACAGAGCTAGTAAAAAAATAACTGATAAATTAAAAATTAGCGATAGAGTAGGTAAACTTGCTGAAAAGGAATGTTACATAACTCTTAAGGACCATAAGCATGACTTTTTGGAAAACCCTGCAACTAGAATAATTAACCCGACCCGACCCGACATAGGAAAGATCAGCAAAAGGATCCTGGAAAAAATTACCTGCCAAATAAAAAAACAACTGGAATTAAAATTATGGATCAATATTAAAGATGTCATCAATTGGTTTAACTATATTGATGATAAACTGAATTGCACCCTAATACAGTTCAACATCGTGGATTACTACCCATCAATTTCGAAGGATCTATTTACGACTGCCCTGGACTTTGCTGCTGTGTATTCTAATCTGACAAAGGAAGAAACAGATATAATCCTCAGCGCAAAAAAATCGGTCCTCATTCATAATGGGGACCAATGGATAAAAAACAATAACAACCTGTTTGACATCACTATGGTATCATTAGACTCTGCGGAGTCTTCTGACCTTGTTGGTCTTTTAATACTGTACAACTTAATGGCACACCGCAAAATTGATATTAAGATATTAATTGATATTAAGAATTCTTATGAACTTGAAAGGGAAGCCATTTAATATAGCCATCGGACTGTATAGAGATGACGGGCTCATGGTGGTGAGGAGTTCTACTAGTTTTAAGATAAAAAAAATAAGAAAAATTATATTTATTGAATTTAAAAATCTAAACTTAAAGATAATTGTCTAATAATTTGAAAAGGGTAAACTTCCTCGACGTAACTCTAGACTTACCAGGCAACACATACCAACCTTATAGAAAACCAAATGCTAACCCTTTATATATACACCCGAAGTCAAACCACCCTCCATCCATAATTAAACATATACCCTCATCAATAGAAAATAGAATTAGCATCAACTCCACTAACAAGGAAATATTCCAACAACTCAATGGCTTCTATAACACGGCCCTAAAAAATAGTGGTTATAAAAATGCAAACATTAACTATAGAGACAATTGCACTGGCCAAAAAAAAAAAATAGGAAAAGAAAAATCATTTGGTATACCCTTCCGTTCAACCAAATGGTTAGTATTAAACTAGGACAGAAATTCTTAGCTCTAATTGATAAACACTTCCCCACCAATAGTAAGCTTAGTAATATATTTAATAAGAACACCCTAAAATTGAGTTACAGCTGCACTGAAAATCTAGAATGTATAATAAAAAAACACAATAATAAGATCTTTAACAACCCCCCCATGCCTGAATAGTATTAATAAAAACCCTACACTTAAATCAGACAATAACGGAAAAATTATGTAATTGTAGAAACCTAGAAGACTGCCCATTAGAAAATAAATGCTGCATCAAATCTGTGGTATACCAATGTACTATATCATCCACTGAGAGTCCTAGTACTAATATGATATACATTGGGTCCACGAAGAATGATTTTAAAGCTAGATGGAGGCAGCATAAGTGCTCTTTCAATAATATAAATAAAAGAAATCAGACTTCCCTATCTAAATATTTTTGGCATCTGAAGAAAATAAATAGGACACCAAAAGTAAAATGGAAAATTATAAACAAGGCTAGAACATATAAAACTTGGGATGACCCATGCCCTTTGTGCCTCCATGAGAAACTGCACATTATTAAGTTTCTAAATAATAATAATCTATTAAACAATAGACATGAGTTAACGGATTTTTGTCAACATCATCAAATTCATGGTTTGAATAATTAGCTAAAAACAAGCATACAATATACAGTGTAACCTGGATATAAGAAAGTTGTCCGGACCGGAGAAGAGGTATCTTATATCCGGGTTTCTCTTATATCCGGGTTTGGTCCAATTTATCTACATTAACACAGGCTCTAATTTGGGACCAGAGGGAATTTATCTTATATCCGGGTTTCTCTTATATCCGGGTTTCTCTTATATCCGGGTTACACTGTAATAACTTTTATAGTCCATAGCCCAAATAAATAGTTTAAATACCCTAAAAAAAAGATAACCCTTTATGAAGTCGTCAAAAAACAAATGTTATGGCAGTTTTTATTTTATTTTTTTATATATGCACAAATCCCTTTCATAAAGAAATAAAATAAAAAAATAAATAAATCTCCATAGACACGTAAACCAGACTAGGCTAAAACATCTTCCGTTTCAAATTTAGACACCCCACCTTACCCTGACTTGACATCTATGAAAGTAACTCTATACTGATACTTATTATTAACACCCAACACACGCTTACCCAATTTAAACAATTCGCCCTAGCTGTTACCATGGAAATTTTGATTTCAATTATTAAAACACGTAAATTTCAGAAATACGTTATTCCAAAAAAAATTTTGCTTGAAGATGGAACAGAACTTACTTTAACTCAATTTAATTCAAATAATTATATTGAAGTTTTCGGCTCTTGTTTTGAAACATGAGACCTCTTATGTCGTGAGTTGGAATCATATTTTTAAATAAATAATTATATTTATGCTCTACTTTTGTATCGAGCACTATTTTTTAAAAATAATAACTAAAATACTAAGGAACTTTGGATTATTTACCTAACCAGTTCTTTCCTATTTTCTATATATTTTCATATATATATATATATATATATATATATATATATATATATGTGTGTGTGTGTGTGTGTGTGTATGTGTGTATAATAACAAAGATTGATTGTGTCAACCAGGGTATTTGTAAAAGATAATGTTTTTAAGGTGAGCAGTTTTTATTTTACAATTAAGTATTCTGAAGAGTGGATGTAATCTTAGCAAAACTCAGAGTATGGGCAAGGTAAGTGAACATTTAATTTATTTATTACTATAATTGTGTATTTGGGCAGCAATCCCTATTTTATACAATTTTTATTAAAAACAGCTGATGGAAACCTATCAAATTCACTCCACAACATACTCATAGAAAATACAACTACAACAGCATTATCCACATGTACAAAAAGGTTAAAAGTAATTAAAACATTAATAATAAAAAGAAAAAGCTAACACTCAATAACATCAACTGTGAACACAGCCAGAATACGCTGACCATGTTTGGAAAATAAAAAAACATTTCCATCACTATAGATACAGATATATAAAAATCCACATATTCAGTTAAAAATTTTGAAAAATCCTTGATAATAGCTAACAGAATAGCCAAAAGCACTTGGATATATAGAACATTCAGATAGTTTTTACACTTTTTAGAAAAGAAAACTTCTATATGAACACAAGAAAAATTACATAAAAGCTTAATTGCAGTACCTTGTCAGTTGTCTTTAATGAAACTTATATATATATATATATATATATATATATATGAGACAAATATGCATACAGATGATGATGTAATATATGTGTATGAAAGGAATGTTTAATAATGGCATGAATCAATAAAACTGACCATTTTCTCTTTATTTAATTTCTTTTCAGAGAGAACTGAATCTTTGTTAGTCTCAGTGAGTTCCTAACTGATATATTTGATATATTGGTCTGAGATCTGTCAATTTTGCTACCATTTTTGCTTTCTTTGTGTTTGGTCATTTGTCTTTCCTTTCATTCTTTTATTTGTTTCAGTATAAAATCAAAATAGCATCATGCAACAATAATGGATTGATACTGACATATCATGCAAACTAGACATTATCTTCAGCCACATTGAAGTGGACCAATTCTGATGTGTAATATTTCATTGTTAAAAGAAATTCCCAGAACAGTTCTGTTGCAAAATAAGCAAATATCTTTAAATTAGCAAGTTTATATGAATATTGTTACTTTTGGTAAATTTATCTATTTAGTGTGTTTATCAATTCCTGTTATTTTTACTTTGCAATTAAAAAACATGAAAAATAATGATAATCTTTGCACATAGTAAAACTCTATAAATTGTTTTCTGCTACCAAAAGCATATACACCTTACATGCATATAATGTATACACAAGCAAGAATATATGCCAGTACTTTATTGGTTCTGTAATATAACAGTGAATTTTTCACATATGAAGATGACAAATATGAATTTGTATCATACAATAGACGTGCAGTCAGAATTCATAGAAATTTCTGGGAGTAGTAGCTTACATTTCATCAATACTCATATCAATAGCAAATTACCCTGAGCACAACCACCAAATTTTTGGAATGGCTAAAACATGGCAACTGGAAACTGTTTTTCATAATGTTAATTAAATCTTATTTTGTTTCTTTTAAAGACTTTAAAGGCTTTCAATTCACTAGTGAAAATACTGTATAACAATTTCTTATATGTAATTTCTTCAATTTAAACTACAATGTGGATCTGTTGTCATTTCATTATTTTCCATGCTATTTTTCTCAAATTCTTTTTCTATGAACCAAATAACCTTGTTCAGCACAAAAAACTTGGTGAGACAAGTTCAAATTACATTCTGGTATGCTACGTTTGTTTATATACTAATGTTCTTGGGTAAAGCATGGATTTATTAATTCTCTCCCTAAATAATAAGATAGACTGTGTTTTCTCACCTTCTGTGGCAAACCATTTAAGAGAAGAAAAACCCTGAATTTCAAACTGTCTTTCCCAAGTAGGCATAGCAATTCACAGATAAAAAAAGAAAAGGAATCTGTGGAAAGCAATGATCATTTACACTCTGAAGGAGGATGTCATTTTTTTATTTACTTTCACCTTAATTTATTAGTTGCTTTTTATTGCAACTTTTACTCAGTCTTTTTTTTTAATTACTTTAAATCTATAGCAGTGAGGAAATAGCACAGTACTGGAAATAATGGATAAGCTTTTGGTGAAATTTACAATCATGTCCCTGTTGTCTCATCAAAGCCTAGTTGGAGCTGCTTTAACTAAGCTATAAGAATTTGGTAGCTATAAATATATTACATCATCACATAATCATTATCAGTGCCATGTCTGTTTTTACACTTGTAGTATTTTATATCACTATAAACATTATTTTTAGTGGTTACACATGTCTGAGTTGCTATCTCTGTATTTTTAAACAGTGAAATAAAAAACAGGCATATCAATTCAAAAACATGTTACCCACTAAAAATAATTTTTATAGTAATAAGAAATAACATTGGATTAAAAAATTCATTTAAAAAATTACTTGTATTATGAGTAGCAATATCTTTATTCTATTTTTATCAAAAGAAGAATTGTCAATAATTATTATCAATCTTTAACTATGGGGGTCACTCCTAAAGTAAGGTTTCCTATTTTATTATGTTAATCCATGATATCAAAAGTGGATACTGGAGGGATGGCAGTAGAGGCTGAAACTTCCCACTAATAATCTATAGTGAGTTTTTCAGTTTTTTAAGAGTAATATATTATTTTGTAATGTGTACTTATGCAAATTAAAACTGTATTATTTATCATGTAGCTGCTTGTTAGTTTTTTGTAACATTATTAATTGTTGAAGAGATATATTTTCTTACATTGTATACAGCATATGGTTCACTGAGAACTAAGAAGTCCTGCAGATGGTAACATGTCTTGTCCTTACAGCACCCTGTTGTTGAAGAGAGAGGAAAAGTCTTTCCTTTTTTAATTCTTTTTAGAAGTGCCATTTAGTAGGTGCTAGGAAAGGTTCCTTGGCACACAAGTGGGGTTGCAGTGAGTGCAAATTAATAATAATTCCTTTTAGTCACTCCTTCAAATTCAAAGGACTGAAGAAAAAGACAAAAAGAAATTCACAAGCCTATGTGAAATTTTCTTTGAATCAGTGAAAACATTGCCTTCACAGAAATTGATCAGTGAGCTGAGAAGAAAAGGAAAGGAATTTGTGAGCCTATGTGAAATTGCTTTGGGACATTAAAAACTTTGCCTTCACAGAAATTAGCTGTAAATAAATAAATAGTAGCAAGTCTATGAGAAATTCCTTTTGATATAAAATGAAGAGAAAAATTAAATTAATAAGAGAAGAGTGTCTGAAGTCATGTAAAAGTTTTCATTTCTGTTCACTGTGTCCAGTGTTGAAGTTTTCAACAGTGTAAAGTTACTCACCAATTATATTATTGGCTTTTAACCAAGCAAATGATACTTCAAGGAATTTTTCAAAAATCCAAGAAAGCTAAGTATTTCAAACTATCTCTCTTCGTCTACTTTTAAACATATACAACCATATATAATTTTTGTGAGCCACAAACTCTATTACCTTTGTTTTAAATATTTTAAAATATTATTTTGTGTCAGATCATTTAATCTGTTGTATGAACATTTTGTTGAAACTACAGACTTTAAAAATGTCTCATTTATTTTCCTGAAATAAGAGAGTGTCAACAGTGTAAAGTTACTCACCAATTATATTATTAGCTTTTAACCAAGCAAATGATACTTCAAGGAATTTTTCAAAAATCCAAGAAAGCTAAGTATTTCAAACTATCTCTCTTTGTCTACTTTTAAACATATACAACCATATATAATTTTTGTGAGCCACAAACTCTATTACCTTTGTTTTAAATATTTTAAAATATTATTTTGTGTCAGATCATTTAATCTGTTGTATGAACATTTTGTTGAAACTACAGACTTTAAAAATGTCTCATTTATTTTCCTGAAATGAGCTATTGACACTACTTCAAGCATGTAAATTCATAAATAAATTGCTTATATTGTTTTTTTTTTTTTAATTACCTGTGTGTTTCGTTGTAATTATCATCCTTTCACTAATCTTCTTGGCATGGGTAAATCAACTGTTCATTGTAACCCCTAAGCCCAACACAACTATAGAGTCAAAGCCATAATTTATTTGTATTCATGCAATATTGCTTGTCTGATACCGCTGTTTTAACAAATTAAAGCTAGCAAAACTTCCTTGAAGAATTCATCAAATCAAAACTGGAATTGTTCTGAAAGGTGGCATCATAGAAAGTCATGATAATACTATGATGATGGAATAATAATGCTATGAATCTATATAAATAAAAGATTTTATCAGAAAATTCTGTAAATATTTGCAGCAACCTAATATATAAATGTACTTATAGGAAAACTAATGAAACTCTACTGAATTTGTTTATAACAAAAAAGGAACCTACTTTTGGGTTGTACAATATATCTATTTTACTTTTTAGTTTCTCTAATTATAAAACTACTTGAAAAATGGGTCAATTCCTTAGGGTTGTTTTAACTGACTAGTTACAACTCTACCAACAAATTAAACATGGGGTATAAGAAACACATGTTTCAACCAGCATTGATGCTATCATAATTTCAACATTCAAAGTCAATGATATATTTTATGCAGATTATAGAAGTAAAGCATTTATTAGGTTCATGACTCTCATACTATAATTTAAATATTTCTTCAATTTATTCGTCAAGTTCCCCTGTATCCTAGTTGTCTTCTACAAAATCTTTTTCTCAATCTATATCAATTGTATAAAAACATGAAATTCCTTGATTTCATTGGTCAATTGATCAACAAAATTAACATCTTCTGATGCCTTGACCTTGATCCCTCTCCTTCTCTTTATCCTTTTCCCAAACACTCCTCTTTACTCTTGTTCTCACTCTCTGTAACCTCATGTGTGCTAGTGGCATTTCCACTTTGCTTGGGGTGATTTGCTTTAAAAAAAACATTATAAACTCACTCTTCTTTACAAATAATATTTAATATTTACAGATGAAATACTTTGATTTCATTTGTTACAACTGATTAATAATAATAATAATAATAATAGTTATTTCAAACTTCATTATTTATACATTAAATTTACTTATTGGATTTTATTCTTGTCCTATATAAGAGTTTGCAAAATACTTGTAAAATGGTAATAATTGTTATGTATGATAGCAAAATCATTAACCTTTAGCATCTAATATATATTAACTTATATGTAGTGATATATGCAAAAAGAACTTCTTATTTTGCATAGATTGGAATGACTACTAATAAATCAGTCATTATTCAGTGCAGAGGTAGAACTTCTACATCACAGACTAGAAGACATTACAACAATATGGCATCACCAATAGGATTGGATGAGCAGTACTTTGTGGAAATATGGATTCATTGTTTTGCTGACCAGACACAGGCCAAAAATATTATAAAGAGAAATTTATGGTTGAAAAAAAAGTTGGTTATTGCTGAGAGGACAAAGTTTCTCACAAGCAAACAAGAACAAAAAAAAATAATAAACAATAATACAGTAAGTACACAAGATATGAGAGACTTCCAGATTTTGTGAGTTTGAAAATATTTACACTGGAGAAATGACCATCAAACATGAGTTTATATAGTTGAGATTAATTGACAGTATGTCTGATGCTTTGTACAAACACAAAATTTTAGAATAGTTACAACTGACTAAAATTTCCTAGGATGCATTTCTAAAGTTTCTGCAACAATTAGAGTTAAATGAAAAATTCAATACACCCAAGAATAATATAGAAGAATACAGCATATCAAATTGCCTTGTGTGATGCAAATACTATGATAAAAAGCATGAATGAGACAAGAAAAAATGTCCAGCTTTAGGACAAGTATGCCAGTATTGTGAAAAGAAAAACCAATTCCAGTGTGCGTGCATAAAAGGTAAATAGAAAAGGTAGAAAATTTAACTTACCCTCAGGAAAATACAGCTGTATTTGCACTACAAAGGCATAAAGAGGAAAGTGCCAGAGAAAAAATTAAATTGAATGGTATAACTATTCCTATGAAGTAGGTATGTTGGATATTGGTTGAGGAAGACTTTGATCTCACTTCCACTGCATCAAAGTGAACAAAAATCATAATGGGTGATAGTATAAACAGGAAATGGCTAAAATAAACAGGACACACAAGTGTCATGAGCCTTGAATAAACAGGGTGCAAAGATGTCCTTAGCGGAAGGAAATGCATGCTTATGTGGGAGCATGCCGGAAGAGGTGTGGCCACATGAAGTTGTGTGGTCATGTGGCTGGAAGTAGCATGGCCACAAGAAGTTGCATAGGCAACATACCGGAAAAAGGTGTATCCATGTGAAGTTGCATGGGTATCCAAATGTCATAAAAACAGTCCAACTCTTGGCCTGAGAGAGGGGCTGGCTAGAGTTTCACTGAAGATTTTGTCACTGTCAATTCTTGTGTGCACAATCCTAACCTCTGTGATTCTCCCTCACTCTACCCAATTGCCACAACTTGAAAAATAAAGCTATTTATATATTTTTATATATAACTGTTCATCACCTTATTTGAGTCCAGCAGCAATATACAACAGATACTAGGAGTGATTTTACCCTAATCCCAATAAATTTCTGGGAATGAATAGGCAAAGACAAATCAAAAAAAAGTTTGCTTAAACTAAGACAGTTTGATGGCTCTTTCATCAAAACTTTATGTTGTTTTGAAGGAACTTTTGAGACTGGCAGACACTTCAAAATTATCCCAATGACGGCAGTGAAATGTGAAAAAAGTCATAGACTTGTGGGAATAAATGTCTTGAAAGTGGATACAACCAAATTAATTAGCAGTGTGAAGTTGGAAAGTAATGACATAGTGATGTTAAAAGGATACAAAGGGAGCATTTAATTAAAAGAAAGTAGTCACACTCTTTGAGTATTGCAGACTGCTCATTCACATGCTAACTTTAGTAGTTGCTAAACTAAAAACAATGGTGGAGCAAAGAATTTTAGAGCATGTTCTCCCCAGTGGCAGTAACTGGGCCTTACCAATTGTTGTTTCATGGAAACTGGATAAAGATTTAAATGTATATGGGGATTACAAAATAGTAGTAAAATATGCTTCAATTTGTTACCTATTCTTAATATTGAAACTGCTATTCATGGGTTGACAAGAATTAAATACTTTGCTAAAATTGACCTCAAACCTTCCTATAACCAGATACAAATTGAGGAAAAATTTAAAAAGATCACTATGATTAACTTTCCAATAGGTTTACACAGATGGAAGTGTATGCCTTATAATGTAAAAACAGCAAGTGCTATATTCAAAGTGCCATTGAAAATATATTAACTGGTGATATTAAGAATCATCTATCAAAATGATATATGCACTGAGAATTACTAAAATAAAAAATGTTTTATGTTTTAAACAAATTAAAAAATTCTGGGAGGATCATAAAAAAGGATAAATCTATATTAAATTGTGATACAATAACATATCTAAGATACCAGACTTTCAAAATGGAATTTCACCAGACACAAATTTGCTAAAGAAAATAACAGAGGTATCTACATCTACAAATAAAAAAGAACTGGAATCTTTTTTAAGGTTAGCCAATTTATTTTTATAGTAGATATTTGGAAAAGTATAGTGAATTTACAGAACCCTTTTCAGAGTTATGAAAAAAACAAATTTAAATGAACTCAATGGCAGTATTTGAAAATTTAAAGAAAGAACATAAAAAAAACATCATAAAAATTTCTGACTCTAAAAAGCATGTGACTTTAACTACAGATGCAAGTGAGCATGCCATATCAGCAATTTTGTCTCAAGAAGATCATTCTATTATGTACCTATGTACATGGGCTAACTATTCAAATTCTGAAAAAGAAGCATTAGCTATCATATGGAGCACAAATAGGGCTCAACAATTTTCATTAGGCAAGAAGTTTCTGCTTAAATCTGACCATAAAACTTTAGAGTTTATTTTTAAACCCAGGAAGGAGTTACCTAAAGTTACATCTTCTAGAATTTTAAGATGGACTATAAAACTTGTGGCCTTTGACGTCAACATTGAATATGTGAAAGGAAACACTATTTCACATGTAGTTCTCTATTAAGATGAAAGTTCAACAATAAACCATTAAAAAGATCAGACAATTCAGAAGATAAAATATTGCACTGGATTGAAACAGATGTATTACCCTTAGATCATCTTGCATTTGAAACCTTACAGGATCCTCTATTAAACAATATTGCATAGAGAATAAAAAGAAACAAATGGAGCAATTGTTCTTGGGTAGAGAGATTCTATAAAGACATAAGGTACAGGTTAACCATAGAGAAGGGTCTTATATGTAATGGGGATGTTTTAATACAACCAGAGAGATTAAGAAAAGTTGTAATAAAAAGTGTACATGATGATGTTCATTGTGGAATAACAGCAACACAGATATGGTTAAAATTGGAAGCATAGTGGCCTGAGTATTTGTATGATGTAGAAAGATTCAAACAAAAATTCCCAAAATGTAGCAAAATAAAAAAAACTTTTGACAAACCAAGATACATTCATGGCCTAAAGAAAAATAGCCATGGGTCTGTGTTCGTATGAATCATACACATGTTAAAGTCATAGGACTATTTTTAATTTTGGTTGACTCATTCTCTCAATGGCCTGAAGTGGTTAGAGTTTAGGATAGGAAGGCAACCACAATAAAGCAAAATTTATGAGTAATATTTTCCAGAAATGAGGTGCCAAAAATATTAGTCTCTGACAAGGCACCAGAATTTTGTGATGAATCTTTGTGTTCATGGTTAAAACAAATTTGATGCCTCCTTTATAAAACACCACCATACTATCTGCAGTTGAATGGAATTGTAGAAAGAATGGTGCAGATGGTGAAAATGGGGTTGAAGGCATTTTCCCCCATCCAGACACCATAGATACTTACCTACTGAGACTATTACTGTGTTATTCCACATGTTGGTAGAATGCAATATCTCTCTGATGGGAAAACAAATTAGAGCACCTATACCAATGTACTATTCAGTAAATGAAAAAATGTGGTACAAAAAAGATAGTGAATAAAGTCCTGAAAAGCTAACTTTATTGCACACAAGGGACATAATACGGCTATAATAACAATCAGGACAGAATTTATTGCTATTTCTGATCAAATAAGAGCTAGAATTGACAATGAAGAAGTCGAGATGGAAGAGGAGGAAAAACCTGAAAGCATGAGTTCTGATGGAGAAAGTGAACACAGTATTAAAGAAACTACGGAGAAATAGTTTGCATGAATCTGACATGGAGTGGAGCTAGATCAGAATGAAGGTGAGTGCAGACCTAGATTCCCAATAAAAAGAACCAGGCACACACCTCAAGAGAGAGAGAGAGATAAGGTCACATACTATTGTTTAGAGAAGTCACAGATCAACGAAGGGCATAAAACCTCTTTGTTTCCAGGAAGTGCAGTGACAAAGGCAAAATGAACTTGCCCTACTTTGCATAGAATTGAGTGACTACTAAGTTGTTCATCACTTGGTACATTACAGACTAGAAGACATCACAATAATATAATTAAATGTGCATAATGCTGTTCCCACTATAGAGAAATATTTGTGCAATAACCAACCAAAGTCACCAATAATAAACAGAATTGAGCCTCAATAAATAAAAAAGAAAGACAAATTTTATTTCTTATACAATTTTATTTATTAGTCACAAAAATACATTGAAAATAAAAACTAAAATGCTATTCAATTTTTAAAAGGGTGTATCATTCAAGTTGCATGAAAAAAATTACACTTCAGATTTTTGTCTTTCATCTCTTTTTAATTTAGTATTAAAATAACTGAATTGTTTTCAAATGTAGAAAACTCTCAAAGAGAAAACAGATTAAACATAAGTAACAATAATTAATGGATTGAATAAATACAAGTTATAGAAATCAAAGAGGGAAATAATTTATATAATAAACTGTTGACTCCAAAAGAAAAAAGCTATTAAATAATGTTAAAAGATCAAAAGAAAAAGAAGTAATAAAACTCAAAACAGTAATCATGTATTTCTTTTGTTACTTCTTTCCTTTCATTGGCTTTTTTTTCTTTTTTCTCACTTTTTTACTTGCTCTCTTCCTTTTCTCTTTCATATCTTCTTTTGCCATGCCTTATCTTCTTGGCTTTTCCTAATTCTATTATCTTGTGGAAATGAAAACATATGCAGCTGAAGAATTATTTTTTTATTTTTATTTGTTTATTTATTTATTTATTTTTATTATTTTTATTATTATTATTATTATTATTATTATTATTGTTATTGTTATTGTTGTTGTCGTCGTCGTCATTATTGTTGTTGTTGTCGACGACACCAACACCAACAACAATAATAATAATAATCATCATCCACCTCCTTTTCCTTTTATTTCAATTTATTTATTTATGGTCTGTTGCTTCTCCACTCAGTACCCACCTTTATATTTATGCATGCTCTGTATTGAGCACGTTTACTCATAATTATAGCCAACCTTAAAACTAAATTTTTATCACAGTCACACACATGCAAAATATATATATATATATATATATATATATATATATATATATATATATATATATATATATATACATTTTCATGTAAATTGTTGTCTAAATTATGCAAAAATGAAAATACCGCTAACATAATAGATATATTTACCAAAATTACACAAAAATATCTTAAAATATTAAAGAGTAAATGTATTCAATAAAATCACCATTGGCTTCAACGAACAGAATCTCTTGCATCCCTTCTGGATGGTATCCTTGTTTAAGATTGTGAATGCTGCCTTACCTTCAGTTCATCTTTGGTGTTACAAGGAGTTTTGCTGGTCTCTCAATCAACTGTATCACCACACATAATAATCAAGGGTGCTGCAGTCTGGGGAGTTAGGTGGCCAGATGTAAGGGTTGATGTGGTTACAGAATTGTCTGACAGCTATGACTAGGTTCTCCTGCTTGTGTGGCATGGTGCAGCTTCCTGTTGTCAAACATAGAGTCTTCCAGCAGCCACCCTCTTGACCCAGGGCAGTACTACCTCCTCCTTGATGAAGGCCTCTATGTTGAGTCTGAGGAAGATGAATGGAGGCATAACATCACCATCATTAGTGTTCACTCCAAACACCTTCCTAATCATCATTAGATGCATCTAACTCTTTCCAAATCTGCATTCAACCAAACACCCAAGTGACACCCAGTCACTCTGAAATGTTCGTATTAGAGCTTCTGGTGCTAATACTGAGCAGCACAGCATGCCGTTTCCAAATTTCTTGTGGAGTGAATTGCATCATGGTGCTTTCTTCTGACAAATAGTGCCCAAATGGCACTACCTCTGTAGTTGACAAAATCAGAAACAAATAATGCACATGAGCAAAATTAAAAAATAAAAAATGGCGACAATTTTCCCATCGCAACATGTATATATAAGATATATGTTGCCAACAACATTCTTCCAAACAGGTTTTGTTTAATTCAAATGACAAGGTCTGTCCGTTTCAATTTTGTATTTTTTCCAATTTTTGTATAAGATGTTGGGATCAAAATTGTGGATAAACTGTCCAAGGATCACATTTTATTCTGTTTTTATTCATCATTTTTTACTGGGTATTGTCAGTTTGGTAAATATATAATTGTTTAAAATTTTCCATATTTATTGAGGAACAGTATCGGGGATATAACACTTGTAGATATAAACAGATATAGAAATCAAATTATTATATATCAATATTACAATATTACATGGATAATAGGCAGAAGTGCTAAGAAGTGACACATTGATCTTGTTTTATAGGTACTATGGTCACTTTGTATTAATATTTTCAAGTAATTTAGGAATTTTTTTTTTTAACTAAGATAATTGCAAATGATGTAGCACAAAATGGAACTAGACAAAAAAAAGGAAAGGACAGTGTATTTTTTTAGAAAATGCTATATTTATGATCAAAATGATATCAGAGAGAGTGTGGGAAAATTAAATGAAACCATTAAATAAAATAATAATAATGAATAATAAAACAAAAAAAAAATTTTCCCATGATATCAAGTAATAATAGCACCAGAAATGGTTTTTGGTCATCTACACAATGTTATGAACCTACTTCCGGAGATGACAGAATCTTTGTCTTTCCACCTTCCAACCATATTGTTTGGACAGTCTTGCAGCCCTACTCATGAAGTAAGTAATTTGGTTGTTCCAACTCAGAGCAAAGCTGACTTGAACTTGACCATTTTAACCATTGTTATCCTTACATACTCTAACTTATTTCTGAACCAAAAAAATGGATATACCCAAGAGACATTAAGTAATTTGTTTCTTTTTATGCGCCATGTTCCTTCAGGATGTAGGCAATTATGGCTTTCCACTTCCCGCCTATCCCTTGTAGCTCTCAATAAGTTTCATCTCTTTGCCACCTCCCCCAGACCATGTTCTGTCATTCACTTGCTTAAGCCTGTCAGGTATGTCATGCATTGCTTTCCCTTGTCTCTCTTTCCCTCTATTTGACTTGTCAGTATCAGATACTTCAGGCCATCCTTCCTCATTATGTGTCCCAGAAATTTCAGTTGCCTCTTCCTGATGTTAAGTATAAGCTTCCTCTTTGTTTGCATCCTCTCCAAAACATCATCATTGCTCACATGCTTGGTCCATGATATCCTTAACATCCTTCTGTAGAACCATACCTCTATTGCCTTGAGTTTATTCTTCATTTTTGAGGAGACCATACAACATTTGCTGCCGTAAAGGAGTACAGATATTGCATAGCAGCTCAATACTTTTTTCTTTGTTACCAAAGAAATCCTCCTGTCTTGCAATACTCTGCCCAGCTTTTGGAATGCATCCTTGGCCATCCCAATATGTCTTCAAATCTCAGCATTGCACTTACCGTCCTCTGTCAAAACACTTCCCAGATATTTAAACTTCCACACCTGCTTCAACCTACTAATCACATTTTGGGCTCACCCTTTTACTGATGACCATGCATTCTGTCTTCTTACAGTTTATACTTAGTCCCTTCTTCTCGCTCTCCTTCCAATCAGTCACCATAAAAAAATAAATGGTCAACTAGAAAGAATAAATGGTCAACTAGTAGAAACTCAACTTTTCGTATGCTTCTTCTTAATTGTTTATCATATGTGAAGATGCACAACACCTAAAATACACACAAACACACAACCTTTTAACATCCATCAGAGCAATACAAGTGCAATTGGATGTATACATATTTTTTAGACTATGCAAAAGCATTTTATAAACTATGGCACAAAGATATATTTGAAATTGGAAAAATAGATCTGTTTGGGAAGGATGTTAGAATAATCCAGAACTTGTAGTGAAAGCATATGGACCAAAAATGAATTGAGTAGATATGCAAAAACAGAAGGCAGCATAAGACAATGATATGTCTTCTCGCCAGATTATTCAACCTCCACAGTGAGGCTATCCTAAGGGAGCTAGAAATCCTACCAGGATTTATTATTGGTTGGTACACTCTTAACAGTATTAGATATGCAGATAACTCTGTGTTTATGGAAGACACAGCAGGAAAATTACAGGATCTCCTATACAAGGTATTAAAGGAAAAAGAGAAGAAAGGACAAACCATCAATTGTAGGAAGACAATGGATGTCAACCAGAAAAAAAAACCCAAGATGGAAATTACATAGTGGTGATACCCAAATCAAACAAGTACAGAAGTTTAGATATCTGGGAAGTGTTTTAACAGAGAATGAAAAATGCAATACTGAAATCTGAACTAGCATTTGAATAACAAAAGAGCTATACAGAAGGTAAACAAAGTACTAAGAAGCAGGAAAATGTCATGAGAAACAAAAAAAAAAGAAGCTTGCTGAACCTCTATGTAATATCAACTTTCCTATATGGCAGTGAATGCTGGACAGTTTCTTCCCAGATAAAGAGAAGACTGGGGGCAACAGAAATGTGGTTCTACAGTAGGATGCTGAGAATACTATGGATAGAGTGCATAAG
This sequence comes from Acanthosepion pharaonis, assembly GCA_903632075.3. Lineage (NCBI taxonomy): Eukaryota > Metazoa > Mollusca > Cephalopoda > Sepiida > Sepiidae > Acanthosepion > Acanthosepion pharaonis. Next base: position 1,808,659 of record CAHIKZ030004810.1, on the reverse strand, counting down.
CAAGGAAAAAGTCTTAAGGAAAATGAAAACAAAAAAGACATTTATACTTGGAATCAGGGACAGTTGAAATTTCTTGGACACATAGGAGAAAGGAGGGCTTAGAGAATTTGACACTCACAGGACATATTGAAGGCAAAAGGGACAAGGAGAAGCAGAATACCTGACCAGCTTGTTTGAATGGATGACAGAATGCGAGGGTTGACAAATGTTACTAAGTGCTTCAAGGGGTAGGAAGTTGTGGACAGCCATGATCGCCTATGTCCGGAAGGAACACAATAAGCAGAAGAAGAAGACAGTAAAGTTTTTATGTATCATAAGATCACATGGCCAAACAATAATGTGTAAAACTTTCAATATTAACAGAAACTTCTGCTTTTGTTTAATCTACATTAATATCTAAAAATAACAAGAAGATATTAAAGGGAAATACTATACTGGTGTTGATATTGGCACTTTATTTCATTTTGTAGGTTTTTCATTGTATGTTTAAACTAAGCCTTTACATTCTCTAGGCTAATTTATTTTTTTTGTCTCTGCTTTCAGATCCCTGAAGTAATCTTTGTATTTTCAAATCTAGGAATAACAGAAGATTTGGAGCTAGGGCTACCATTTTTTTTCTTTCACACAATGATGTTCACACTGTGCAAGTCCCGAGAGCCACTCAAGGTAGAGGGTTGCAGAATAAGAGATACAGTTTATGCAGATATGTGGTTAATCCTAAACTTGAACAGGTCAAGATTGTAGTGATTGGAGAAGATCCTCTTGGGAGTTGATTCTATAGAACAGTGGTTTATGGGAAGAAGCTGCTTGAGTGGAACTTACATCTCACCAGTAGAATACGAAAGGAATGTTGATGGTTTGCTACAATGTGTGTGACATGGTGGGTCTTAGCCATGAAAGTTAGAACTGGTGAAACTAAAGAATGTAGTTTGTCTGAACACTTTTCATGGAAATAGCAATAGAGCAGTGAGAGGCTTGCAATGTTTCATCTGTGATCTCTCACAGTTGTAGGGTGGAAAATAATTCATCACCCACAATGACATGGCATATTATGCTAGTGCTTCTGATTACATCTGACTGCATATAATTTAAATTAAATTAAATTGTAACTTGTGTTTATGTCCTGATTTCTGATGTCATATCAAATATTACAACCAGGATCTTTTTTTATCATGAATTAAAATAGGTAATAAATAAATAAATAAAAACAGCTTACTAAATCTTGTTATATATTCAGAAATACCATCAATCTAAGAGAATGTCTAGTTAACATCTCCAACTGCAATTATTGCTTGTAGCAGGATAGTAGTGACAGGGAAGCTTATTTATTTTAGAAAAATGATACTTCCAGTTGACTCATGTTCTTTCTTTCAGTTTCTTGATGACACCTCAATTCTAGTTTATCAGTCTATGGTATATTCCTGGTAATATATTTTCTCTAAATTCTAAAATAACTGCCTTGCTGCCTCTTGCTTTCCTTTTTGAGAATTCCTTTCTGTAGTTCTGTCTCAGGTGAACCATCTGATCCTTCTAACTATTGACCTATTGGCCTTCTACCTTTTTTTGGCAAACTAGCGGCTTTGATCAAGTCCAAATTGTTTAAACATCTCAGCTTGCAGACTTTTCTTTCAAACAAGTAATATGGCTTTCACTTCCTTTGGCCACCTGCTAATGTGTTTATCATAATAGTCTATCAAACTTTAGATAATAATGGTGAAGCTTGGACTGTTGCCTGGGACATCTTGAAGGCATTTGACAGAGTTTGGCATACTGATTTTCTTCACAATTTGAAAGGTTATGGCATTTCTGGATGAATCTTTGATCTGATTCAATCTTCCTTATCAAGTTGAGAAATGAAAGTTATCTTGAATGGCTACTCTTCTAGATCTTTTTGTAGGTGTCCCCCAAGGATCTATCCTTAACCCTACATTGTTCCTAATTTTTATCAATGGCCTTCCCAATGTCATCAGTTCTCAATTTAGTATCTATACTGATGACACTATTTACTTGTCTTAATGGTAAGTTTGATTAGTTTAATAAGGCCAGATTGGCAGCTGACCTCAAAAATGACCTACAATTTGTTGCTGAATTTGGCAGGAAATGGCTCATTAATTTTAACGCCTTCAAAACAAATCTAGTCTCTTTTAATTGTCTTAAAGAACCTTTTTAATTTCCATTAGCATGGCTGATACTATCCTCCAGGAGAGTGACTCATTGCACCTACTCAGATTAACATTTTCTTTTGACATGAAGTGAGAAAATTATATTAAATCAATTTCTAGCTCTACTGTTAGGAAAATTGGTTCAATGTGTAGTGCCAGACAATTTTTCTTGCTAGAATCTATCTTACATATTTATAAGTCTACCATTTGTCTATCCATGGAATATTGCTGCCACATCTGGTTTGGTGCTTCTGCTATGTATTTAGAGACTCTTGATAACATCTAAAGAAGAATCTGCAATGTTATTGGCCCTGACCTAGCATCAGTCACTTTCCCATCATCATAACATAATTTCCCTGTGCCATTTCTGTAAATATTTTTATGGTAATTCTGATGAGCTTTCCTCTTTGATACCTTGATTTTATGAATTTAAGTACAGTGCTAGATTGGTAGATAGGTTCCATAATCTTACAGTTGAAATTGTTTAATCTTCAAAAATTTAAATGCAATGTCAACTGTTATCTTCTGTCTTCTTAATTCGTGTTCTTTTATTGCTATATCTTTTCTTAATAATGTTTTTCTTTTTCTCATATTTTTCTTTCACACTCAGTAACCCCTTGTATCATAGTTACCCTATTGCCTTGCTTGGGGTGAAATGATTTAAAAAAAAATCTTTATTATGAAAACTAAAGCTGTTATGTAGAAAAAATATGTTACAAAACCATAAATAAATTGCAATTTTAAAATTTACCCCAATTATTGGAAGTTTATTTGCTATATTAATTGTGATTATGATTAATTATTAATACTGTGATAATCTCAACAGTGGAGCATATTTAAATGACTAAGCAATAGATTTTTTTTTGTAGTGTTGAAGAATCTTGAGAAACAATGTGCCAAGTATGTGTAACTGTCAGGTGAATATGTGAAATGGCATCTACATTATATGGCTCTAGATCATTCCATTCTTAGTCAGACTGAGAACTTTTCAGTATCCCTTTTCTTATGATTGGAAGATTTCTTATTTCTTTTAAGTTAAATTATGATAAGGAATAAAATATATTTTCTTAATTTTCGTCTTACCTTTAGTATTTCATTTAAATGTCTGATTTAATCCTTCAAAAACATTCTTTTCTTCTAGTCTTGTTTTCTATTTTTTTCATACACACCAATCTATTACAGCAACATCCCTCTCATGTAACTACTTACCAACTGTTCTCTTAACCTACATCTCACCAGCCATCTACTTATTACTCTACTCTTTTAAAACTTTCTACATACTTGTCTCTCATTTTCTTTAGTATTTTTGTCTTTCATCATAATTTCTTTTCAAAAGAAATATAAGAAATATTATGGGGTGTATATTTCATAGTAGGGGAGACCTAACTGAATTGGAACATTTTAAACTTTGATGGCTGTAACTTTCTATGAAATTCATTAAAACTAAAATCATTTTAACATTTGAGAGTGGGATAATCATAAAGACCAAGATGGTTATCAGGTAGACAAACTTATCTGCTAAATGTTCCTGCACTTGTGTTGGTGCTACTGGCTTTTGGCATGACACCATGTGGATCTACTCCTATTTTAGCTGAATGAAGTTCTAGCCTGTTCTTCACAGTGGGTGTGATAAAATCAGTGTAAAAAAATTGGGTTGAAAGGAATAATTCCTGAGACTTTGAAACTCTTTTTGGTATTTGCAGAAACACCAGCTCAAGGTTAGTAATTCTTCATAATTGAAGTGAGGTCATACCAGGTTGAGTCAAAATCTTTTTCAGATTTTCACTGATGATTTTGGAAAATTGTGTCTCCATGTTATATCATTAATTTGATACAACCTGTTATCCAACCATTGCTGCATTAATTGTTTATTTTTGATTTTACAGCTTTCATAATGAGTGGATGAAAAATTGCAATTAGAAGAATTTTACATTACCTGTGGGGAAAAAGGACTGAGTGCAAGGGCAACAGCAAAAAACATGTAGCACAAAACTGGTTCAGACATTTCAAGGAAGGTGACACCACCCTTGAAGACAAACCAAAGTCAAGGAGATCTTCTGTTGTGGAAGTTGGGGGCTTGCTTGAAATGGTTGAACAACAGCCAAACACAAGCCCTTGTACATTGTCTGCAGAACTTAGTCCTTCATGAAGCAATATCAATTGACACCTCAATAAGATAAGCCTTGTGAACAGATGCTGTTAAGAAGTTCCTCATGAATTGACCAATGACCAGGTTCAAAGACACATAACCCTTTGCAAACAACTGCCGGTAAATCCTCAAAATAACTGTTTTTGGCAACGATTTGTAACTGGAAATGAAAAATGAAAAATGGATCTACTTTCCTAATCCTAATAAGAGAAATCAGTTGCTTCATTCTAGCTAGGTTTCAAAATCTGTTGTCAAACAAAAGCAGTTTGAACAGAAGGTCATGTTGTGTGTTTAGTGGAATTTCAAGGGGCTGTTGCATTTTGACCTTGTCCCAGATGTTTATGCTCAACCACTGCATTGAGTGTATGATAATTTGAAAGCCTGGTATTGATCAATCAAAGATGTGCACTCCTACAGCTTGACAGTACCAATATGATCAAGTCTAAACTTGGGGGGGGCTGTCTCAACCTGCCTACAGACCAGACCTTGCATCATCAAATTACCACCTTTTCCCAGCCATGGTTCATTTCCTGTGCAGATGATGGTTCAACAATATGGATGAGGTTGAAAATGGGAGCAGGGTGTTTTTTGCCTCTAAACCAGCCAGATGGTATAAGTGTGGAACTGAGCTTCTGACACAATAACAATAAAATATGGGATATAATTTGATGAATGAACATTTTTCATATGTAATTTGTTTGAACTATTACTTAAAGCTTGGAATATGAAAAAACTTTTGACTCAACCTAGTATATTGTCACTGACTTGCCATGATTATTTCTCATCTATTTATTTTTTTAAGCAAAGACCATTTTTTACACTCGGCCAGAATGGTACTCTCAAACACTTGTATTTTATGAGAACAATGGGGGAGAGAAAGTGAGTTGAACAACAAAATTATTTCAACATCAAGATAAGACACATGGCTGTCAAGTAGGATAAGAATTGGCTTTTCCTTTGTGAAATGTGCATGTTTCACAAGATGAATGATGAATTCTAGAAAGAGTTCTTTCATTATGCACCCAAATGTGCTAACTCTACTCATATAGCCAACTGGTACATCACATATAAAGTTCTGGGAAAGATCAGTATGGGTGGAACAAAAGTGTCAATGTCACTAACAACAGCACATAATGTTACTAAGTGACTGTACTCAACAGAAGTAACAGTTCCAAATTGACTTCTTTCATTACCATAACACTTATAGGTTTCTGAATAGTTGTTACACATGCTTAATCATAGTTCAGTATATCAGCTGTTTGAAATGTATAGTAGTCAATAAATTCACTGAATTTAATGAAAAACTGAACAGCATTGGTTAGGTTGAAACTTGAGCTAAATTTATGGACTCAGGCACACATATAGATAAATTGGGATGATATATGAAGAAAGTAGTAAACCAGTCTGACCCAGCACATCCATTTTCTTGTCATAATGAGTTTCAATCACCAACCTTAGGGACTTTTGGGTGTGGACGATAATCCTTATTTCTTTTGGTGATGTATTTTTTATGCTGTAAGGATGTACTTTGCTAATTCCTTCTCTTGTTTATCAGTGAAAACATTATAAATTTTAATGTAACCAACAGTAATTTCCTTCCTCTGTTTTTTCTTTTGAACATATCTCCTGAATAAGGTTATCTTAGCTTCACTGGCTACTGAGCTGAAGCCTCAGTTTTTGTACAATGCTTGACCTACTGTTCATGTCATCACAAATATGTATATCATACAGATTTTTTTTTTCACAGGTTCAAATCATGTTTCAAAGATCATAAAAATAAATAATAACTAATGTAAGGTACCAATCACAGATCAATTGCCTACTGATACAAATTTTAAAGGTTGGCTTATTATATATATATGTGTGTGTGTGTGTGTGTGTGAATTGAAACCCAATATGAATTAAAACCTGACTGAATAAGAGAATAAGGAAAAAATTCTGATGAAGCTTAAATAAAAGTGAAAACTTAAATATATAAACGTTTCTTATTTGTTCATTATTCTATAATATATATATATATATATATATATATATATATATATATATATATATATATATATATATATATATATATATATATATGCCCTGTCAGAATTTCAATTCCTTAACCCAAATGTTCACCCACTTGTGGAATACTGTCTAAAATAACCGGATCATAAAACTTTTTTCTGACCGATCAGAAAGAAGCTTGTGTAGTTTTTACAGTAGTCATTTCTGAACCACTAACTCCTTACAAAGCCAATGCTGATTTCATCCATGAAGGCAGATCCAGCCAGGCTGGCCTTAGCAACAGACCCCATGGCAGGCAAACATAACCAGGCTATCAGCAGTGGCCCCAAGGTATTTCTATCAACAATAATGCCTTCAGCCAGTGATGAAACCAGTGGCAGCAGTATAGAGACTAACTTACGACTACTACAATACAATAATTCATGGAATAGTTCTCCCACAAGTCTGTTTCACTCAACTATATATGTGTGTTGATTTTTTTTCCACAAGTCTTTCTCAGCTATTACCTTATGCTATACCCCAAACAAGCTTTCAGTCACCCACAACTGTTATACAACACTCCAGAATGAGCAAAGAATCAAACCTTGTAGATCATGGGAAATAGAAACTCTTTGTCTCAACCACATCTTATCTCTATTTGTTCTTTTATCATTTCCACTATTTTTTCTTGTTAATGCTAAGGCCACTGTCACCACTTTTCAGTTATGAATTGAGTGTTCTTAGCTACTGATTTGTATACATCACATATATAATACGTTAAAAGATTCCCTCTCTCTGGCATGAACAGATAGCTTAGGGATAGACTGACTGACTGATGCCAAATCTGTCTAGTTTCAATCCTGGCTTGAAGCAATCGGATGTCTAGCCATACTGATGAGCTGTGATACAGCAAAACAGGCTTGTATATGGATGACTATATATATATATATATATATATATATATATATATATATATATATATATATATATTTGTATTATTTTTCTTGGAATGACAGAAAACTATCTATATACTAATCATAAGTGATATTTGTATGCATCAAATAAATACTTCAATTACAATTTTTAAATGGTGTATAAATTTACTAAAAGTGGTTGAGTGGTAGGTCAGTGAATACCAATTGTATTTCAATATTAATTTTGTGATCTGCAAATCTATTTTGCCTATGTAAATGCCATTAACCTGAATGAGAAATAGTCTGCTTTTATTTGATGTACAATCATTAAAATAATACTGAAACTATGATTATTTGAAAACTCTAAACTTTTTTCTTGTAAAAGAAAGCAACTTTGTCTCAAATCAATGAATTTTGATTAATATACAGGAATCAATAAGATTTACTAATCAATGTCAATATAAATATGACTATTAATAACAATGTGATGATCAAAACAGCCTCATTCAAAAGATTTGCCATATTTTAGTTAATGACATAAAGATAAAATTTTCTAATTCACCACTAGTTCTGATCCAAAATATACACATTTAAATTATGTGTATTATGTTCCTACACTATTACTATTATTTTTTTCTGGGATAATTTGGTATGATCAGTATGACAGGTTGATACAGTGTACCAAGTAAACTCACTTTCAATGTACCAATCAGCTCAAAACACATAGTGTTGTTTACATTATATTCCCCAAAATAGTTCTGACATAAATTCCTTGAAATTTAGTATATATGGTATTTATTGCCAAATTCAAAACAAACGGCACTACAGCAATAAAACATGAAGTAGGTGCATATTTGTTGAAGTGAAAAAGTTACTTACCAGACAGAAAAAATGTTTTTCATGCAATTTAAAAATGGAAGAAAAATAGCAGAAGTTTTTCTACTCAAAATTAGACTAACAGATGACACAGTCAAATAGTCAAAAACAAAAATTAAAGCAACGGAATTCACCTGCCCATGTACCAACTAAACCCAGTCTCTCCTACCTATTTTTTTAGTTGAACTCATAAGATTATCTCATTGGGGGAATATTTAATAAGGTTGTAAAAGAAATCAAATTCCATAAATTTTAGGAGATTGGAATGATAAATTTCATGGAATTCACCAAAGAAAACAAAACTCAAGTTTCAAACAAAAAAATAGAAATTTAATTTCTTCTTGTGAATGAAGTATATTCTATTGAAAAATTCAGTGCATTTGTAGTATGGATGTTGTGTGTATGTGTTGCAGTTTATATATATATATATATATATATATATATATATATGCTGGTTGACTGACAATCATGTTTGCAAGAAACTCTGAGTAGCAACAATCTCATTTTGTATGATATTGCTGGTTAGTATGATTACTTTGTCTTAGTCATTTTAATTTAGACATTGAACACTGTGTATTATTGCATAGGTAGATGTCTCTCACTTGGTCTGTTTTTTTCTTTTTTGTTTATGTTTCCTCTTTCATTTTTTTTGTTTGTTTTTTCTGTTGGTTCCTTTGTTTTTTGGTTGTCTGTTTTTATTTTTATTTTCTTTTGTCATTTCAAGTCTATTCACTTGGTAGGCTTGCTTTGTGTTTGTACAGTCACAAGCACAGGTTTACTTTTGTTTGTTGTGTATATATATATATATATATATATATATATATATATATAAGCAAGAAAGACTTAAAAAGAAAGCAGACTGCTGACAAGAGAGTGAAGAAACTGTAAAGTAAGGAAAATTTTCGCAAGAAACAAAAGCTAAGATTCTCTCCTGTCTTTCTTTTTGCTATTTCTATAAGTGACTACAAAACGTAATCACTATTAAATCAGGAAGGAGAAAAATGGACAAAAGTCTGTAGCTAAACAAAGTGATAAGAAAACCCAGAGATGAAAAGCTTCCAAGGGTAAGAAACTGATTTAATTAAGTTCAATATCAGGCTTGATATAGAAATATACCCAAGCTCTCTGAAAGAAGCTGGTGGATGATTCTCTGTGTCACAAAAATATATCATAGAAAAACAGACTCTTTATTATCAATTTTATTTTTAGCAATTTAGTCCTATTATATAATTTTTATGTTTTTGCCTTTTTATAGCTCTTGTATTTTTTATTGTTTGTTCTTTTTTATGTTAAGCCTTATTTTCATTTTATTTTATTAATTGGAAAAATAATTATACAGTTTGCCCTCATTATTTGATGTTTCATATATTTTGTTCCAGTTGTCCTTTCTTTATCTGATAATATAAAAGCTTCAGTTATAATCCATGTCATTTAATCTTTCAAAAATATTTGTTTATTTCTGTCTGAATTTCTGGCTTAAGGAATTATCATTATTTACATTGTTTACAGTTGTTCTAATGTCCACATCTTTGTTGTTACACTCAGGATCAATACCTAGGTCAGACTAAATAGTTAAAGGACTCACAATAACTAGCCAAGATATGAGAACAATTAGCCAAGATATCCCTAAACATATACAGCAGGATGGGAACAATCTAATTATGTAGATCAAATAAAGCTTTCAATTTGAAAAAAAAAGGTTATCCATGTCAACAGAAGGAAACTGGAGGACATTCTTCTCAACTAAACGCTTACTGATTGTTCCTTTAATATACATTGTAGCAGCCAATTTTCTTTTCTCCATGCTTCATTTTAACATTACTAATTACTTTATCATAATTTTTTTAGTAGTATATCAAACCATTCAGTATAATTTCTGTTGTGGTCTTGTTAGGGCCAGAAATAAAAACACAAAGAGAGGAATTGAGTTACACAAATATATTAACAGAAACAGTAATACAAACATATACAAATGAAAGTGTTACAGCAGTATGTTCGGTTCGACTGTCAGAGTTGACTGCACGGAAACTTCCCTCTCAAAAGGCAGTACCTGCCCCTATTTATAGCTGGGAGAGTCCATGCATTCATGGGCAAATTACCATAGCAATTTCACAGTTTTATTTTCTTCTCCATATGTTCAATGATACTAACTTCCAGAAAAGTGACTTGTTGCACCTTCTCCGGCTAACGTTTTAAGCTGACATGAAGTGGAAAATAATATATTGAATCCATTGCTAGGTCAGCTGTTAAGAAAGTTGGTTCACTGAGTTATGTGAGACAATTTTTCTCTCCAGAATCTATTTTACATATCTATTCGTCCATGTTTAGAATATTGCTGCCACATATCTGGTGCCCCTTCTATTTTACCTTGAGTTCCTTGATAAAATCCAAAGACTCAGCAATATAATTGGCACTAATCTGGAGGCTCAGCTTCAGTCACTTTTCCACCACCTAACATAACTTCCCTGTGACTTTTCTATAAATACTTTCATGGTAATTGTTTGGATGAGCTCTTCACTATAGTAACTAGACTTTTTTAATTTAAGTATAGTACCAGACTGGCATCAAGATCTCATCAATTTACAGTTGAGCTGGTTAGATGTAGCTGTAAATTCTATGTTAACAGTTTCTTTTCTCACACTTCTCGATTGTGGAACTCCCTTCCCGGCTACATGCTTTCCAACCAACTTTAATCTGCAAAAATTTAAATGCAATGTCAATCGCTGTCTACAGTCCTCCTAATTACTCTTTCCTCTTCCTGCTCATTAATGTTTCTGTTTGTAATTCTTTCACACCCTGTAAATCTTTGTGTCTTAGTGGCTTTACTGCCTTGCATAGAGTAATACCAATTAAAAGAAAAAATTCTGCCCACTTCAGATACAGTAGCACCTTGGAATTTTACTTATTATCAGTTGGCTCAAACAACAAAACTTTCATATTCAAAACTTCCATTAAACTAAAACTATTTTGCAAAATATATTTGTTGTGATATGTTAAATTGTGTTAGTGATATTCACAAGTCTCTTAGTATATCTGTTAATGTGATATTGTTTACTACTTTTTATATATTCTCCTTCTTTGGATATGTAAATTAGGCAATGCAAATATATCACTACATCTCCCAGAAACATAGGGGTTTTATGCCCTTTGTAGATTTTGTGCTAGTTCTATGCTTTGTTTCATTTAACAATATTTCTTCATTTTCCTTCTCCTATTTCTCTGAGATATTGATGTGTCTGTTCACTTAAAGATCTCAGTCTTGCTTGTCCTAAGTTATACTCAAGCTATTCTTCTTCCATTGTTACATCTTTGTCAGACATTTTTGGAATCCTCTCAGCACTGATGATCATCTGTAACCATTGTTTTGTTGTTGTCTGCAAGATCATAACTGGGAGTGTCTATAAAAGCTTTTCATCCTTCTCCTCATATTTTTCTCAGGGCCTTATTTGAACTGCATGAGCTGTGGAGGTATTCACTCACACCATAGGAGTCATAAATTTGGGCTTGTGTTCACAAAGAAAAACAACAAACAAACATACACTATAACATTAAAAAACATGGTAAATTGTATGGTAATTTCATACAATTTTATTTATGTATTTGTGTCTATTGGTGTGTGTGTTTTACATTACAATTGTGATAATGTTCCTGTTAGGGAGTAAGTCACTCAGTAATATCACAAGTGCTATCATGGAGGGAAGTTACACACATGTTGTCATCCTGACATTTCTTGGGTGAAGAGAGTGAATCCTATGTCTTTTGGAGGGAGGTCTGTACTTTCAGCAGGAACAGTCCCTGTTGCATACGAGGAGTAATTTTATTATTTTTTATTTATTTAATTTATTTTAAATGAGGTTTAAATTTTATTTTATTTATAATTTTCATTATTATTATTTTAGATTTTATTTTTATTTATAATAGTAACAAAGTTCCTACAGTGCTACTATATTGTTCTTTTCACTATAAAGGCTGTGTTGTAGACTCTTTGTATTATAACATTGCCTCTTTCTGGACCCAATTCTTTTATTCATTTTATCCCACAATATTTCAAAAGAGTAAAATATAGATAACAACAACAACTAAATAGAAATTACACAAGTCTATAACAATAACAGTATTTTGAAAATATGGAAAAATAATTTAAATGTCCTTAAACCCATCATAATCAGTTGACAAATTATGAAAGGAAAATCCAAATTAAAAAATAATAATAATGAAAAAAAGTGTTGTTCATTGACTACTAGAATGTTTTGCTGAATTTATTCTATTTTTACAGTGGGTTTGCGATGTGAGTCAAACATATTTCTTATATTTTAATATAGTTTCATCTTCACACCCTGTGGAAATGTTTGAACTTAGTTACTGTAGTGAATCGGTAAATAGGATTGTACCTATTTCATATGTTTAGCAGAAGCGATATAAAGTGGATAGTAAAGTAAGAGACAGGCAGAAGTTGACTACTGATCATGTGTCATAGAACAACACAACACAACATTTACATTGCTATTATCATTCAATTTCACTACAACTGTACTTGTTTCTACTGGAAAGATTAATAATGATGTTCTAGTTACAAAACAGTTTTCACTGCTTTGTAACCTCAGTTTAAAGCCTCAGCCAAATTGGTTCACAAGTAGCTGATGCTGCTCATTCTTGCAATTTCTAAAATCAATGTAGATTATAGAAATTTAAGGAGAAAGGGCAAAATATTTTATTTCTGTACTTGTTTTTCTGACCCCATTACTAAAAATAACTACTTTTATTTTACCATGTACATATCTTAATTCTTTCAGTGCTGTATCCCTTATTCCGTTCTTTATTTTTCTTCTCCCTTTATCCAAGTATAACAGCTATTTCTTTATTGGCATACAAGTAATTTTTAAAGCTTATAATAGTTATTAATGTTCTGGGAGCAAACAAATGATTCATTTTGTTACTTTATCCTATTGTTTTCCTTAAAAGCTATTGTCACCTTTTCTCTCCTTACATTTACTTGGTTAATGCTATTTTTCTATTTACTCCTTATTTTTCCTTTATATACAATCATTATACTTCAACCTTACTCTCCATCATGCTTTATCAATCCTTTTCCTTCTTCAAACACCTTTTCCCTTCAGCTAACCAGATCTGAGTATGATGATAAACTACATCTGGCAACAAGACCGCTGATCAAGTAATTGGAGGTTTTGAGGAGTGTGGTACCACTTCTTAATTGCTGTTGTTAGGGTCCCAGCTATGGGTAAATAGTGAACACCCAAACAAAAATCAAAACACTAGGAATATATAAAAATATATTTTATAGTAGGAATACCAGCAATACATTTTATATAAAAAATTACCAACAATACATTTTTATAGTAAAATTACCAGCAATACATTTTATAATAAAATGACCAATAATACATGTTTGTAGTAAAATGACCAACAATATATTTTTGTAGCAAAATGACAATCAGTACATTTTATAGTAAAGTTGAAAACATGGCATACATTGTCAAAAATTTAAAAAAACAATTGCTATAATTAATCTCATTTCTTGTAAGGAGAAGCAAGTTTTCACTCCATTTGATTTTGTAAGATTATTTGGTAAAAAAAAATGCTGTTAAGTAATTATAACTTAATCATGAAATAATGTCATTCTCTTGAATTAATTATAAAGTTTTGAGTTGACATAATTAGATTTCAGCATTAAATAACCCATAAATGTTGATATGCCACTAAATCACAACAACCAACCAACCTTCAGCTAACCAAATACAATGCTCATTCCTTATTCTTTCTATCTCACAATTCCTCTCTTATTTCTTTTTTGTCTTTTTAGTTCTTCATTCTTTTCATATTAATATTTACTTTTTGTTTTTTTTGAGATCTTTAAGTAATCTTACCATTCATCAAATATGTTTTTATAGGATTCTTGAATCCTCACAAGTTTGATTTTATTTTTCCTACCATTACAGAATTCACTTCACCTATAACATGTGTGTTCATTTCACTTCACTTGCTGTTTTTGTCACATAATTCATCCAGATCCATCTAAGTAAATCTATGGGGGTGATAATAGTTGTGATTTCTTTAAACTTATTATCAATTTACATTTGGTGATAAGCAGTTTCAAGATCAATTTTCACAAAAAATTTAGTGAATATAGTGTAGATTCAATATTTGGAGTAGGATATGAATCTGAACAGATATAGTTCACACTTACTTTATAATCTATCCAAATATATAAATCGACATTTCTCAATACAACTATTAGTGATGCTCATCTGCTCCTTGCCAAGGGAAACATGTTGTAAAATGCTTTGTTTCATCATTTTTGTAATTTTGCAATTACTATGCACAAAATGTTAATCAGTAGCTTGTGAGATTCAAAATAAGAGAATTTAACATTTTCTTTCAATTTAATACTTGATTTGTAATCTTTTAACAATTCAGTTTCCACTGGATCAGAAATTATTGCATAAACTAAACATATGCTATTAACATTAAGTACATCAGTTCCCATGAGGACATGACTTTTCTTACAATCAACAACTACAATGGGTACTATTTCAAATCAAGTGTATGTTTCAAATATTCCTCCAAAGTATCCCAATGTTTATATACCTGAACCATCAAATTATTGTAATTTGATGTTACTTTTACTTAATTTGGGTTTACTAATTTATTTCTAAAAAGTTTTTGGAATTAAATTGGCTTCACTACCAGTGTCAATTTACATAGGTAACATTACACCATTGATTTTGACTTTAATGTATTTCCTTTTTTTGCAGTAAAAAAATTCAATTTCTGAATTTTCTTTCCTTTTTTTTTTTACATGTTCAATACATTTGTTTTTAAACTTATGCACTGTTTGAAAATGATTTCTCTTTTTAGATATTTTGCATAGTTTTATTTTTGGTTCATGTTTGTATTATAATATTTGTATTTTAGTTTTAGTTTTGTCTTTTTTTATCATGAATGTGTCAGTAATTTCCTCTTGATTTTCAGCAGAGTTAATTTTTTATCAACTCTTGTTGTTGTATAAAGTAAACACATGAATTCACTGACATTTTACACTATTGCAATTGCTCCAACACTCTATAGTTATGAGAAGTGTTGTCCATACCATCAATTAATTTTAACTGGATTAATTCTTCTTCTATAGATATTTTGTCTTTCCTAAGTGTTTCATATTCACAGTATCTGTTGGTCTCTCTTAGCTGATGTAAAAATTTTATAATTGATTTGTCAGCCTCTTGTTTTAAAGACATGAACTTAGTTTGCTCTGTTATTTAGACTAATATTTTTTTGATTATCTAATTAATTTCCTTAAATGTTAAGTCTTCTAATTCTTTTGGATATGCCATTAATGAGATTTTCATGATTGCTTCACACCACCCTGCTGTAGCTAAAAATAAATCGATGATTTTATTTTCACCTCCACTGGCTTTATTGTCTTTTAATTTTTTTTGAACTAGCATGCAAAGCATCAAAACCATCTTTCAACAAAGTCAGGTTTATTGACACTATTTACATTGTCCAGACTGTTGTCCTTATCTTGGTTGTCATATTCATAATGTTTCAGCTCTTGTATGCACCAGCCTTCTTGATGTCTCTATTTCATTATTTCCCTTTAGTAACTCAACTCTCCAAGTTTTTGAACTCACAACTCTTTGGGTAAAGTCAATGGATTACTTTAATGAATGCTTTTATCCACTGGGCCAGGTGTCCAGATGAGAACAACAGTCTGAAGAAAATGTAAAGATGTAAATTGTTACAATACCTAATCTCAGAAATATAGACACAAAAGTCAGGTTTGTCCAATTGTAATAAAGATCCTAT
This sequence comes from Acanthosepion pharaonis, assembly GCA_903632075.3. Lineage (NCBI taxonomy): Eukaryota > Metazoa > Mollusca > Cephalopoda > Sepiida > Sepiidae > Acanthosepion > Acanthosepion pharaonis. Next base: position 1,792,745 of record CAHIKZ030004810.1, on the reverse strand, counting down.
TGGTGGCACCATTGTTGTGAAGTGTGAAAGTCTTGTACTTGAATGCCTCCTACAGTATACTGATTTTCTAAGCGTAGCTTAGATGTGGCACAAGACTGAAAATACAGGGTACCCAGTGAGGATCAAACTTACTCTTCAGTTTGTAACTGTTTTAGAGAGACAAGCTTGCTAACCATTACACCACGCTGAGGTGCCCATGTCTCCTACAGTATATATACAAGTGTTTGCTCATATGTAAATTAGGAAAGTCTCATTCCAATATCTCTACAATGTTATGTATTATTAATGAATGTAAAGCTAACAGAGTTTTGTTACTATTCAATCTTTTACACATTTTCATGTATATTAATATGCTTATTTATACTTACCATCATAGCTATGGTGAGGTTAATATTTTCTACACACATTCTAACCCAATAACCCTAAACACATAACATTTAACCAAAAACACATTATTTCTGCTGTCACAATTACCTTGCTGTTCATAGATTCATTAACATTTTGTATATATTTACATAACTACATAATGTTTTCAGTATTTGTACAACAGAACTTTTCTCCACAAAAAGTATTAGGTTGTTCAGAAAATAATGTCTAATTTTAGAATGAACTTTTATTCCTGAATTAATGTATTTAAATAGTATAACACAATAGGAACTCTGAACATCTATACATTTCTGCCATCAAATTACAAGGTTATTTATACCATTACAATAAAAGTTTAAAGGTTCAGACACCAAGAAAATTTTGAGTACAGTTTTTGTATCTTTTTTGTAACTATATGTATTTTAGCTTAAAAATTGTCAAAATGCTTACAAGAATGATAGAATTAGGGAATATGGTGGATGTGACAAAGTCTCGTATCTCAAGTTGATGAGTTTCTGCAATGATATCCTGGCAATATGTGGCCAAGCATTGTCATGAAGCAGAATTGGACCTCATTTGTTAACCAGTGTTGATCACATTTTGCTTAACTGAATGTACATTTCATCCAATTGCTGGCAGTAAACTTGGGCAGTGATGCTCTGGTTAGATTTCAAAAAGTTGTAATGGGTAATGCCAATGACGGATCACCAGAGAGTCACCATAATCTCCTGTTGGTACAATTTCGGTTTTGGAAAGTGCTTAGGTGATTTGTCATGATCAAGCCATTGAGCTAATCATTTACAATTGTCATAAAGGATACATTCCTAATCACAAGTCACTATTCAATCATGAAATGAATTATTTGAATTCCACAGATGCAGCATTGAACACACTTCAAAATGTCAAACTCTTTGACTTTCTCTGAGATCATGTGGAACCCATTTATTGAGTTTCTTCACCTTGCCAATTTTATATATTTTCAATATTGTTGAAATGCTGACAGGCGTTATCTGAGATATTTCTCTGACACTTTGATGTAGATTTTGTCGAACTGATGTTTTCAGATGTTGGTTCTTAATTACAGATGGAAGTCCTCTACCCTCTTGATCTTCAAGATTCATATCTCCACTGCATATTTTCAGAAACCAGCACTGTGCTGTCTGGTCACAAGTGGATCTATCATCTATCTATCCTGTTAATGTTAACATTAGTTTGAGAACCATTACGAATAAGCTTGAACTCATACAAAAAAAAGTAAATGCATCTCTTCTTTTTTCATATTCAAGATGAGGGGTATATAATGTTTTAAGATAAGTTCTAAAAGTGATTGATATAAAATTAACAAAGAGGACATTTTAATCATTAGGAATGAGTAATATATTTTTGTGCAACTATTATAATAATATATTGGGATGCTTGTTTTTCAAAAAATTCCATAGCTAAATGGATAAATTTAAAATTTTAAAATAATTATAACAGCATGTTCACACATATTTTTAAAAATCATCATCACAATAATCACAGTTACAATAAGTTTGTCTTTGTAATTCACCTCTAAGGATGATCTTGGAGGAGATTGAAAGTACTTGGGTAAGAAAAAAATTATGGTGTATTCCTTGATGAATTTCATCATAAAAACAAGAAGCTAATTAGAGAATTAGAAAGGATTATTATAAAAATAAATAGACATTATATGTCTATATTATTCAATGAAACATGCTTGAATGAAGATAAGCTGCCTAAATATACATATAATAATATATTAGAATACAAATAAAAACTTCTAAAATCAGACATTATTTCCTGGACAACCTGATATTTCAGTATATAAGTCTTACTTCATTCCCTCAAATCACATTGTCTTTGTTATAAGTTATTTTAATATGCTTGGATTCAACTATAAGGATAGAAAAACATTATCTATACCATTCAATGACAATAAAGATATGATGCTGAGTTTTCAATAATGTTATATTATACTAATTACAAATAATATTTGGCCATAAGCAAATATTTGTTGTTTTACTATAGGCAGTTAAATGAATAAGAACAACAAGGCAGAAGAGGAATATTTTTCATAAATAATATTGTATTCTTTGCAGTTCTTGAAAATTAAGGATACTGCTATATACAAGTACATCAAAAGTACAAACTTGTAAATGGATATTTAAAACAATGAATGTTAGGGTTCTTTTTTCTATATTAATCAAATACATTGAGCATTAATTGTTTTCATAAGCTGCAAAGAAACACTGTAGAATTTCCAAGATTCTAATATTTTAAGTTTATTTTGCAACTGAATCAAGAATAATGTAAATGTTTAGGTACTATGTTACAAGCCATAAAGGAAATGTAATTTGGGAGGATTAGTAATTGTGATTAATATGAAGAAAAAATATTTAATAACTTTTTTTGACTCAATTCACTCCAAGCAAGGTGACAATGTCATTAACATGCAAGAGGCTACTGGGAGTGAAAGAGAATGAGAGAATTTTAGAAGGAAATGGAAATCCAATCCTATTGAGGAAAAATAAATAAATAGTAAATAAAATTTTAGAGTTTAGGTGGGCATGTTAGAAATATAGAGTTGAAGTAGACTTTAAAAGGAACTGGAAACCTAATCCTAAACAAGAAACAAGAGATAAACTGCTACTCCTGTTTAAAAGACTGTGGAGGAGTGTGAACTGGACAATAGGCAAACCTATCTACTCCTATTGAGGAAAAATAAATGAATAAATAGTGAATAAAATTTCAGAGTTTAGGTGGAGATGTGGAAGTAGACTTTAGAAGTGTAACAGAGAATCAGATCAGCCTGATAAAAGACTCAGAGTTGGTTGTACGTGGTGCTGTAACAATGGATTGTTGAGAGAAGACCTTCTACTTAGAGTTGGTGGCATTGACTATTTGCATATAACAATACTGGGCAGGTATTAGCCAATAGTCAGCATGGGTCTGGGACTGGGAGAGCTATATAACACCAGTTTTTTTTCTCAGTCAAGAGAAGCACTCTCAACATGTGGATGTGTAAAAACCAGACGAGATGAACACAAGAAGAAACTCAAAACCCAATCCAAAAAAGAAACAAGAGATAAACCTCTACTCCTGCTTAAGAGTTGGGTAGGAGAAAGTTTTAGAATATGATGCATATATCTTGATATAGAACCTGGTTTTCATATTTTCCCTGTATAACTTTGGCCATTTGTTAAAAATATATGTATAATTGTGAAGGAAATTTGTGAAGCATTAATCTCACTTTAACTTCCATTGATATTTCAATAAAAAGGCTAGAGATTACAAAGATAACTGATAGTGGCACAAAGCAGCAATATTGGGTTATTATGTCAAAAGATAACATTCAACTTGATATAGATGTAACCTTGTCCTAATACACTGTGTGGTAAACAGCTAACAAGAGCATGATGTGGTGCAAAAAATTTAATTATACTGATCATAACATTTTGGCCATTGTGACCTCCAGTCTTTATCAAGAGCTTGTCGATCCAGGAATTTTGAACTGAACCCTTTATTTCATCTACGGGATATCTGATCTAGTTCTTCTTTATTACTGCTTAGTTACTGCTTGTCCCATTTCCACTAAGTCCAAATAGACACTGCTTAATCCAGTGATTGAACTCACAATTACTATGTCACTAAATTCACAAAACCAATGCTTTAATCATCTAGGCTCTTGTCCTATGACAGTTGAAACAGTTCAAGCACTAACTGAGTAGTACTAAATTAGAACTAGATGAGATATTCCTGGAGATGGACAAGTGTACCTACCCATAGATTAAATGTTTCAGTTTGAAATTCCCTGAAGGTTACTCAGACAAACAAGTATCTGAAGAAGGTTGAAGCATACAACGGTTGAAACATTGTGTAAAAAATATAAATACTAATAAATCATATAAATACTAATAACCTTTCATATAAGAATAGTATTGTTATAGACAAGCGTATGGTTGCAAGAAAGAAATACGACAACAGCAGAAATAGATTTACATGGTTTATTTCAACAGGAATGTGTGGGTTTGGGATAGCTACCTTGTGGTAAAGTTCATAAGCCGGCTTTGGATCTAGGTCGATCTCATAGTAGTTCACACATGTTGACAGTGGTTGATGCTCCCCTGCTGTCAGCAGCTGACCGTGACAGGTCTCTACCCTGGGCACCTGTGGACTGCCTGTTGAACTTCCGTGTGACCCCTTTTATAGCATTTTTTTTTTTTTGGCTTGACAGGCTTGAAAAACGAAGTGAGTATAATTAGGAGGGAAGCATTTTTATTGGACGAAAAATAGAGCACTTTAAATATTATTTTATTTTTCGACCGGAACACATGTGTCGGGAACATTTGTAAATGAAGATAATGGTCATTTTGTGACGGGGTTTTGTCCCGTTCACATCTGGCTCTTGCTCTTGAGTACTTGCCTGTAAATCAGCCGAGATATGTCTTATTTTATTTTATAACAGTATGAATGAAAATGATTCTGAAATGTATAATTGTAAATAATTAATTATCAAACTTACAAAACAAGAAAGTGTGCTAAGCTATATTAATTATACATATAATATAGACCATTTTCTCTTAGTATAACTTGTATTTATTGAAATGGCAGGTGGAGATAAATTTAGCTAACCATCCAAAAGTTAACATTACCTTACCCACAATATGGTAACCCTTTGTATATGGGGGAATACAGACAAGGACAGATATAAATGTTGAGAGAAAATACTTTACCTATATATTTACAGAGCATGAATGCAACAGTGGTTTGTTCAGGAAGTGAAACAGATACACATTAGCAGATATGCAAGAGAGAAATGAATTAAGCTCTTATTTCATAGTTGACTTGGCCATGTTTGGTATTTATGATTTGTCTCAGCTATATCAGGCAGGAAAAAAATAGAAAGTTGGAGGACATATGCAAGTTATTCTAATGAATTGGACCCTACTGACAAAGTAACTTACAATTCATACTTTTTGCTAGACTGTCACATGATGCATTTGACATATGCATAAATTATGACTGAGTTAAAGGCAGATAAGTTTAGTAACACTACATATTAATTCATGGTTACTAACAATCCATTTTTCTTGATATTTAATGCAGACTGAATGCCAGTGATTAATTTGCTAATAAAAGATTTTTTTGAGTTGATTGCATTTTCTGTTGACTGTATTCAAGACATAAGTCCTGAGTATTATGATAAACTACATCTGGCAGTAAGGCCTCTGATCGGGAGATTGGAGGTTTTGAAAAGTATGGAACCACCTTTTAATTACTGTTGTTCCTGGGTTTACCCTAACTCAGGGTGGTAGTACCTGTTAGTGTCCCAGCTACAGGAAAATAGTGAGCTCCCAAACAAAAAAAAAAACACTATGAAAGTATAAAAATACATTTTTATAATAAAAATACCAGTAATACATTTTCATATAAAAAATTACCAATGATACATATTTATAGTAGAATTACCAACAATACATTTTATAGCAAAATGACGAACAATACATTTTATCTGTAGTTAAAGGTATACAAATGCATTCAAAATATATTTAGTTGAAGGCATGCAGTTGTGTTAGGTATTCTATTGTATGTACATTTCTGGTTTTTCATCATTTAGTCACTTGACTCTCTTTCCGTTCAACAGTTTGTCTACTTGGCACTTTGAAAGTGAACACAACAGACTTGTTAATTCCACTTTCTATGCTGATAACCATTACGCTACCTACACAACCAAAATGAGGTATCATTTTAATACTAAGATTAACATAGAAAAATTCCTTATTTTAAAATGGAGCCTATTTATAAAATCTTAGGATTACAAAATTAACTTTCATTTTATGCTATCACCTGATTCTCATTTCTTATATATTTTAAAGTTCTTACATTGAGCAAATCATTGAATGAGGTATCAAGATTCATTGTTTGATTTCTGGTAGCTTACTGAATGAAATTTGTTTATTTTACAGTCTTGGCAAAAGTTTAAGACTTGGCAAAAATTAACATTTCACTCTTATTGCAGGATATTGTATCATCCACTTATAATAATGTAAACAAAATGCAATTATAAGCAATAATACATCATCCTCATGTAGGAAACACTGAAACACAGAGTTTGGCTGAGTTTGAAAGCTGTGAAATTGTTCTAAACAGTAGTTTCTAGGAAGTTTTTATACATTAAAAATGGGTAGAAATTTTCATTTTCTGATATTCAAAGAGCCAAAATAGTAACATTTACACAAAGTGGGGTATTCAGAACATGAAAGCTCAGTCTAAAAGTAGTCGTTGCAACATGTATGCACGATGGGGGCCTATTCCACAAAGCAAAGAAAGTGCAAGAATATCTTAAGAGGATCATAGATCACTATATTGAAATGGTGTGACAACAGCCCTGACCTCAACTGGGTAGGAAATTTGTAGGGTTACATGAAGGATAAGATTGCAGACAAATAGCCATCTAATGCCAAGGCTCTTGTGGATGCTATCAAAGAATGTCTAGACCACTGGGATTTCAGCAGAATATTGTCATATTCTCATAGCCAGCATGCCTTATTGTATTAAAGTGGTTATCAACACAAATGGTGGCATTACAAAATACTAGTTTATATTGAAGTTAATAGAAAAAATGTTTTTAATAAATTTGATACATTGAAGTTATGTGTACTGCTTTTTATTTTTATGCTATTGAGATTTTTTGTTCCTTTTTGTTAAAAAATGGTGGGTAATCTTTTGGCCACAACTGTAATTATTACTGAAATCACATGTATCCCAAAGTACATTGTAAAATACATAACCTATATAATTTAAAAACAGTTTGAGTATACATTCACTGGAGAACTGTAAAGCTAATAACGTTCTTGTTAATACAAGTCAACAACTATGCTTCTGGATATAAAATCCCAGTAAAAACTAACTGACTTGAAAAGTATAACCTTCAGACAATAACTGAGCTCTAAATGCTCTTTCTACAGCAAATGTCAACAAGTATCGAAGACTCTTTTTGTAAATGAAGTGGAAAGATTACATTGAATCAATTGCTAAGTCTGCAGCTAAGAATATTGGTTCACTATGTCATTCTAGACAATTTTCTTGCCAGAATCTATCTTACATTTTTATAAGTCTACCATTCAGCCTTGTTTTGAATATTGCTGCTACATTTGGTTTGGTGCTCCTGCTATATACAGGGTGTCTCAAAATAATGTATACACTATTTAAATATTAATAGCTAATAATACATTACCATGATGTAAGAACTTATATGGATGAAAATATGCAAAACATGTGGGGGTTTCTAAAAGACAAAGTTTACAGCAGGAAACCTGAAATAATAGCTGAAATGAGAGTAGCAATTGTAAAAGAATGAGCTCAAATACCAGAGGAAATGATACTGGATGTTTGTAAGTCTATTGCTTCAAGATATAAAAAGTGTATTGATCAGAACAGCAACCAGTTTGAGCACTTGATATGAACTCATCATAATATGAACATTCTGCCATTGGCCCAAGTAGCTTTTATCTTATTAAAGTTAATTTTCTATGTCTTTTTTTGTATATTTTACTCTCAAATTCTTTAAATGTGTATTCTTTCTCTTGTATTAATATTATTTACAAGTCAATGTACATAAATTGAATAAGTTATAACGTTTCAAAGAGTGTATACATTATTTTGGGACCTCCTGCTATATATTTATAGATTCTTGATAAAATTCAAAGAAGAATCTGTAATGTTATTGGTGATGAACTGGCATCTTGACTTCAGTCTCTTTCCCACCACAATAACATAGATTTCATTTGTCTTTTCTATAAATATTTCATGGTAATTGTCCTGATGAACTTTCTGCTATGGTACTTAGATTTATGAATTTAAGCACAGTACTACATTGGCGGCAAGGTCTCTTCATTTTACAGTTGAAATGGCTAGGCATAACCATATGTTCTATGTAACAGTTTCTTCTATTGCACTTCTTGTGTGTGGAACTCTCTTCTGCTTCTTGCTTCCCAGTCAACTTTGATCTTCAAAAATTTAAATGAAATGTCAATTGTTATATTCTGTCTTCTTAATTCTTGTTCATTTTTTTTGTCCTTAATAATAGTTTTTATCATATTCTCTAACACTCAGTAACCCCTTACATCCTAGCAGCCTTATTTCTTTGCTTGGGGGTGAAATGATTTTAAAAAAATTGTAGTAAGTCTCTTGTTGAAGAAAGCGTTAGATAATATTCATGTAACAAGAGTTTCTCAAAGAAGATTTGATTATACAGCATCAGTTGGTATGTTCAGAGTATCACTATTTGTGACTTCAGCTAAAACATTTTAATAACCAGGAAGTAACTAGCTGATACTCTTTGGGTTGGCAAGTAAGCCATAATTTCTAAATTATAACCAATATGACATTTTATAGTTTTTAATGCATTGCTATTTGAAGATGTTGAAGAACTGATATTTTGTGTGTTCCATGTTCCTTATCCTAGAATCTTTTTTTGTGAATATCTGTGTTGCACTATCAATGAAGAAGGAAAAATACATCACAGTTCTCTACTTGATAGCAGATGTGAAAGGATTTTTGTTGAATACCATTTTAGGTACTATTTTTTTTTCTTAAGGAAATCTATAGTTTTGATGGGAAAAAAAGTTTCACAAGCTCTTAGTCAAAATTATTTTGTTTTTATTGATTTAAAAGAATTATATATCCTTTAAACAACTTTCTCACATTTCTTCTAATCCCTATGAGTTGACAAAATGTATTGTTCATGGTAGAGGAGTTGATTGATTGGTTTTTAATGGCTTATCAACCGTTTATACATTATTTAAAGGTGAAACATTTTTGGGATTTTAGGAAGTTGTTTACAGTACTCCGTGTTACCAAGCAATTCCCATCTAAATATTGAATGATGCTTAACTGCAGTGATCAAATGAGAACCAGTGTTTTCAGCATGATTTGACTGTAGAGGAGAGGATTTTGTTTCTTTTTTTTTTAGAAACTTTCTTTTTATGGAAAAAAAATCCTCTTGTACCTTTTTAATTTATGGCTCCTCCTTCTAATATTTTTGCCACCTATTCTTTAAACTTTGTTAATTTCCCTTATTTATATTCTCTTTGCTTTCTCTTCTTCCTTTGCTTCTTTCAATTTTACTTCTTTAATCTTTGCTTCTGCTATTGTTTTAGTGGATGTTTGTTTGTGGCTTGTTTCACTTACATGCAAAGAATAAGAAATCATACTTAATATTTTGTATGTACAATGACAAAGAAGTATTTCTTATTGATTAAAGTAATAACTTAATTGAACTTAAACTGGTGTAAGTTTATTTCTTTCATACTCATGTATATTCTCTATGTATTCTTTTTTTGTTATAGGTATAAATAAGGAGTTAGTGGATATTCTGCTTAATGCTTGTTTAATTTGTACATTAATTCTAAAATAACTTATAATAGTTTTCTTCATATGCTGTTAAATGACCTGAAGAAAACAGGATATTATTGATGGAAATAGATTTTATATTAGAATGAGTAGTATCAAATGTACAAAAATACATTCTGATTGCATATATATATATATATATATATATATATATATATATATATATATATATACCCACAACATTCTTTTTTTTTAACAAAATGTATCATAACACAGTTGTTTGCCTTGTCATCATTTATTTACCTACTATTATTCAGATATATATTTTATTTATGAATATATGTAAATGGGAAGATATGTGGATAGAGTAATACTTATTAGCATGGAAAGTGGAATTGGTGAGCAATAGTTCAAATGTTGACCTTGTCTGTTGTAGACTGGGTTCTTTATTCTTGGGTAGTAGCCAGTCTAGGAGAAGGACTACTCTAAACTCAAAACCATGGAGAAAGATAATAGGAAAACCTCTGCTATCATTTTCAAGAAATCATAGAAGTTCACAGATAATAAAGAAAAGAAATCTGTGGAGAGCCACAATTGCCTACATCCTGAAGAGAGATTACATTTAAAAACAATAAGTTAAAAAAACTTATAAGGAGATTTTAGTACTTAAATTCAAGTTAAAACTATATATTATATACATAGCTTATACTTTGACATTTAAAAATTTAACTTGAAAAGCAAACAAATTAAAAATATTTTCTTGGTTATGCCAGAAATTCTAATTTTCTTTAAAAAAAAATAGCTTTGTTTGTTAGTTTAACTTTCTCAAGCCATGTGTCAACATTGACAAGTGAATAGGGGCTTGTTGAACAGGTGCAGATAACTCGAGTCAGCTTATTTACTGATGACCACGTGATGTATTCACATGCTTCAGTCAATATGGCCGCCGCTGTTCGGTTTCTCAGGAGGTGACACTTGGATAATAATAACGAAAGAAGAAAAATAGCAGAGAAAGTATTAGCAGTTCTGTTCCCATATATTTTTTTACTATAAATGGCCTTGACAAGAAAGGAAGCATACAATGCACTTGAGTTGCCCTTCGGTACGTCCCCCTTTTTTTTTTGTAATCGATTACTTGTATAATGAACTGTAATCTATAGTTAGTATATGTATGTATGTGCGTGTTTTTTCCCCACCCATTTTCAGTTGTTTGTGTTTTCTCTTGTTTTGTTGTTGTCCTCCGTCTTCTTTTACTTTCTTCCTTTCCGTCAAGACAATCCATCTATCTAGACTCACAGAAAGGCATGCACCAAAAACATGAAACAAGATAACATTTAAAGCTTATTCTTACTTACTTAAATTATGCTGAAAATTTCCAACGATGAATTATAGATTCATGCCGGGAAATGTTCAGGGGCAGTTTTGAATCGATCACCAGTGAAGTAAATATTGTTTATTGCATACAGAATATCTCTGTTGACAAGTGTGATTAAAAATAATACAATGATTCTGTCATTAAATAATCATTATTTAATAATGTGTGCTACTTTTTAGATAAATTCTGACCTCGGTTTGTAGTCTTGATGTTACAGTTGTACGAAACCAGATTTTGACTCGGGAATTTGATATTCTTATGTTTTAGTATTTGTTTTAGCTTTTATAATTTGTTGACAGACACTGTCTTTCCTGCTACCGGCGTTATAATATCACTGTCTTTGTATAACCAGAATCAAACCGACTGGCTTAAAAAACAAAACAAACAAAAAGGTTGGTGGAGGGGAGTAATTTTATTTGCTGACTTGTCTGGAAAATCCTGGAAACAGTTTGAATTAATTATCAATTATTATTTTAAGACATTAAAACTAAATGAAATACTTAAGACAAAAAGGTTATTTGAATTTATGCACATTGTGAATGTAATCAGTTTTTCTTTAGTCTTCTTCCTGTTCGTGCTAAATTATTTCAAGACTAACTTTTTACTTATTTTTCACAGATTGTGATGACTCCACATTTTTTTTAGGATACTGGATGGACTTAATAAATAAGAACTTGTAAATCTTTTTCAAACCCTTGAAAATAACAGCGTTTTCTTTAAAAAAACAAAACAAAAAAAAACGAAGTATTTTTCTATTTTATGTTAAAATTTTGCAAATTTCTTAGATGTTATCTAATTTGCTATGTATAATTTTTGAATTGGAACCATTTTGTCATGAATAATTTGACAACCAATTGGTTTATGGAGATTTTCTTTTTTTAATGACTTTTTCATTTGACTACACAAAGTCTTTTTTTTTTTCTCGTCTTGCTTAAACAAATGAAATTTAGTTCGTGGACATTAATTAAGGAAAATGCGGAAAATTGATTCTAAATAAATCTTCTTAATTATTTTTGTTTTTGTAATACGGTTTTGAATCCATAAAAAAGCTGGGTCAAATCAAAAGAAACTTAAAAAAATATATATATATATATATATATATATATATATATATATATTGCCATAAGCATGGGTGTTATCATGGTTGCCAGAATTAACAAGAGTCTGAGATGCATGTATCTATCCAGTTCAGTTAACTCGTTTTAAACAGGTTTTCAAGTCTAAAAAAAAAAAAAAAAGTGTCGTTTTGGCTCGCTTTTGTTTTTCTTTGTTGCCGTTTTAATTTCTGTGAACACATAGTGTTTGAAGCACGAACAAAATTTGACATTTAAATTGCTCCTCCTGCACCCACCACGGATATTATCTGAAAACCCGGTGTATTTAAATTACCATTTTATCGCTGTTTAATCATTATGCCTATTGTCTACAGACCAAATGATTTTCTTCAGTTACTGCCATTTCTACCCACCTTTTAATACTCTTTTTTACACCAACAAATAGAGCAGCCCATGTTGTGGCCGTTCTATTGAAAGAATCGGCATACAGTTTTTTTTTTTTTTTTAAACCACCCCTTTTCCTAAGTTGAATGTTTTTACATTATGAAATCCTGCGAGCGCACACACACTGTCTTACAATTAACTGCATTTACTTATCAACGTGCCAGGTCATAAGTGTTTCTAACTCTGAAATTCTTTGTGAACCATCCTATCTTTCTGCTGCTAGTAGTAGTACTATTTAATAATTGCTTAGTAAGTAGCTGTGTAGTGTGTAAGAACTGCTTCACCAGACTTTTGTTTTGGGATTTTGATGTATCATTCATCTGAAAGGTTCGAAAACTGTTCATCCAGGAGGATGCAATTTTTCCAAGGAAAAAGAAAAAATATCAACTGTTAAGGTATGATGAAATTAATGAGGTAAATGAATGAAAAAATAAAATAAAATCATAAAAAGTGAACCAGTTCCGAAAACGAAAACCTTTAGTTTGAGTGCTTTCTTTATTATTGACTTTTTTTTCTTCTTTTTAATGGGATTCGTTAATTAATGAATGTTTATTTGCAACAGACAATTGACACGAGCATTAAATCTTTTATATTGCATTCTGGTTCTATTCTATTACAAAGAAAGTGAAAAAGCCGCTTTCATTTTATTTGGCATTGGTGTCTTTTTTCTTTTAACTCTTTCAGTTTATGATGGATTGAATTGGCAGTTTATTAGCAAATTCTTAATCATTGCCCTTATTTTGGTGGTAATGATTTTTTAAGGCTACAAGAACAATTTTTTTTTTTTTTTTTTTTTTTTTTTTTTGAGTAGAACTTCAAAGTTGCTTATTTAAAAAATATCTTACGTGGAATCTCAATTTTATTTTTAAAATTACTTTATAGTGAATTTTGAAAATTTAAGTTAAAATTACTTTAAAAATCAATCAAGGTTTCAGATTTTCTCTATGCAAGCAATTATTTTTATTTTCTAGTTCGTTTTTTTTTTCTTCAAATTCTGAAGGCTTTCTTTTCTTGTTTGTCACTGTTAGCATCAAAAAAATTAAAGTAGTTAAAAAAAAATCGTAGTTAATTAGTGGTATGTTTTATTAATTTCAGTAATTTAAAATTAAATGATCAAATATCAGATTGAAAAATCATAAACCATATAGTTTTACCGTAAAACTATATTGATAGTTACTTTAAAAGAACGTGGTCGTAAACTTCTTTACTTTACTTTATCTTTCTTTATCAAATCCAGACAGTAACAATTATTGAGAATTACGAACAAAAGGGAACGGAAATGTATAGAAAGTAAAATTTTCCTGTCAGCTGAGTCCTACTTTGAAGGGTTTGGAATTTTCAAGCGTATATTGCATAATCAACAATTAAATTTTTACATTTAATACAAAAACTAATTGCACGTGAATTCTTTTTCTTTCTGCGCTTGAAGTGATTTATTTCTAAAAACAATTTGCTTTTATTTAAAAAATAAACCAAAACCGGACATACTGTGACACTGTAATTTTTTTTACCATAAATTTTTTTTTTTTTTTTTCCCTGTTTGTCCTTTCAAGTATCATGACCCTTCTGGGCGCCTACTTTTTTCTCTTTTAAATCTGTTCATTGCTATTATTGTTCTTGAGAAAGATAAATGTACTGGTTCCTTATTGATTGCCTTAACTTCTCTACTGTGTTTAAATTCAGATTTGCCTTTAAACTGGTTGCCAGTCCATTCTAGTTTAGGGGACAGAGAAGAAACAGCTTCATGTCTTTCTCAAAGACGTGAATGCAACAGAATTTGAGACTTCTCTGTACTCTGTTTGCCAAGTATACTTTCAGCGCCGACAACCGTTACACTACCTGTACATCCAAATCCGGAAACACTTCTATTGGTGCAGTTTGGAAATCAGGAAGAAGAATCAAGTTCTTACACACTAAAATTAGACTGACGTCTTCAAATACCTGCCACTTCATTTTTTTTTCTTTTAATTAAACTAAACAATACAGTTGGATTTTTGCTGAAATTTAACATAGAGAAAATAACAAAGATAAATTTTGTATGCTAGTATGCACAAACAAAAATGTGGGTGTGAGAACAAATCGCATAATATTGGCTTTCGTTTCTTCACTATTTGTTTCATTTTTTTTAATTTGAATAAGTTCTATGTTTCTATATCTATTCTAAATTTAATAATTCAAAGGATAAATTTAAATGTTATTTTCTGCTATAACTAGACACTTTTTTTTTTTTTTTTTTTTTTCAAATTCAATTTGAAGTTAAAAAAATATTTAAGGCAGTATAGGTTCTTGATTATTTTTGCGATTTTGTTCATTCAATTTCATTTTTCTAAATTCTTGTTCTAGTGTAAATTATTTTTAAGCTCCACTATTATTGATCTTGACAAAATATGTCACAAGCTCAAGATTTTTTAAATTGTTAATGTTCTCATTTTGAGCACTTTAGCTTGTTACCATTTGTCCATGAGAGTCCCAGTAGGGGTGCTACTGTTTTCACCTTTTTGTGAGAATAAGATAAAGGATAAAAATTGATAGTGTCTTTAATTTTTATCATTTTAATAGCATTTTTGATATTTGAAGTAGGCCAAAATATATGTAATATATTAATAATAATATGTCTAAAAACCACATTGTGATTTGTCAGAATTTTTTATATGAGAAATTATTATATGCCTTTCTATTTAAACTAGTACCTGCATCTTGGTTGTTTTACTCCCAATGTTTCAGCTGTTGTCAAGGGACACATGTCCTACAAAATTAAAGCCATGACAAAGAATTGATTAAAATGTTGAGTTCAATCATTCTGGTTCAGTGGAAGAAATGAACAAGTGACACAAAAGTGAATAATACTGGTGAGTATTAACTGATAAGAGTTCTAAGAATGGAAAGCAGAATGAGAACAATTTTCAAGGGTTCATTTCAAAATTCCAGGAAGGTTATCCAGTACAATGACAGACAACTGAAAAAGGCCAGAGGGTACAACAGCTGATACGTGAGTATAACAACCAAGATGAGTATGCTAGTTCTAAATATTAGTTATAAATTTTTAATCTTAAAAAATGACAAAAAAAAACGTTTGTGTATTAACAATAAAATATCATTCCAAAATGACAAATTCCATTTTGAGTTTGTCCCATTAATTTTACATTATTATAGTTACTGTTTCTTTTCGTTAACAAATTGGTTTATACAAATGTAAGTTTTTGTTGCTTGTATCAACTATATTCATTTATTTTGTATCAACTATATTCATTTATTTTGTATCAACTATATTCATTTATTTTGTATCAACTATATTCATTTATTTTGTATCAACTATATTCATTTATTTTGTATCAACTATATTCATTTATTTTGTATCAACTATATTCATTTATTTTGTATCAACTATATTCATTTATTTTGTATCAACTATATTCATTTATTTTGTATCAACTATATTCATTTATTTTGTATCATTACTAATTGGCTAGTGTTTTATTAGTTTGCTATGGCTCTTATGTGATAAGGCATGAGAAGTATTTTAAAACTGAGTTCACATTTACTTGGTAATATTTTATTTAAAATCACATTATAAATGTTTACTTTTTAAATATTGATGATTTTTTATATTCTCCAAAACAAAGCAATTTAAAATAACAAATAGCAACAAACATGAATTATATTGGATATATCTACACTTATAGGCTCTCTTTTTTGGAATATTGGTTGGTATATTTTGTGAGTTACCTTTTAATAGTTTCACTGATAATGCAATTATCAAATTTTTTTTCTAGTAGAAGAATTATTAACTTCACTTTAGAATTTTTTTTAAATATTCAAAACTACTTTTTAAGCAAAATAATTAGTTATGTAAAAAGTTAAAATATGCATTTTCTTTTTCTTTTTTCCTGAAAATATGTGAGTAATCATTAAGTTTGAAACTAGTTTTCCAGGGTGATAATTTAAATATGTAGATAAATTCAGGGTATTTTAGGATTATATTTGAACATATTTTTCCTTATTTAATGCAATATGATTGAGATTGAGCATCACTTTCATAAAACTACTGTAAACAAAACCTGAGTAGATTACTACCTTTTAAGAGATTATTACAAGAAATTGATGGGTTATTACCAGTATAATTATCTATAGTTTTAATATGTGCAATAACTTGAGGAAGAGAAATACTTTGGAAAGTGAACATGAGATCTAAATTTTTACATTTAGAAAGACTTAACTTTTTGGTATTTTCTTTTGGTAAAGTACACTTACAGTTATAGATTATTCTTGAAAAGAAATTTTACTTGTAGATTTATATAAGTATGTACTGACTAGGTTATAAAGTCTGATCATGAAATATTATTAAGAAAATGTCTTTTTAATAGTATTTTCAACATTTATTATTAGCAAGAATAATTTGAGTTGTAGTTTGTTCTAGTCATTTTATTGTCCACTCTCTTTTTTTTTTTTTTTTTTTTTTGAAAGGACAGTCTTTCATGTGGCATTAGTTTATTTCTAAAATCAAAAAACAACAATGGAGGTGCTGTTAGCTAATTGAATCAATCTTACTACAATAATCTTCATTAATTTGTATTCATGCTCTTGAAAAAGGCATGAACGGGAATAAATGATTCAATTGATAATGAAAAAAAGTTGATTAATACAAATAAGTACAGTACTCTTTTAATAAAAAGCCTCTCCCTCTTGCCATCGAATTTTAAAAATTGTAAGAACAGAATTTTATCCTAAGTCCTATATTTGTTTATGCCTACATTTTTGCAAATTTTCATTAAAGTAAAATAGAACTATTTCATTAATTGCTTGGTAGCAACACTTCTGATAGAATTGACAATCCTGATCCAACTGAAGTTTATCTCTATATTTTTAAAGCTATTGATAGTATAGTGAAGTCCTGTAATTATATTCAGTTTAGATGCATTAACCCATGCAAGGCTGCATACGTCTGCTAATTTTGTATGTTTTAATTTGCAAATTTCTTCTTATTTTCAAATATATTTTCATATGGTCACTATCATGCAGAAAAATCTTATTTGACTACTGAAATGAAGAAATATTTAACTTGGTCAACACTTTTTGAAGTCTAGCAATGTAATGTCAGTATTTGTGTTTACTGTAATTTCTTTTTGTATTGATAAGAGTATATATATATATATATATATATATATATATATATATATATATTTTAATTTTTTTTTGAATTTACTGATAAAATAGTTAAATATATTCATACTATAGAGATTAAAATTTCAGAAAAGGACTTGGAAAATAGCTGAATCATACTAAGAAAGTCATGAAATCACCATATTTTCATTTGTCTTCATTAGTATTTTATATAATGCCCATTCAATATACCTTTACTGATGAACTGATAAGTTTGTGACACTAAAATATGTTACTCTCTTCTCAGTTCAGCCACATTGTTTGGCTCAACTCTGTATATTTGCCTCTACTGTTTTGTGCGTGTGTGTATATGTAGGTGGGAAGCATTATTACAATTATGCACAGTCTATTCAGCAGTTGAGAAACCTCTGCCATTTTACAACTTTACAATGGCCATATTTAGTCTGATTCATATTATGTAGCAAGTGGCACTTGTAACTTGTAGTTTAATCAAGAAAGGTATGTAGCTAATAAAAAAAAATGTTAATGTCTGATGTTTAAAAAAAAAAGTAATTTCTTTATATTGTAATGATCATAGTGTATTAGATGCATTTTTATTAATATATTTTTCAGCATTGGCTATTTTAATTAGTAATAGTAAGTAATATCAATCTTTACATTTGATATAGATATGGCTTAGCCTCAAACCTTAACTCTAAAGAAAGGTTAACTTTTGATGTGTAAATCAGTCTTTGATTTTAGATTTTTAAAGCTTTAAAATTTGTCTTATTCATCCCCAAATAGTGATGACTTGCTGCTTTATATTTTTAAATTGTTTTTTTTTCTTTATAATCAAAATCAATAAATCAAAATGGAAGCTTAATGTCTAATTGTTTGAAACCAATACAGATTAATTTCCAAGAAATAATAAATGTAAACCTTCTGTCAGCATATTTCTATGCCTCTTTAACATTTTGATTTAAGGAGTTTTTAAAAATATACTATTGATGGCAAGAAGGTACCAAGACATTATCACGTTTAATACTCTGATGGTGTTCATTTAAAATTTTTAAAGTATTTTAGTACATGTATACTAAAATGCTTAAATCTTCTATATTCTTAATTGTTTGTCAATCAAAATAAAGGAAATAAATTCAATGTAAACTGCTAAATAAAAAAGATAAGCTTTTCTTTGTGGAAGGGTTTAGGCCAAACTGGGTGAAAGGAAAGGTGACTCTATAACAAGCACCATACTGTGGGAGAGACATTTGTATATTTTAAGCAGGTTCATTTGGTACCATTGTTTTAGTACTGTGGTATTTACTGACATCACCTTTTCTTGTTAGATCAAAAATGTTAAGCAGCATTGAACTTAGTCAGTACTTAGATGGGGAACCATTTTAGAACATTGGTTACAGTAAGCAACCTCCTACAATCCAAAATACAACCTATAAAAAATCAATCAGTACTGACACCACCTACTGCCCATGGGGCCAGTGCCTTACTTATTACTCTATAAAGTATGAAATATACAAGCTGCATGATTCATCTCCATAGTACAAGCATTTTGGACAAGAGAATACAATCAATTTGAAGTACAGGTGGTATTTCAATAAAATAGCCCCAAAACACTTTAGTACAGGTGTAAATAAATACCTATTTTCCAAGCATGGTCATGGTGTCATGAAGTTTCTTTGAACATACTATGGTGTTTATGCTGTCTTGGATTTGGATTCCTTACCCGTCTCCCATACTATGACAAAAACTTGCTATTATGTACATGAGATTATAGAATTGATTGTTTGAAACAAAGGTTCATACTGACTGAACTCAATTCCAGCTGTTTTAGTTTTAATGTACAAGATGCAGAAAAGTTCTTGACCTGACCCACTTCTCTAAATCAGTATTTCAATGACCAAATACTAGAATACTGCTTTTGAGGAGTGGCTTGGATGGAAAACTTTTCATTACTTCCTCATAACTTTTTGAAGAGCAAATATTTGAGTCATTGACATTGTTTTAATTTTCTATCACACTGGTTCATCTTTTGACTTAGTTTTTCATTTTCTATCCTTGTTAGATCACTCATGAGATGTAAATTCTTTGACATATATTGCTTCATGTTACTGTTCATCCTGTCATGCTTTATTTCTCATTGAGTGTGGACATGAAATAGGCCTGATTGTGCTGTTTTATTGATTACTGGTTTTTCTAGCATTGCACCTTACAATATATTCAATTCAAAGTTGGTTTTCTTGTTTTTCATAAGTGTTTATATGTTTAATATTTTATATGAGCAAGCATTAATTAATTACTCTGGTTTACAATATTAACTAAGAATGTTTTTAACTGGGGCAAGTAATGACTTGTTAATTTTAACACTTCCAAAATCAAACTTCTCTTTTGTCTGAGAGAACCCTTTTTACTTTCCATCAATATGGCTGGAAAAGTGACATATTGTACTTTCTTGGACCAATGTTTTCCACTGACATGAAGTAGAGATATTATATTGAATCAATTGCTAGGTCTGCTGCTAGATAAGTTGCTTCACTGTGTTGTGCTAGACAATTTTTACTGCAAGAAACTACCTTACATATTTATAAGTTTACCATTTCTTAATTTCTGTTCTTTTATTGTTCTCTCTCCGCCCATATTCTCTCACACTCCATAACCCCTTGCATCTTAATGCCTTTACTGCCTTGCTTGGGGTGAAATGATTAAAAAAAACTGCTTTTTCTGTATATCTGAATTTCATCACATTCAAAATGCTTAGGTTAAGTTATAAGCATTGTATTCCTATCACTCATTAACACTCGATATCATTCATATAGATTTTGGAAGGTTTTCAATAACTATTTCAAGCTTTTCCATAGCTGTTTCTGGAGATTTGTGGATACACTTCAGGTCAGTTGGTGGAGTTTTAAGGAGAAGTGTGTATTACTGATGTCACCCTTTAAATCATAAGGTGGAATAATGGCAGTAAGATCATGAGATTGTAGGTTTCTGTTGGAGTTTTCCTTTTCCTAGGTAGATGGCTAAACTAGTTATATGGGTCTTTTGAGCTGAATAGATTGATGCTTTGCTTCTGGTTTCTCCTCATAAATTTGTAACATTACTTTATTTTTATAAGTCCTTGAAGCCAATTCATTTTCCAACTGTCCACACTAGGAATTCAAGCTCCTGTTTCTAACATTCTATTCTAGAAATTGGGTGATTTTTGCAAATTTATTGGAACAGTATAGTCCATTTGTGGGCTAGACAGTTAATGTTAAATAACTGTAATAATGATTATGAAGGGAACAAATAAAATGATTATAGATATGACTTCTTTTTGATCCCTTTAATTGAAAATGGAAGTTTCTTCCTTTGATAAAAAGATTAGAAATATCCTAGAAGTTGAATGTTAACTGTTCCTCTCAAATTCATGCCATTATATTCTGAAGTCACATGTTTCCTTAGTGAGGGACTTCTAACTTTTTAAAACTCTATCAGTCAAAAACAAATGAGTGGAGAAAATGCAGTCACCATTTAGAAGTGTTTTTGATTGTAGTCCTGCTTGAATGGTGGCTTATGTAAAAATTTCTTAATGACACCCGCCACTTGGTACTTTGCAAAGAACATGTCACCTTTTGTTCTCATTATTTTCCTTCTGCTTGTCATTGCTTTCTTTCTTGATTGCTTTAGATATTAGCTGTGTCATAGTAAGGTTTGTTTTATGTTGATTACTGGCTGCCATCACATTTCTGATTTGTACTGAGAAGTATGTATAAGTTGCATGGTATGCTTGTCTACAACTGACAGGACAATACTTGCTCTCCATTCATTCACATGTAACTTGAGTCAGTGGAAAGGAAGAATATTGTTTTACTTGTTAATATTTGGTTTTAGTGATAAATTAAAATTTTATTTTTAAGCAAATTTGTTTAAATTTCTTTACATGTTAGCTTAGCTCTATCACAGTTCTTTAATAATTCGTCAGTAGGGACAAATTGATTCTGGTCATGATACTATCTTGTGTCCATGTAATAAATACATTCTTTATATACACTATTAGTTAATGGTTTCTTTATTCTTGGGAGCTATTGTTTGAAATTGTTCCTTATTGACTACTCTATGAATATTGTATAGTGTAAAATTTAGTAGTTTATAAATTTATTTATACTCTTCTGCTTCCATTCTCTGTATGTATATAGCTTTCAGGTTGGTGTCTTTAAAGTTGTTGCATACATATTACCTAATATTGACTTGGATATCTTAAGACTGTGTTCTTGAAACACGTAAATACCTATGTTTTGAAATTAGAAAATGGAAATATTTTGAAGTGTCAATAAAAGTTTTCTGATGGAATTTTTTTGAGAATGTGTGTGTGTGTGTGTAGCTACCATGCTTATTTCTTATTTTTATTATAAATTTACATTGATAACTGAGGGATTTGCTGAAAAAAAAAAACCCCAAAAAAACCCTGGAATAATCATTAAACTGCTGTTCACCAAAATATTACAAAGATTTTTTTCTTACTCTAATTCTTATTTTGTTTAATATCTTTGCTTTTATAAAAAAATACTTATATATTCACAACTAAATAGATATTTCTAATTCTTACGGAGAAAAGTGATACTATACACATTACACTAGTTAAAATTTGTAAATAACAGCAAAGAAATAATGTCAGCTTAGCCAGAAAATTTAAGACTTCATGGGGATAACACAAATTTTAGAGATATTTTGTTTGATTATTTAATGCCTGAACCCACAAAATAAAGGAAATTATTAATATATTTGAATATATGGTATCACAACTATATTAATATTGAAAGATGCAAAGCTCTTATTCTTTTCTTTTTTATTTAGCAAATGAATTACTTGTAAGTGTACCTAACCAGAGTGAAATTTAATTTAGTTAATTTTTATGAATAATGATAGTTTCAGTGCATTACTCTCATTAAACTTGACTAATACAATACAGTATACACCCTGTTTGAAGTTATTAAGCAAATCGTATAAAATTCCATAATTCAAATTTGGTTTGAAAAAATTGTTAAATTTTAAACAATCAATTTAGATGTCAAAACAAAGCCTGAGTTAAAATTTTACATAATATCAATATTGAAATTATTTAATGTATTCTAAAAATGCTGCCATCTGAAGTTATTAGGCAAAACCAAATAATCACATTTTACATCAATAAAAAGGTAATAAAATATTCAAAAATTGATCAACACCTAACAGAACAAATAACAAGCACATATAAGTCTTTGAACACATGACATTTTAATATAGTAACCCTTCCCAGTAATCTATTATTCATTGATTTTTTTTTTTTTTTTTTTACTTCAGCAGGTTAATTTTCCAACATAGTAGTTTTAATTGCTTCCCATTGACCTGCTTTGCTGTTATATTTTTTTTGCTACCTTCATATAATTTCATCTTTATTTGATCGTAGATTTTTTGATCAGATTCAGATCAGGACTTTTTGGTGGCCATTCCATTATCTTCTCTTCTGTAAATCTTTTATGCTCAAAAAATTCACAGGTAAGCTTAGATACATGAAGAGGAGCATTGTCATACATAAATACATACTCCACTTTGAGACTGGGACTTTGACCAATAAAGAAAGTCTTGTTCAAAAAATTACAATAGTTAACACTGTTCAGTTTAACTTTTCATTGACTTTTGAATGGTTCAATAATGGTTTGGTTGACAATTCAGCTCCATATCATAACACAACTGCCTCGTTGTTGTCTTCTTTTAGCCACCGGCATGTCTGAATTGGATAAAATCCATCCTTTGGTTCATCCATCAGGTCTATTGAGATTTGTCTATGAAAATTACTTTAGAAAAGTCAATTTTCATGTATTTCTTGGCCCAATTTTGATGCTTTAAAATATTTGCTTAAATGAGAGGAGTTTGCCTAGGAGATTTTTTTTACAGATCTCAATTCACAAAGTATTATATACCTTTTGTCTTTCTTGACTCCCTTAATTCTAGCCTTTTCAAAGATCTGAGTGCTGATCAAAAGTGCATTATTTACATTATTCAGACTATTGTCCTCATCTTTGTCACCATATTTATCACAATGTTTCGGCTGTTGTACGCTCCGACCTTCTTTAGGTGGTTGGAATGTCGATCTGAACCCTTTATTTCGCTCACTGGGGTAGACTGTTCTAGTTCCACGTGCCATGTTTGATAGATGTCAGTTATCAGTTATCTCTTGTTAATTTCCCTCTGAAAGTTCTCCACTGCCTTTAACCGGGTATTGAACTCACACTTTTTGGGTCTTGTCACTGGATCTAACCAATGCCTTTATCCACTGTGCCATACACATGGCACAGTGGATAAAGGCGTTGGTTAAGACAATAGTCTGAATAATGTAAATAATGTACATAATACCTCATCTCAGAAATATAGACAGACTCTGATCAAAAGTGGTTGTTTTGCTATGACTCGTTTTAGTTTACATTCATCTTGAGGAAGGAAGTTCTTAAAGCTTTTTCCTTTGCTTCAAGTTCTCAACTTATGTTTTCAGCAGTCTTTATCATTTGATGGTCTCAGCAAAGCTCCTTTGATATTTCCAATGTGGACATTCCCTTACTAAATAATATTATTTTCTGTTTTTCAGCAGTTGTTAGATCCTTCCCTTTACCCATGTTTCAACATATATTATAGACAAAAAGAAAAAAGTAGTTTTTATTAAATTTCAGAGGTCTTAAGCTAATATTAGTTTAATCTGCATATTAACTTCAGTCAGTCCATTTTCATAAATTCCAAATATCTCAAAAACTCATCAATAAAATTGGCAGAAAATTTAGTTGCGTCAAAATCAATGAGTTTAAATTTCACAAATATTGGTTCAGAACCTTTTGAGTTATTGAGGTTTGATTTCCATAATAACTTCAGATAGGCTATATATTGTATGAGATGAAGTATTTGAAGGCTATTAATCTTTTATAATTATAAGCAAATCACTTAATATCACAAATATATTAAAGATATTTTTTCATTTGTATTTAAAAATCTAAAAAAATACAAAAAGGTTATGTATTTTTAAAAATTATTTTTAATGAAAATGCTTGAAAGAAATATTCTAACATTTTAATTGATTTTCATAATTTATCCAGGGCATGAATTGTAATAAAGTTTGAAAATATTAAAATTATTTTTCATAATTTGATTCTTTTTTTTATAAAGTTACCCCACAAAAAATGTCTATTGGTCTGTTTGTCATAGGTAGAAAGCTTCAAACATCCATGTACCTATACTAATTCCAATTTAATACCTCCAGTGTTCCTTACCTAATCATTATACATTGACTTTTCTTAAATTGTTGTCACTAGTGTCATTTTGTCCAGTTTTGTCTTGCTATTAACATCTAAATGGGATGAGAAATTTTAAAAAACTGCTTTCTTTCTCTAAGTGAAGAAATGTCTACTTCTTTTTCTCTCATAGTACTTTTTATTTTGTTCGTCACATTTGTTCTAAAATATTGGTATATATGTTTTATTTTTCTTTGCACTTCAAATTTTCAAAATTATTGCTAGTTTACTTTTCCTGTTTAAATGAATTGTACTATTATAGTCGGTTAGAAAATAAACTTTGAATAACAAATGTGATTTTTTTCTTAAAGTTTAATTTATTAATACGAAGATATTTTGCACATGCTGTTTATTTCATTCTTTGTTTTAAATTTCTTTGATTAATCAAACAATGTTTATGAACAGATATCTTCAAAGATGGTAACAGAATAATGCAGCAATTTTTTTGGTTATATATTTTACACTCACACAAAAAACATTTCCCAAATCTTTTTCTTTGCTTGTGCTGTACTCAGTTAAGCTTATTATTATTAATGACCAAGTGACTTGAATCATCTTTTCTAATCATTATTTTAATTACCAAACTCTTAGGGAAAAACATTAACACTGTATTATTAAATATTACTCCTTTATTTTAGACTGCAGTTTCAGTGCACAAAATAAAAATAAAGTTAAGGAATATCTTTCTTTACTCTTGAACTTTTTATATGTTGCTAATCCTGTAACTTTAGGTCAAATAGTTTTTTCTTGTGATATAATTGGTGAGTGTGGGTGCATGCAAGAGCAGGTGAAATAGCGATAAGTTTGTGGGTGGGGAAATAATCTGAAACGAGCAGAAGATTAACTTATTTTTTTTTTCCCTTGGCTACTGCCTGGTTGGATTGATGATATTTTTTGTGCACAGGAATTTCCTCATTTGAGACTGGACTGAGTATATTTTAATTTTTTCTGTGGTGGTGCTTGTTATATTTCTGTTTCTCAAGAAAGATATACATTTTATTTTATGTTATGGTTTAAACCAAAAGCTATTTTGGTGTGTGTGTATAAACTAATATATTTATAGTGTGTGTATGTTGAGAAGGAAGTTGAGAGGTGGATCAATCAATTGCCTTGTGGGAAGAATGTGGAAACCAGGGTACTGCAACTGATAGTTGTGATTCAATCAATGATAGGCAAAACATCTGGGAAATGTTCTAACAGAGGATGAAAAATGCAACATCAAAATACAAACAATGAATTGGATTAGCAAAAGTTGCATTCCAAAAACTAAATATCAAGAAACAGAAAAATCTTGTTAGAAGAGCACTGAACTGTTTATGTAATATCAATCCTTTTGTATGGCAAATGGAAATAGAAAAGACATTTAGAATCGGAAAGAGCTGAAATTTCATGGACACATAATGAGGAAGGAGGGCTTGGAGAATTTGACACTCATAAGATATCAAAGGGACAAAAGAAGGCAGTGAGACACCTACCTCATGAGCTTGTGTAAATGAATGGTGTAGTGAGTAATGTTAAGAAGTAAAAGGGATAGGAGGTTGTGGAGAGCTATGATCGCCCATATCCTTGTGGACATGGCACATAGAAGAATTGCCATGTGATATACCATACATATGTTGGTGTGGCTCTACATGGTGACAGCTGACAGGTGTTTTATAGTCATAAACTTAAAATCAGCTTATTTACATAAGTTATGGAATTATCAACTTACAAGGATAGGACTAGGGTTTATGTTGAAATCTGCAAGATTATAGCAATAGTCCTAATGATAATACAGGAGAAAGTAGAAGAGAAAAGAGCCACTGCCTATTGAGGGCCTTCTAGAGAAGGAGACAGTAATCAGTTGTGGAGGTCATAGGTTGACTGTGAAACCACCAGACTTGTTTGAAGTGGGGCAGCATTAGGGCTGAGACTGGAAAAGAACAAGGTGGTAAGCTGGCTTTTTGGAGAAAACCTCCAAATGAAAGATGACTTGAGTAGAAGGGAGTTGTTTTGAATATGTAGAAGATTGGTAGGACTACCCTATTTATTGCAGGGTTGCTCAGATTTGTATGCAGCTATGTTAAAAGGAAAACTTTTGGAGTGAGCTGAGAAGATAAGCTGAGTGAAGAGACAATTGCAATGATGAGAGATGATGTAGAAAAGGAGGATCTAGTGAGAGGAAGCTGGGATGTGCCTAAAATGGGAATGCTGAGGCAGAAGATTCAATGTTGGCAAAGGAAAAAGGATGATTCTAGTAACATCAATATAGCCAAATTTAGATACCATATAGAAAGTATCTAACCAGTTTGATCTTGAGGTGGAGTCTGAGATTTTGAAATCTGAACTGATTCAGCTTGTGTGTTTGGGTCAGTGGAGTTTGATAGTCACTGAAAGGAGGAGATTAACAAAAGAAAACCACAGAAATGCTCATTAAGCTTCATCTAGGAATTTTTGGTGAAATTATTGATTTGTGTTAAAACTGAATGTAATTTTGTGCCTTCAGAAAAGAATAAGATGGATATTCATACCAGGGTAAGGAAAACCCAGCTGGAGGTATTGGAAAATTCAGAGAGGAGTATTACTGCAGTGTTTGGTGGGGTGCTTAGTTGAAAGAATTACATGGCATGCACCATATGGATAGATAGAACCTTGTTTTGGGCCAAAAGAAGTGAGGCTGTTAAGGTGACTTGAAGTTGCAGCAAGTGCCAGTTTGACTGCTGAGTGTCATGAGAGGTTTAAATGAGGAATGGCTGAATACATTATTGAAAAGTAGTTTATTTCTTGATGGTAGACTGTGGACCAGATTGGATAGCCATATGGGGAGCAGAGGCTGGAATTGTAATTTCAGAGGTAGTGAATAAAATATTTTTAGAAAGATCCAATGGAGGAGGCATTAATGGATAACGGTATCACATTTTGTACGGAAACACTGAAAGAAATGCTGAACAAATAGAATATTAGGTGCTATTCTAGAGCTGTGTATAGACAGAATGGGAACAGAACTGACACAAAATATCACTAAATGGTTGAAAGGATGTACATATTGTCATTGAAAGGATCTTTTGGTACGTGTTACCTATGTTGGGCTGGTGATCAAATAGGTTCCACAAAGGACTGTATTCAGGTATGGATGGAGGTATCTAAGTGCTTTGCTGTTGGTTGCTGAAGAAGGCAAAGAGCATATGTCAGAATTAGGGAGGAGATTTGGCTAAAGCCACCTGATGCACACTGCGTACTGCAGTTGGGGAAAGGGAAGGGTAACAAGCATGCACTCGCTAACAGCATGTCAGTAGATGGAACACCATGACATATTCTAACTGCACAAAGGGTTGTTGAATCCTTGTGAAATGAGGTTAGCAGTGAGGGAAGAGAAGATGAGGTTCAGGTTGTGGTCCCTTGAAGGTTGAAGAGAGAGTGATGTTTATTTTGCTGAATGTGTGACTATGAAATAGTGTGAGGTAGTCAGATGCTAAGTTATAAATTTATATTTTTATTTTGTATGTATTACCTCAAAATTGGGTGAGGTGATCTTTAAGATCAGGGATAGCTTCTGATGTGATTAAAGATTGTCTGTTTTCCCTAAGTACAAACCAAAATAAATCAGTTTTGGTATAAAATGACTCTAAAGACTTTATACCATTAAAAATTCACTTAAACATCTGATGTGATTCTATGAGCTTCCTTTTTTTTTTTTTTTCCCTTAATTAGTAGCTCTCAGATGGTATTCATCTCTGTTATGTCTACTGTAGAAGTTATTAATGTTTAGTATGTGTGCTGATTCCTTCATTTCTTTTATCCTTCAGTGTTGTTCTGTGGAAAAAATCAAAATTATAGAAAGAATGTTTAGCTATAAGATTGCTGTTATTTACAATGATGGCAAAAATATATGGAATATTTTGAGGAAACGACTATAGAAACCTTATCACTAAAGCTAACCATATGGCATAGATGATACCTCATATTTTCCTCACCAACCAAGAATGTTTGTGAATACTACTGGAACATGTGAAATTGATAAGACCTTCCATCCAGTTCACAAGAGAAACAGAAGCAGAAGATCAACTAGTCTTGCTGGATGTCCAAATAACTTGTACAGAGCATTATTTAATACTTATAATGCTTGGCTAAATTCATAAGTGTTGACACAGGAGATAATCAACATCTCTATGATCTGTCTACCTTGCATAAGGAGTACATTTGAAAAGATTCAGATGATCTGTGGTCCATACAAAATCATGATCATATTCAAAAGCATCCAGAATTTCACTGGATTGTCTTAGTGGATTAAAGTGTTCCCTGGCAGTTTAATCCTTGGATCTGGTAATTGCTCTGTTTCAATTGCATCCCCTTATCATTGTAGAAAGATAAGGTGTAGCGGACATGAGACAGAACCTGGGACGAGCACAACTGGTCGCGACTTGCCTTGTCCCCGCCAAAAAAGAGCCTGTATTTGCTTAGCATGTAAAGCTACTGCAGTTGAAATGAGGGAGAAAAAAGCACTTACCGATCTGCCGTAATCCGTCCTCGGGCAGATAACGTAAAAAAGAATGAGGGGACTTGCATTGCATTTTTATGCAATAAAGATGCAATGCATTATGGGACATGGACGCAATGAATTATGGGATCACATGAAGACGCAAGGGATTATGGGTATATGGACAAATATAAAAGCAACTACTTTTTTCCCAGTGGGGCAGTTCTTTGAGTGACGTTCACGGTTGGCGGCAAGAACAGTCTGTTAGTGTGATTTTGAGACGGAACTCAAGAAGGAACGACTGGGAGAGCTTGAATTTACTCGCTGGTTGCTGTTTTCTTTATTTGCCTCATAAGGGGATGCAACAGCTGAAACATAACAACCAAGATGAACATGCTGATCTAAATAATAAAGCATATAATGATAATTCCTCATCTTAAAGATTCTGAGAAAAATTGCCTATTTTTTTATCTGTCTATATTTCTGAGTGTGGTATTTTAATTATTTATATTACTCTTTATTGCCATATTCACAATGTTTCGGTTGTTGTATGATCCAGCCTTCAGGTGATTGGAATTTCAAACTGAACCCTTTATTTTGTCTGCCGGTGTAGATTGTTCTAGTTCCACGTGCCATGCCTCTTCCAGATTTCTAAGTTATCTCCCTTTAACTCAACTCGCCAAACACTTCAGTAGCCAGTTATTGAACTTACAACTCTTTGGGTCATGTCATTGGATTCAACCAACGCTTTTATCTGTGTATCCTTGAAGACATCAGTGTATGAATTTTTGGGACTTAGAAATGTAATGTCTAACAATTTTAATAGAGCTCATATTGCAATTTTTGTTGTTGTTATTGCTTTTCTCTAGCACTCTGTATTACTGGTTCACTGATTTTTTTTTTTTTTTTTATTTCCTCTCATGTTATAGCTTTACGATGTTCTTGCATTTTTACCTTAAGAGGGCAGCCTGTTTCTCCTTTATATTTCTTACACAGCTGCACGGGATGGTGTACACACAGTCCTTAGTCATGTTTGCCTCTATGGGGGGAGGTCTTACTCGAAAGAGGTGTCTGTGGAAAATTGAACCACTTTTGAAGGTTGACTTGATGTTACATGGACCACAGATCTTTCATATTTTCTCTGATAATCCCTTCACATGAGGTAGACAGACTGAAGCTGTTTTCTGAGTTGTTGTCCTCTTGTACCCTTCTATTCCAGTTTGTTGGAGCTGCTGCCATGTACCCAGGATAGTTGTTAAGTTGTAGGGTACTCCTTATACTGACTATTTCTTGTTCATATGTCTCTCGGTTGCCACTTATGACTTTTGCTCGATGTTATAAGCAGTGGACAGTCCCTTTCTTTACACCTTATGGGTGGTGGGATATTGTCTGATGAATATTTGCTTGCGGTATACGGCTGTATTGAACCCATGCTCTGTTCGAGATATTAGTACATCCAGGAATGCTAGTTTGTTGATGTCTTCTCTTTCCATTGTGAACTGTATCAATGATCATATTTAGTTCACATGCTCCAGTAATAGCTGGACCTCTTCCTGTTATGGACAGAGTGTGAAGGTGTCATCTATGTATCTCTATGCTACATGTTGTTTCATTCTATCAGCAAACAGTAACTTTGCTTTGTTGAGGACATGCTTGCACTCATTACGAGCAAAGACAAAGAGGCATCTGTTGCAATCAGACATGTTGCTCTGGTACAGATGGAAGAAGTGATTCCTATGGGCTATAGTGGCAGAGGAAGCAAGTGAGAACCAAGGAAATGAGTGTGACTTGGTATCATCTTACTGGGATGAAAGCCTCGATGCCGGCTTTTACCCAGGGGGAGACCTCAGTGGTACATTTTTGTATGGGATGATTAAAAACCACATTCCATGGGACTTTGCGAAGGAAGTCACGGAATGAGTCCCAGCCTGCACATTGATAACAAATAAAATCTATTAGGAGGAGGATCATGGCTAGGAGTGGCGAAGTGGAAGGAGATGTTAACAGACACCACCACGGGATCAGAGTTGCCAAGAGGACAGAGCTGTGTAGCACAAGAAGAATCAGGGATGGAGGTAAAATGGAGATAGAAGGGAAGTGTTACTGTCCGGGTTACTGGGGAAACATTTAGGAAAGTCAACCACTTGTGTGAAGGATTGAGTGATTGAAAGGTTAAAGGTTTGGATGTCAGCTTGGTGTAATGATGCAGCAACTGCCTGTATGTCTTAGGTGGGAAAGTGTCCTTGTTCTTGATTAGGATCTGTGAGTGTTTACGTTGTTGTCATTGTTCGATCTTTCTTTACTGTAGCTATCATTTCTAATGAGGACTCCCAGTTTTCCTGTATATTCCGATTTGTTCATCATTAGTTTCATTGCTTTACCAGCTGGTAGTATGATGTTGTTTTCATTCTTCTGTAGGGTTCTGATTGCCAGCCTCTCCAGTTTTGTGATGCTTGATTTGGGTGGCTTGGCTTTCTCCAGTATCTGTCTCACTTTCCATCTGAGCTCATCCGATGGAGCCTGAGGGATGCTTAAGGTTATTTCCTTGATTCAGGCAATAATGTCCAAGTATGATACCTGGTTGATGGGTGTAGCAAAGTTGAGCCCCTTGTTTAGTATTGACTCTTCAGGGGCACTCAGCCTATTTTATGTTTCCCCATGACCCTATTTGTTCCAATGATTAGAGATGTAGATTTTCTATTTAGAAACTTAAACCACCTTATTTCTTTGGAAGGTTATATCCTCTTATTTTATATACAATTGCCAGTTTCTTCTCTGTATTCCTCTTTTAGTATAGAACTGAGTGACTCATTTGTAAATGTGACATGTCACTTTACTAGATTGCTATAACTTCCTTAATACATTTCCTTTTATGTGATAAGATATCTAACATTCTAGGATATACAATTACCTGTGTGCTTTTCTGATTTTAAATTTTGATCACTTGAAATTTTTGAATATTTGCAAATTAATTTATTGAACAATTTCATTTTATAAGTATCTATGCAGCTGAAATATTATAGTAATAATAACAATAATAAAGAAGCTCTAAAATTAATCGGGAGTATAGAATACCAATAATAACTCGATAATAAACTTAATTTAGTCACTGGAACTTTACATTTATTAGCAATTGGGAAACTCTGAATTTCATTGAGTGATAAGTGATGTTGAAACAAACGGACTATGAATATTTACCAAAAACAATAATATTATGAATATAATAATTTTAGAATTTTCTTTGTAATCTCAG
This sequence comes from Acanthosepion pharaonis, assembly GCA_903632075.3. Classification (NCBI taxonomy): domain Eukaryota; kingdom Metazoa; phylum Mollusca; class Cephalopoda; order Sepiida; family Sepiidae; genus Acanthosepion; species Acanthosepion pharaonis. The sequence continues at coordinate 1,760,026 of CAHIKZ030004810.1, read as the reverse complement.
AAAGTGCTGATAAGTTCTTGACTTTGAGTGGTGGTGGTATTTCCATAAAATTATCTCAAATGATCAAACATCAGATTTTTTAGGGCTTCTGAGTTTGGGTGTTTTTGATTAACCATATATTTTCTCTGAATCTTGTAATCTGTCATTGTTACAGCTGGGTCTCTAAACAGCTGACCACTTTTTTTTTTTTTTTTTTTAAATTGTCACATTTCTTCTTTGTTCTTAATCATCTTGATTACAAAAGAGATCCAAGTGAAACTTATGTCAGAATTTTAAAATGAAGAATTGTCATTATTATGTCTCCCTTGTCTAAACATATGGAGTAAAACTTACTTTTCTTCAGCCAGTCTGTCACTTTATGAATGAAAACCCATTATGTCTCAATTTGGTTGTTATACACAGTTTCATTTTGGTGATTTTACTCTCACCCTTCTTAAGGTGTCTGTCATACTTGGTAACTTTCTTGGAATTTTGAGATGAGCCCCTTTATTTGAGGCACTCATGGTCTTTGAGTTAAAGCATATCTGGTTTCCTGGCAGTTCAATCCCTGGGTCAGGTGTTGATAAAAGTCATATATTCTAAATCAGTGGAAGAAACAGACAAGCGAGAGAATTAATTGATACAAGATATCCTCTGAGCAGGGAAAGCAGTTGAGAACAGTCTTGTCATTTAAAATGCCATAGGTGATACACCCATGGGTGAATGGTCCAAGATTAGAGAGGTCCATAGCACTGTCATGTCTTGTGTTTGTTCGAATTATTGTACTAAGCCCAAGGTATTCATTATTTTCTGTCCTGGCTCAAAGTAGGAGAGCCAGTTTCTTTCTTCAAGGTGATAAGTGATAGATTTGTTTTTGAAGTTACCTTTTAGCATTTGCTTAGTCAGGACCTACAAGGCAGCAGGTGCTTTGAATTCAGTTTTTCTTCTCCTAGGCTGGTTACCAACCAAGGCTACGGGGCCCAGTCTGTTCTGTTATTTACTCATTGCTGGGGGAAGAGATGGATTCATACCTTTCCCAAGGCATGTAACTGAATGCAATGAACTTGACTGGACTTTGAACTCAGCTCTCTGATTCCGTGATCTGAGCTGCTATCCATTACTCCATGGTGCATCTACCTTTATCAAATAAGGCATTTGGTTTAAAATTCCAATAGGGTTACTGGGTAAAACAATGGCTGGAACAGAAAAACAACCAAGATGAGTATGCTAGTCGAAATAGGAAAGCATAATAAGAAGTTCATTTGTTTAAATTTTATTCATTAATTTATATAGCTAATTTTATTTTGTAATTTTTTTTTTTTCTTTTGCTTAAAGATATAAAATATATGGTACTATACTGAAAAGTTTGGAGACTGTGACTTATATAAAGATAAATACAGTATTCTATATTGTCTGGGTTTTCATTCATGAAGTGGCAGACTGGCTGAAGAAAAGTAAGTATGTTTAGACAAGCTATTACAGATTCATTTAGGAAAATGATGGTTAATATAAAATTATTTGGTATAAATATTTTTCCTGAAACTTTATAATAGGTACCTTCACTAATTTGCTGAAAAAAAGAGCATATCATGACGAAAAAAAAAGGCACCAAACTTAATAAAAAGATTTTATCGTCAAAATCATTGTTGTTATTAAGAGGAAAGACAATGGTATTTTTTAATTATTTAATCCATTCTAGCACATTCAAAATTTTGTTTTTCTTGCATCAGCAGAGTGACCAAAGATTAGTATAGGAAATTTTAGTATCTTTTTTGTGGTAAAAAAACACATTGATTTGGAAATTCTTGCAAAAATCGAATAATTGTTGGATTTTAATGAAACTTTCAGGACTTAATCACAAATGAATGAAATTGTTTTAGAATTTTTTTTAGGAAATATTTTTTTTTTTTACATTTTAATTAGAATAATTTATAAAGTATAAAAATATTTTAAAATTCTATATTAATTTCACACTTTTAAATGATATTATTAAGTAAAAACTATTTACTAATCATAAATTGAAAAGCTTAGTACAAATTGAACACCAATATTTTTAAAAGAATTTTGAAGTTTTTTTTTTTTTTTTTTTTGTATGTGATTAAATGTGCTGATTTTTGTAGATATAGAAGTTCATATACTACCTTATCAGAAAAAAAAAAACAAGTGATAACAATAGTAAATTTAAATTTAAAAGTATCTACAAGTCAATAAAACATTAGATTACGGAGAATATTTTCATAAATTTTTAAGATTACTGAATACTTAAAAATTATATAAAAAAATAAACTCACATAATTTTCTTCAATTACGTTTTACAGATAAAGTCTCCTTAGAACAACATTAGATCACTCAACATGTCAACACAGCTACTGTCAGGTTAAGAAATGCATTTCTGCCATATTTTGAACTTAAATAATATTTGTTTCAAATCAAATTAATTGTACTTATAAGTTTCAGGAAAGTATATTTTATTTTTGGAAGAGTTTTTAATAAAGAGAATTACATTAAAATAAACATGAACTAAAAATGTTGATAAAATAAAATTATTTAGCAAAAAAAAAAAAACTTCCAGTCAATTTAAATTAGTTTTGAAATAGAGCAAAATATTTGGTTTATTGGGAATATTGTATTTAAAATTAAAAATATTTTTTCATTTTTAAAAATTCATTTTAAACCTTAGGTATTGTGAATTTGTGGCAGTACCTACTTTATAGGATAATATTTTTTAGATCCTAACTGGAAAAATAGTAAATTTTTAAGTTTTTTTTTTTTTTTTTTTTTTTAAATTGCATTACTCAGTATTCTGCACATTCTTGTGAAGTTTGCTGAGTGTGGTAAGTCTGATATTCACTTTCACAGTTTGGGAGAGTATATTTCCCAGGTAAGTTAACTTGGCCATCACATTAAGTTGCTTCTCATTGATGAAAATGTTGGGTTCATTGTAATTTCCCTAGAACTGGCAGATGCATAACATTGGTCTCCTTTGTCAGGCAGAAATTGTTACAGGCATCAGAGAACATGTCAAGAGTGTCACATGTCAGTTCCTAAGTCAGTATTGAGGACAGTTATCTGCAAACAGGAAGTCATTTAGGTTGTCTTTCTGAGCCTTGGTTTTTGCTTAAAGCCTCTTGGAGTTGAAAATTGAGTCATCAGCATCTGATACTGATGCCAATATCTGGGTCTCACTCTATTGGTCACAGAACGGTTCTGAACTCCTCTCTTGAAGTCTGGCCAGCATGTCAATGTATAGCTGTTATATGATGATTCTCCAAAGGCCTTCTCTACTTAGATGAGATCAAGCTGTACTGGGTCAGAGTTCTCGTCATACTGTTCTTTGACTGTAAAACATGGACTGTCTATCAAACCACTTCCCATATCACCTGTCTCAGGAAAAACTTTTGGCATTAAGTGGCAAGACAAGATTCCAAAAACAGATACTCTCTCATACTGAACTTCCCAGCATTCACACATTCCTAATACAATCACTACTGCAATGGGTAGGTCATGTACTTTTTATGTTAGACCACTGGTTACCAAAGAAAAAAAATAAAAAGCAGTACAAAAACATTGAAAACTGTGTTTCTCCAACTTCAGCCATAAAGAGAGGGAGCAGATAGTGTTAGATAGAGAAAAATAGTGTAGTATTCCATAAGGGTTTTGACACCCATGAAACCAACAGTGATTGCAGCTGAGCAACATAGGCAGGCCAGTCAGATCATGTCATCAGATCTCCCACTACTGCCCACATTCCCTGTACACACTACCAGTAACATTTCTGTATGACTAAAGCCCGAAACCAGCAGCATGACTAGATGGTCCTCATTGAATTGATGAACTGTAAAATTATTAGAGCTAGAGATTTACTGTTAAAACTTGGATTTTTAAAAAATTATTAAGTTTGAGACTTGATATTCTTGAATGTCTGAAAGAGATTGTATGCGAAAACAAAATATTAAATTTGTAACAGTGTTACCAATTTTAATAATAAAAAATCAAATCAATGTTAGTAAATTATTTTTAAATATGTTTTAATCCTAAAAATAGATAAATAAAAATCACAAGTACCAAATCACTTAACACACTCTCCTTACTTTTTGCTATTGTCATTCAAACAAATTTGAAAAACAAAAAAAACAACCCTCCCCAAAAACACATTACTACTAAATCACTTTAACAAGCCAAAAAATAGATGTCTTGCTCTGATAACCTTCCATCATATTGTTTGCTTCCCCACCAGTGTCTTAAGGCAAGGTAGTGATTCTTTTCTTTCCTTTTATAAAAGCATTACAAGTTCCCTGTTGACTTTTTCTGCTTTTCTGTTTTCAGTGTTTTTTTTTCTGCACTGGTGCAGATTTGATTACAGGGCTGCAGGCTTAATTTCAGCTCTTCTTGTTTCTATTTGTGCACAGAACACAAAATGCATGCAAGTGATGATAATCATTATGATTAGACACTGAAATGTGTTTGAGCAAATTACCATACCTATTAATAGTAAGTCCTTTCATTGAACTTCATTGTTTTATATATATATATATATTAAAAAGAAGAGGGGTGCCGCAAACGTTTTTGGTTGTAATGTGGATTTATTGAGAAAAAATATTATACTTTGTTTTACATAATTTCACGACACGTGTTTCTGGTCTGGTCTCGCAACCGTCTTCAGGTGAAAGTGGAGATTTTTACATATTATTAAAAATAATTAATTTTTCTTCATGTTCAATGTGGATGTCTCATATCGAGAATATTCCACATTGAACATGAAGATTTTTACTCAATCGAGTATTAGTAACCTAAACATATATTACTAGTGATCGGGACGGGATTTTGTTCTTTGTTGGAAAAAATGTGTATTAAGTTTTCATATTTTTTAATGATTTTGATGTTAACTTGGTGTGTTGTGCATTTCTTTTCTCTCATTTTTTGTCTGTAAGAAGGGAACTTTATTTGGATTGTACATTTAAAGCTTCATTCAAGAGATTTTTGCTCTTCATTAATTTTGAATTTCAAATTACCAAAAGTTTTTAACGAAATATTCATGAGGAAAATATATTAAGATAGTGTAATAATAGTAATAAATTACTTATGTGTGTAGTCTCCAAAATATGGATATTTTTATTTTGGTAAATGTCTTATGACTTTAAAATGAAAAGTAATTGTTCTTTTCAAAAGCTTTTTCTTCTAACAAAGCAAATTAATATACATTGTACTGTTTTGTCTGTATGTTTATAAGAAGCAAATGATATTCTTGTTGGCTACATTTATCAATGCATATAGTGTTTATGTTAAATAATTTGTTTGTGATTCCATTGATTTTTGTATTATGAATTTTTCATTCTTGTCTCATTTTAGTTTGATAGATTTTGCATTCAGCATTTTCTGACACTCATTTTTCTTTTTGTATGTAAACATTATTACATTTTGGGTAGTTACCTCCATGAAAAGGCTAAAAAGTCAGCATACCATGATGAAAACATTCTCTAAACATAATGAAAACATAGTTTTATCATCAAAATCATTAAGAGAAAGGATCAAAGTATTTTTGGATTATTAAATTTTTACTGCTTTTTAGAACATGCAAAATATTTATTAAAAAACTTGTTTTTCTTGTGTCAGCGGTTGTACTAACTAGCAAATTTTGACCTTTTTTTGTGGTGACATTACATTAATTTGGAAATTCTTGCAAAAATCAAATAATGGTCAGATTTTAACGAAATTTTCAGGACTTATTCAAAAATGAATGAAATTATTTTTGAAATTTTCTTTTTATTAGAAAATCTTAGTAAAAAAATTTTTTTTTTAGCATGTGTTTCAGGCTTTACTTAATTTTATGAAAACTTGAATCGCCGAATTATTTTTGCAAAATTGGATCCCATCTTACTGAAAATCTGTTCTGAATCAAAAAATAAAAATGCAATAAAACTAAGACATTGTTTAATTAGAGAAGCTTTTAATTGCTTTTATGAATAAGATATATTAAAGACAATATTGTCTGAAGAAAAAAGATTTTTCATTTTTTACAATTTTAACTTGAATCATTTATAAAGTTTTTAAATCTTAAAATTCATTTTCAGTGTGATAATTCTTAGGAAATATTGTTATTAAATAAAAATATATTTACTAATCATATATTGTAAAGTTTATTACAATCAGATGACCCAGAATATTATTTAAAAGAATTTTGATTTGCTTTTGTGTGTGATTCCATGCAGAATTTCTGAAGTATGGATGTACAAACATAGAAATCTATCATTAAAAGGTTACGTTTTAATGATTGTCCCCTTTATAAACTTTATCGTTTGCTCTACTATACATATCTATGAACATGTTCAGCTGTCAATAAATTAATGTCAGAAAAACAAGACCCCATAGTTAAGAAATGTTTGTATACAACAATTTATGCTATAAGTAATATTTGTTTCAAATCATATTAACTTAACTTTATTTTAAACCTTATGTATACCGAATTAGTGGTGTTACCTAATTTTGGGGCTAACAATCAGTTTCTTTCACATTTCATAACTAAATTGATTTACAAATTCTTGTAATTTTTGTAGCTCAAAGATCTTTGGACAGGTTTTAGTATTACTTGTAAAATATTTTCACTTTCATTTTACAAATGTTTGTGTTGCATTATTTTTTTTTTTGGTATTAGTATTTCTATATATATATTTCATAGCTTGTTCATTGAACAAGTATATATTTCTTGTGAAGTTATTTACATCAAATTCTCAGTGTAGTAAATGTCTTAAAATATAAAAAAGTGATGATTAAGAACATTTTAGTTAAATTTTTTGGCATAAATATTTTTGGTTTGTTTTTTTTGTTTTTTTTATCCTTGATTCTTATGTAAATTTATCATGTAGGACAAATTGTTTAAGAATTACTGTAATTTTTATCATGATTGATTCTTTGGAAAATTTGGTGTTTTACACTTCTCTAATATTGGATGGTATTGGGAACTGAAGGACTGTTTAACAAATTGGTCAGTATCTTCTGATGAACTGACCTGTTGGCTTACTTCAATGTTGATACAGTGTGTATAGTAGAGGTAATATTTGAAATATTTGTGATATTGATTAAATGTCGTTGACAGAAATATTCTGATTCAATCAGAATGCCACTACAACAAAGCTGATAATTTTGGTCTATTTTATTCTAAACTTTACCAAAAGCTTGAATTATATATTCTTTTAAATTGATTGGCCAAATGCATTTATTTGCTGTTTAAAAAGAATTGGTAGTTTTCTAATGACATTTTCATAATTTACCATTAACTAATAGTTTTCAAAGAATCCTTTTTAAATTTGATCATTTTATATTTAATGATAATTGTGTAAAATTGAAAATTTATATTTTGATCTTTTTAAATGCTAAATGATGTTTAAAAATTATTTTCAAAGAACACAAGCTACAATAAAGCATTTCAATTCAGCTATTACTTCTAATTACTGCTGGCTATTGTGTTGTTTTATTTTAAAGATTTAAATATATTAAATATAATTAATTTTGGTTGTACCATTGGTATTTAATTTGTATACTTGAATGACATAATGCAATATTTTTCAGAGTACAAAAAATTCTATAATTTAAATAAAATTGATTATTTTAAGATTGTATTGTTCACATTGAATTTTTCATTTTTATCAAATACAAAGAAGCAGAGGGCAGCCTAAGACAGCCTAATAAAACAAACCTTTTTTTTATTCATTTTTTTTTTAGTTATCACTACTATCTTCAGTTTTTACTAATTATTTTTCAACATCGTAAATGTCAGTATCATCCATATTTTCCTTTTTAAAATTGATTTTTCTGATTGAATATTCTAAAAGTATTTTTCTTGTGATGCCTCATCAGTAGAAATTGTCCAGATACTTATAATAAAATTGTTTTTGTTCTTTAGTAGTTTAATAATTTTTCTTTGAGGCCATACCTGTATTTAGTTCTCAAATGCAAAAAAATAAGTTGTTTTCAAGAAAAATATTTTGCAAAAATATTCAATATCCTAAAGGAAATTATGCTTAGCATTAACTGAACTCAACTTCAATTTGTAACTGTAATTTATGAATGTTTCTATAGATTATGCTTTCTCTTGTTATATTTAGGTTTAGCCTAGTCAGTTACTAAATAATATTTGCATATGCTTGTACTAGGGCAAATAAGACATCAGTGTCATTGCATTGAGCTGAGAAAGTAATATAAAATTAATGATTTTTTTTCACACTGTGAGTAAAGTTGCTGAATGTCACTAGTTGTAACTTTATTAAATCTAGTCAAATTAATGTTTTTCAGGATATTTATTTACTCCATTTGTCATAATTCTTTTGCATTTGTACTACAAACATTGTTTTTTTTTTTCTTTAAAAGATTTACTTGTGTTCATAAATTGCAAAGCATGTAATCTGTGCTGTGTTTTGATTATTTTTTTTTTCTTTTTAAAAATGTTTCTTTTGCAATCTTTTTTCTAATTTTTGTTTGTTCTATTTTTTTTTTTTAAATGTCTCTATATTCATGTATATAAAGTAAAACTACATTAAAAAAAACTTAATTCAAAATAAAAAAAGTGAATTGTCACATCTTATTTTAAGTTTCATTTTTCTTTTTAAATTCTTAAAATAAAAAAAAAAAATAAAAAAAATAATAAAAAGTATTAAGTAAAAACACAATCTGTTTATTAAACAATTCTAAACTGGAGTAGAATCTAAGTGACATTGCAAAGTTTTAAAAATCACTTTGAATCATTGCTATTTTCAGTTTTATAATAAAAATCCAATCTCTTTTTTCATTCTTTAAATAAATTTTTTATACTTATAAAATCAAATAGCATTGCTCATTTTGAGTTATTTTCTTTCCATAATGGTACTTCTGAATTTCTTTAAGTTAATCATATAGCAGAAAAAAAAATGACATATCTGGTACTTAGAGCAAAAGCACCTCCACCCAATAGATATACAAGTACAGCATTTGAGTATTATGCCTTTTTGTGGATTTGTATCTGATCCCTACAAAATATATTTTGTTTACTAAAGGAGCTTCAGTTATTTATTTCTTTTATTTTGCTTCTGTTCATTTCAAACAAAAAACAAATGGCCTAATTAGTTATATATCATTTGTTTCATCCAGAAAATCTTTTTAATACTATTGTATTTGAGTACAGTAATTCCCCATGTATAATATGCCTTAGGGAAAGCGTTTCTACTAATGCATAATATGCACCACTTGTTTGGTAATCAAGCCCTATAAATTGTACCTCTCCAATTTCATTATGGCCAGTGTTTCCTACCCTTATTCAAGCTGTAATTGAAGATATTTATCAAGATTTCCAATCATCACGATTCTAAAAAGAAACTGAAATACCTATATTGTGTCTACCGTGCAAACTCATTAACTGTTTTTTTTTTTTTTTTTTTTTTTTTTTTTTTAATAAAATATGCAATCTACCAAATCTGTATGTAATTTGAGTTATACATCACTTGAGTTGTGCTTAAAAAGTAGACAGAATAAAAGTTGGTCTGAGGAATATTTAACAAAGAATGTAATGAATAAAGGAACAAAGAAATCAATTCAATGAAATTTATTATGCCTGATAGTCTATGTATTCATTGTCAGAGTGATTACTGTCAGAATTAGGGGTGAAAATCCCAGGATTTTGTAACTTTTTGGTCTTGATCATGAGGTAACTTCTGCAATTTGAGTGTCTTCTCTGGATGAACAGGTTGTTCCTCATCATGAACCTGTAGCACCAATTTGGAGAGGCTTTTGAAAGTATGGTTTCATCTTTTTCAGGGCCAACAACCATATGTCTATAGTGTTGATGGCAAGTCCAGCAGCCTGCCTTTCTGCAATTTCCTCCACCAATTCTTTTTTTCATTTGAGGATACTTAGCCTCTTTTCCTCTGCCGGGGGCTCTTGAAGAAGGTTCTGCAGCAACAATTTTTTCCCTTGTTTTTTTCTCCATAATTTTATATTTGCTTCATTTATATTGTACTTTCTTCCTGCTGCATGATTTCTGACTTGTTCCATCACAGCAATAACTTTTCTCTTGAATTCACTGGGGTAACTTGTTCTTCTTGAATTCATTTTTAACCAGAGGTAAGAATAAGGTCTGTTCTTCTTGAGAGAATGTTGCAAATTGCTGGTCATTTAGCTTATACATACACCTTTTACTGATATGTTTCCACCAAAATTAAACTTTATTTTGGTAGTCTTGACCAATCAAAGCGGATCATGCAGAAGCAACATGGCATTGTCCATAGTTCATCACATTTCATCGCATAGCTGTACGTTTTTCACCAAAAGATGGTTTTAGACATAGAATAATAATATTGTTCATGATAATTCTTATTTTATTTTACATTTGTAAGTATTGTTAGGTACATATGATTTTGACATCTTTATGGGGTTGTAATCACTGAATGTTAGTGTCAAATTGTTGCATGTTTGTGGTGAGCAGTCACTTCGCAACTGAAATCAACCTATTAAATGGTAATTTTTTTTAAAGATTGTTTTTGTAGCTGTGCATATATGCACCCCTAATTTTGCTTATTTTTTAGAAAAAAATGTGCATTATACATGGAGGAATTACAGTAATTGTAAAAAGAAAATGTTACTTTTTTCCTTGGACATGCATTTTTAAGTTTAATATTTTGTTCTTGACTTTAATTCTATATAGGTCTATAAAATTATACTATGTCTGTTCCACAATAAGTGACTAATCAAACTCTTTATATAATGCAAATCTGGGTACTTAAATGCGAAATGGAAGTAGTATTATTTTTATGTTAGGGTAAATCTTTTATTTGGTACATACACTACAGAATTACCTAATCTTGGAGGTAATAAATTGAAAATATATTGTCACCCCTTATATCATAATATATCTGCTCTAGTTGATAAACATATGTAAAGGTGTAACAGTTCTCCTGAAACAGATTTGTAAGTGGCTACAAATTAATATTCTTAATATTTATTGGTATGATTTTTATCAATCAAAAGAAATCAGCAAAAAGACCAATAGTATATCTTGAAAGCTTATTCATTAATACAATACTATTTTATATGGTACTTTTCATGACACTTTCATATTTATTCAAAGATAACTAAGTTTTTCACTAAATTTTTCATTTGATTTTGGTGGTTGTGTTTGCTTTCAATTATGATGGTTTGCAGACATTATGTAATTTCACTTATTGGAAGGAAGGTATTTAATGTTTATGCCATCAATGTCAATTAGAGGCTACTGTTTTCTGCAGCTTATAGTCTCTTTATTCATTTTCTTTTTTTTTTCTTTTACTGTTACAATAGTGATTATGTAAACTTAGGCAGAAGAAAGATTTTAATTTTATTCCAAGGTCATTATTCCAATTCTTGGGGGGATTCATCTGATTAATATCAGTTTGAATCTACTTTGATCATTGGGTCTCCAGGCTAAAGCTCTAAATTTGGGCTATCAGTCAGGATTTCTGTACATGCCTGTTAAAATGTGAACTTAAGGTATAATTCTACACTTTTTCTTTTCAAACTTGTTTCAAATAACATCTATAGTAATCCTATAGTTTTCATTGTTTGGGGATAAATGATTATAATTATTCATAAAAAAACTTTATGAAAATGTCACTCATTCTTATTAATAACTAGCAGTAGAGCCCGGCGTTGCCTGGGGATGTAACAGTAACAGATAGATCAAGTATCGACCATCATAAAGACTGAAAAATAAAATTGACAAAGATTATTGTTTAAGGTTGACGGACATGCATGTCTTAATTAGTTTTTTTTTTTTTAGTTTTTTTTTTTTTTTAGTTTTACGAATTGGTCAAACTCGAACAAAAACATTGTTTTCAATCGTTATGAGTCTACTGATTGAATAGAATTTTATTATAAACAATTCTTGTAAATGGAATTTTTAAAGCATTCTGAATGTAAAAATAAAGAAAAAAGTGTGCAAGACAATAAGAAACACTACCTGCCAAAAAAAAAAAGTAAAGTTTTGTTGAAATCGGTTGAAAAATGTAGGAAGTCTGATCCCATATATAAATGAACACACACACACACACACACACACAAACAACCTGGGTTTTATAATAAGTATAACTCGATATAAGTTGTCCCCCTTTCATTTTCGCGATGCCTCTTAATCATGTTTTCAAATTGATTTTGTGCAAAAACAATTGTTTTTCCAATTTTTGGCACTGTCAGAACCACCGCAAGGTAATTTTATGTAGTCCTCTGAAATTTTGTTGAAATCGGTTGAAAAATGTGGGAAATCCGATCCAATATATAAACGTACAGACACACACACACAACCTGGGTTTTATAATAAGTATGATTAAGGAACAATATTAGTAAAAACAACAATTTTTTTAAACTATTGTGTATAGTTTTAATTCAATTTTCTGATCCTTGTACTAGAACACATGAAAGCAGCAGGGACAAATTGTGGGATTTAAAACATTGCTATAGACAAATTCAGATAAAATGGAAACATTTTAAGAATCCTTGTGAGTTATATATCATACATAGTGGAAGTTATGGTCTTATTGTTACTATTAGTTACAATTCTTTTTTTTTCTTTTTCTTCTTGAATAAATGAAATTAAAATTGTTTTTTATTATCTTTATTTTTCCTTCTATTTTAATGTTTTTCTAAATGAAAAAGGTTATTTGTAACTTATAATTTAATCTGTGTTGTGGGTTTTCCAGATGTCACTTAACTATAACTTGAATATAATAAAAAGGTAATGACAAAATGGTTACTAAAAAGCTACCAAATCTGTATGTAAAATGTCCCATTCATTATTGTATTAACACAGCTATTTGCAAACTTATTGTTACAGTTCAGATATATTTTTATTCACTCACTCTTTAAAACTCTTCCTTTTCTTAGTATTTGGTTAATAATTAGTAAAATTTTAAGCATCTCCAGTGATAATTGAGTTATATGCTCATTCTAAGATTGAATTCATCATGTTCTCACTAACAAATCTCTAATTGTCTTCAAGTGATTATAGAACTTGCTGACATGTGTAAAGAAAAAAAAATTGGTTGAAATTGTTGATGGGTATATTGTTTATGGATTTTTGCCTTTCCCTGATAGTTTTACTCAAGTAGTGCTTGAATTATAAAAAACCTATTGTATTCTAATTCTAGAATTTAGTTTCTTATTTGAAAAGAAAACTGTTGGTCCATAAGAATAGAAAAATATAATAAAAAAAAAATAGTCCTGTTTATTTTTATCTCTGGACACTGGGACACTAGACTAAGCAATTAAGTTTAGAATAGAATTAGCATAAGAAAATATCATCAGTTACTGCAAGTCCACTACTGCTTTCCCAAATCCTTCCATGATTACTGTACTATTCTCAGCTATATCTTAACAGCAAACTCTGTCTCCTCTGTTTTTTTTTTTTCTTTATTGTGTTTGCTGTATTGATGCCCAGTGGACAGTAGACTTTTACTCTATCAGTTATTCTTTTTCCTTACTATGTGTTCTGTACTCATTTCTATGATATCTATCTTGGTTTCTTCTCTGATCCATCGTGACCCTTTTCTATCTTAGAGTTCTCTAGCATTACTCTTTCTATTGATTTGATTTTGTGCATTTCTAAATTTATTTTCTAGTGATTTTAGTTAATATCCATGTTTTGCACAGATACATCAGAACTAGCATTATACCATTATTATACACTTTAGATTTTAATCCTATTGGCAATATCCTTTTGTTTTATTAAATACTTTCAGATTAATCATTTTGATATCCAAGATATATTCATAACAATTTTTGATATCAGAGATATAGCCATTTTTATGCAGTTATTCATCTATTTTTATGATATTGTTGAAAAATTAAAATTGAATATTACTTTTGTTCACTTTTAAACCTTTGAAATTTCAAAGGTTATTTAACATTTCTTGTCTGCTGATTCTGATATTAGTAAAATGTCACCTGCAAATTGTTCAGATTTATGCTAATTCTTTTCCAGTTATATATATATATATATATATATATATATATATATATATATATATATATATATATATATGAAATAATATGTTAATCTATTGTTTGTAGATGGTCTGTTGAGTAACCATTTCTAGAGCCTTGTTTGTATGATTGATTTTTTTTTTAAGTAATCTCTCATTTTTTTTATTTTAGTAAAATAACTCTTTCTATACGTAAGATTTGAGGGGCCATGCTTTTTGATATCTGCTTTGTAAATAGCTGTACTGGTCTTTGTAATTCTGCATTTTTCAAATAGGTCTGTTACAATATCCTCTTCATCTGGTGACTTTTTACATTTCACATTTTTAAGCATAAACATTAGTTTGTTACATTGCGAAAGTCACTTGTGTCTGTATGACGGTTGTTGGCATTTTTATTTTCAAAACATTCTTAATATCTTCTTGCTTTTGATAGCTTCCTTATATCTTTTAATGCAAGCATTTACTGTTTGCATGTGTGCTGTGGATCAAGCTTATTTCATGTTCTTCCCTTTTCTTTTATTCTTGATTTGTTTTTGTTTCTCATTCTTTTACTGATAAGTTTAATTCTGCATTTTTTAACTCATTTAGTTTTTATGTCCATATTTTTCCTCTTTTTCATCATTTCTAATGTTGGTTTTGAGTATTTCTCATTATTTCTATTTGTTTAACTTATTTCTGTTGCTGCTTTAATTATGCAAATGCTTTCTATATTTGCACTATTCCACAAAGCCTGGAATTTGTTTTTGATTTCTACCTGAAATTAATTAGATTATACAAAAAATACACAACATCAATAATTATGCATAGAGAGAACTAATTTAAAAAAACTATGATTTTATAAATGACAAAACTAATACCATGAAAGGTGTAAAACAAAGTTATAAAGTGATCATAAAATGGTAGTTTGCAGAGTCAAATTTGACTTTAACATTGAAACAATGCTATTTTTCTTCAAATGTACTTTATTAACTTAATCTTTTATGTAGTAATATTTATTTTATTAAAAATGGAAACTTTGAAAGTTATTTTTGAATTATAAATTTTTTTATAATAAAAACTGTTTGAGACTAACGTAGATATATAATTTTTTTTGGTAATTTATTATTAGCTTGAATTTTTTATTTTTTTTTTTTTTTTTAGAGGATAGTTTATGAAAATTATTTCATTTTTTTTAAATACTAAATTAACTTGAGTACATTTGTTTCTAAAATTATTTTGCTTAATCAAGTTTATTGATGAAAAAATATTTAGTATTCATTATCTTTATTTTATTGAACAGTTTTAACTTTAGTTAATTTTTTTTCAGCAGTTTCATAGGTGTTCTATTTGTTTACAAATTTCAACACCTGTTCTGTAAAAACAGGAATGTTATGTTAGTGATAGGGTTTTTGCCTGAATTTCAGGAATGAGGAGTTATTGTTACACTATTTATATTTGGACTATTGTCCTCATCTTTTTTGTTTTTTCTCACAACATTTCAGTCATTGTGCCCTTCCTTGGGTGTATATCGATCCAGGTAACCTATATCGAATTCCAAATTCTTATGGAGGTAGACTATTCTTGTTCCACCATTCAGGTCTAGGGATATCATCTAGTTCATTTTATTTAGTACTGTTCAGTTATTGTTTACCTGTTTCCACTGAGTGAAAGTACACACTGCCTGACCCACTGTCACCAAATTCAAAAACCAACGCTTTTCCCCACTAGGCCATTGTCCCATAGGACAATTTGCTGGAGTAAACTTAGACATTTAAACCTAACCTTCACTGCTGACTGTTGTGTTTTGACTGCTACTGCTGCAAATTTGCTGTCATTTGTCTTTCTTTATTAGCAACTCCCATATTGTATTTATTTCTATTTTTCTTTTTTTTTTTTTTTTTTTTTTTTAACTAGTCCCATTAAGAAGGAGGTCATCATAGCTTAGCACATGTACTGATTCTTTCAGATGTCGAACTCTCCAGTGTTCTTCCTTGTCTGGTATTTTCACTTCATTCTACAAGTGCTGATTAACACCCCTCTTCCTCCATACCTGATTTCATTGTCTCGACTCTCACTACAGCTTTTTAATGTTCCTCCAGCCTTACTTTTAAGGGGTGGCTTCTTTCTTGTTTATATTCTCTGCCACAACTGCAAGGAATTGAGTACATACAATTCTTGGTCATGTTCTCCATGTTACATCAGTCTCTACCAGTGGAACAGAAGGGGTGATGTGGATGACAAGAAAATTGCCACAGCCTGTCTACCTTATGTTAATGGCTCATTGGAAGAGATTCATATCTGCAGTTCATACAACATCAGAAGAATATTCAGAAGCAGTTCCACTGTATGGAGAAATCTCTGTCAAGTAAAGCCCATCTTTGTTAAAGATAATTCAGTATAACCAATAAGTGATTGGAAATGGAAAGGACCCATCTTTGCTTTAATGTAGCTGTCTTATTTTTTATGCTTATTCTTTAACTGAAATTTGGAAGGAATACTTTCATTGTCTAGAAGGTACAACAAAACTGTTTGCTACCTGTAAAATAACAATAAGTAAAACACTGAAATAATGGTCAATGTTACAAGTTCTATTAAAAAATGTCATTGTTTTCAATTATTTTTTATGGTAATAATAACCTGGCTTACAAAACAATGATTTTTATTACCAATGCCTTAAATTTGTAAACATTTTCTTAAATAATGACAAAACAAGAGGAATCTGGATGTATTGTTTTGGAGTATTTATCTTTTAATATAATCTGATAATTTTCCCTCCTTTATGTAAAAATAATCTACTTGTTAGTGCTAGAAAATTTCATAAATCTATAATCTGAATGAGAAGTAGTTTGCTAGAAAAATGACAAAAATCCCATGACACAGGTTATCACATTAGCAATAGGCTTGCTTCTGAATCTATTATTTTGCTGGACTGTTTAGTGAGTTGACAGTGATAATTAGCTCCATTTTAAATTCTGTAAAACAGACTATAAACTGTCTCTAAGTCAGATTTCTTGTCACCACTTGATGTCCTTTGATTATTGTAGGTCTTAAAAATAACTAAACTGACTGCTGTGGGAAGGAGTTCCATTTTGCTGAGTTTTGAAATTGATTTATTTTTATTAAGGCGCATTTTTTAGTAAAGATATGAGAGACATTCTGAGTCTAAAGGTGATGATAGAACAAATTTTCACAATGTGTTCTGCAGGCTTGTAATTCTCAAAGTGACCAACTTAGCATGGACTGAATTTTAAAACAGAATATCATAAGAGAATGTATTGATCTTGAGGGCTTAGAGAAAATGAATAAATGAAAAGAGAAAGAAAAATATTCATTCTTAATTAAATTTATGTTGATTGCTTCAAGTCATTACGTGAACCATTTATAAGCAAATAAGGAATTATGTAGGATGATGCATTCATCAGGACATTTCAGCCATATTTAATTTCAATAGAATATAGCTTAATTCTTAGAAGTATTAATTATTATTGTGGTTATATTGATATATTTTATGAAAAGCTACTTTGAAAAATTAATCTTTTAGAAACCTTAATATTTTCTGTGTATGTTTTTTTTCTACCCAGTGCTAAAAGAAAGAATAATGTTTATAATATGACATAAGCATCCTAAAAATGATAGATCAAACATGGAATTATAAGAGAACTGATTTAACTTATCACACTAGAGTAATATTATTACTCATATTAAAAACAAATTATTCTGAAATTCTTTTGAGTCATCTTTAATTTTTGGTTGTAACTAAATTTCTGAGCTTGAATATTATTGATATATAAAAGCTGTAAGGTTTGAGGAATATTAAAGTAGAAGGGAGTGAGGGTAAGCAAACTTTGTACCTTTTTGTTTTAAATCTTGAATCAAAATTTATTTTTATCTGTATTTAATTGACTTTAGTCAGTACAATATATAAATGATATTTGTATATAAAGGTTTTATCTGTTATGTCTATGGGCATGAATGTTAAATTGTGTGAATAGGAATGCAATCATTATTTTTATGCAAAACCATTTTAACCATTTTTGAGTATAAGAAATGTAAAGCATTAAAGCATTGTTTTTAATAAGTTTGTCTCATAGATGAAAGGATAATGTAGGCAGACGGTTGTAATATGTGATAACAGGTTCTCTTTCTCACTTCAACATTAGGGTTTGAACAGGCAGTTGATAATTACATTTTCATAGTGTATTTAATTTAGTTTAACAATAATGTCAAAAATGTTGAAAATACATTCTGATGTGCTTGTATTTTCATTCATATACAAGACACTTTTTTCTATATATAAAACTATCCTTTAGAACAAAGTAGTTTATGTAAACTTAAATTAAAGGAGCTTGAACATGTAATGGAAGAAGAATGTTTTATTTGACTGTTGCCCTCCATGTGCATCTCAAAGAAAAAAATCCCCTCAGCCCCTTTTGTGGTTGAAGTGTCACCAAAGGAGACAACTTGTGAAGATTAACGGTTCTCCTTTTTTTTTTTTTTTTTTTTTTTTTGTATGTATATTAAACAAAGCATTCTGATACCCAAAAATCACAAATCATTATATTTCTTTGGTATCCAAGACAATTTGGCAATTTCTTTTCTATACATCATTTCTTTCAAAATAGCCATTTTTATGTGAAGTCTCTTATCTAAAATATTTTGCTGATGAATGTACCACATCATAGAGACACGAATTGTCAGTTTTGTATATTAGTTATTATTATCTTCAAGTTGCAACAGTTCTAATAAAAATTTCTTATAAAAAAAGATATGCTCCTGCTGCATCAACCATGGCTGTTTTAGCTGCTAGAGTACTTTGGACGACTCTTCTAATATGTTTTGATTGCCAATCAGTGGGCATATATCTATTGGTACTTCCTACCAAAAAGAGTATATACCCTCCTTGTGATCCACCATCAGTCAAATTGGCAAAAGAAGCATCACTATAGGCAATAATTTTTAAGTGTTCTAGGTTTGTCTATCTGGGATTTTTTCTTCTTGACTACTCTGTTTGCTTGTTTTATACATTCTACACTTTTTTGTTTTAATGCCGAACTTAATGCACTAACATCATAACTTAGATCAGTCCTGGACTGGGTGGCTAGCCAATTAAGTTGACCAATCAGTTGCTGTGTCTCTGTTACTTCTGTTGTAGATACAGTGTCTTTCAAATTTCTGCCTATTTCTACTGGGATATATTTTAATTTTCTTACATATTCATTTTGTCCTAGTTCGATATTATCTTCATTTTCTTTTGTTTAATCCTATATATTGGAATTTGGCGATTTCTTCAGATTTGAATTCAAATAGATGATGAATTTTGTCTATAACTCTGGTCTGAAAGATTTCTGTTCCTGCAAAGCAGAAATTATCAACATGGTCAGCAATTATACCCTGTAATTTGTTTCCAAAATGTCATGTAAATATTGTCTGGTCATATTTTGAAACATGCTCTTAATTTAATTCATTTTTGAGTGTCAGATACCAGGATCTTAAAGCATCAGTCAGAACATATACACATTTAGAGGGATTCCAAATATAACCTGGAAGCACATTGGCTTCATTAGAAGGATCCAAATAAATTAATTGGTCTGTTTAGTCTGTAGAAATGCAGTTTTTATGTCCATGGATTTACACATGCAATAGTTAGATGCCATTATTCCCACTGCTATTCATAGACCTTCTTTAGAGCAGGTGGGAGAATCATTTCTTATATTGCAAGCATCTTTGTCCTGGAAGCCTCAAGCTGCAAGTCTAGCTTTACAGATCTGTTTACTATTAGAACTTTTATAAGTATAAACTCATCTTATGGATATCTTGGGTTGACCTTGGTCAGGAATTTGTATGTAGGCTTTATTTTTAATCCAAATTTGGAGCTCCTTTCTTGCTTTTCCAGGTCATGATTTGAGGAGGAAATCATCATACTTTCCTCATTGAAAGAAGTGTTTTCATCATCTTTTCTTTGCTTGAACTCACTTGCTTGCCATTCTGATACTCCATGCTCAAAATCCAGCCAAAAGGATTTGTCTTGTTTTATAACTACATTCATTAAGTGTTTGTTTCTGTCTGTTGCTTTGCCTGTCTTACTTAAGACATTCAATTTTCTTCATTTTGAGTCATTATTGGAAAGCTTGCATTTACTAGTTTGTCCCAGCTCAATTTTCTTAAGAATGGAGTTTTGTCTTTTCCTTGCTGTCACAGACTGATGCTGTTCAACATTTTCATTTGGGCCTTCTTCATCTGTATCATTCTCTTCAAAAATTGATACTTTGGTGTTTTATCAGGTCGTTTTTGTAAAGGTTTGGCCATCTGTTACATTATTGTGCTATCTTTAGAACTTCAGAGTAACAGACTAAATTGGATGAATGCACTCTCACATAAGTATTGCCATGTTTAATGAGTACCTGCTTATGCTCCCACCCTATGAGAGTTCCTGGACCAAGCCATCTATCACATACGTTTCTTTTATAGAGAACAGTATTGATATTATCTATTTTTGTATGATTTGCACTGTATTTGTTTGAACTTGATGAAGTGCACTTCTTAGTTTTTCTGAAGACTCACATGCTATGAAATGTTTCCTCACAGTATGCATTGCAACAACTTCACTAGTAGAAATACCTTCTAATGCAGGGAGTTTTAGTATTTAAAAAAAGAAGGCAAGTTGGGATTCCTGCCAAAAGCAAGTTGGTTAAGACTATAACCATGCACACTGTGAAGTGTATTTTTGTCTTCAATAGTTTTCTTCACCATTTCTCCTAGTATCCCACTGTCATTCATTCAAACCATTGCTCCATGAACTTTCAGCAGCAATAGTGCATATTACAATAGTTAAGTTCTGTACCATGTCTCTGAATGATTGGTTATTGAACTCTGCCATTGTCAGTGAGGATAGATCCTGGAATGCCAAAATATTTTATCTAGTGTGTGAATATAGAACTAAGAATGTCAGAACTTTCCTTACTTGGAATCCTGACTCCAACACTGTATCTTATACCATAATCAATGAGATGTAATATTTTTTTTCCATTAATTTCTTTTATATCCATAGCCATGCTTTCATTAAAATATGAACCTAATGAGAACCCAATAATGGGCCTGGGTTCAGCCTTTTTGTAGTGAATGCATATTTCACATGAATGAGGAAGTTTTTTGTAAAATTATGAATTCAGGGTCTTTTATTCCTGTATTCTTAACTAGATAACACAACTTTTTACAACTTGGATGGTTGAATTGTCTATGTAATTTTGTTGCAATTCTAATTTTTTCGGATTTGTTTTTGCTAGTAATTTCTTTAATGAAAAGTATTTGATTAATAAACTTACCTTGATCTGGTGGAGGTGTTGTAATAGGGATGTGATTGTGAACAGACAAGGTACACCACAGTGGAACTTTTTTTCCAAGCATTGTGACACTGATTTTCAAAATTGAGACATCTTGACTCTTTTCATGGCATCTTTGCTTAATAAAAGCAGAATATCAAAGTCCACAACATCGGTAACAATACTGACATCAATGCTAGTAATGACACAGTAGAGTAGCTGTGAACACTGATTTTAGTTTCTTTCTGTTGCCGAACTTTTCTGCACCACTGTCTAGAAAGGCTGAACCAAGTGTCTCAACCAAAATTGTTTGACCATTATCTTCCTGCTTTTGCTGACTCATCAGCATGATGCTGGATACAAATATGTAGTCCTCCTTTTGACTTCTATCCTTATTACTGGTGCTATCAGCATACAGACAATCGTAGCTCCAGTGGAATTTACAGCCACATGTGAAGCATTTGGTGGTATTTCCTTCAGGTTCAAATGAGCCCAAATTTCTGCCAGAAGATAGCAGAATTTTGTTTTTATGTCCTCTTCTGCCTCTGTTACCTTGCCAACTGGAAAACCGAGAAGGATGCCAGTTTGAAAAGTGACCATAATATACTTCATTAGTATCTTCCTGACTGTTTTCATTGTAGGCACAATCTATATCGCCCTTTATCACAACTGGTGAAGTATTTGTTGACAAAGCATTGGAAATCTGTGCATAATTTTTTTTAAAGTTGTTTGAATATTGCTGACATTGTTAATTCACTGATGGTTAGTTTCACTAGTTGCTCATTCTTGGGTGTCAAATTGGCACTTTTTAATGCTCTGTGGGCAAGTACTGGCTCTGGTAATTGTACTTTGTGGTCCTTTAACTTTGCAACATAATGGTTGAGGTTAATAAGGTATTCATCTATTGACATGTCATTCTCTCATCGATATTGTTTGAAAAACTCATATGTCATGAAAGCTGACTGGTTAGTGTCCTCTAAAAAGAGCATATCTAACTTTTCATATAATTTTTCCATTCCATCATTGGCATGTAATATGGTAATGTCCAGCTTCAATACAGCTTCTCTGGCTTTTCCTTCCAGGGATAAAAATACTATAAGTGTGTGGCAGGTTTGTCAATGCACATAGCAAGTTCCCAAACTTGCGTTTTTTTTTTTTCCAAGTGTTGTATTTATCTGTGTTTAAAACAGGCAGAGGAATAAATTTGGAAGCCATTGTGTTGATCAATGTGCTCTGCTACCAATGTCAACTTAAATTAAAGGAACTCTGGCACCGTAATGAAAGAACATTTTATTCAACTTTGTTGTCCTCCACATGCGTCTCATAAAGAAAAAAGCCCCTTAGCCCCTATTCGATTGAAGAGTCATCAAGGGGGACAACTTGAGAAGATCAACAGTTGATCTATAACTTTGACAGTGTAAAGATATAAAATTTGTTTTTAATTTTAGATCTTTAAACTATTGAAAATAGTCATTATTTTTGCATCTTGTATTGTGAATGACAACACAAGGATAATCAGCATAATAGAAGGAACTCCATGTTTTATATATATATATATATATATATATATATAAACACACACACAATTCAACCAATAAGGTCTGTTTGCTTTTTTTTTTATATTGTAATTTTCTAATTTTCATATAATTTGTACATCCAAATCAAGACTGGATAAACTCTACAAGGTTCAGTTTCCTTCTATTTTTGTTTGAGTAATTTCAACTTGTTTCACTCATTATCAAGAACTGAGTGTTATCAGTATGATAGACAAGATTTTATTTACTACATCTTGGTATTTTGTTTTGTATGGGGGTGTGAGGGGGGCACAGTTGGAATATGCACATACTGTATAAGTGACATGTAAAAATGGTTTCATTGTTTTACACATGAAATCACTTGTGCATTATATATATGTTTGAATTGTATTCCAAGAAGTATCATGATGTAACTAACAAAATATTTTCTACCATCCTGACAACATTCATTTCCTGATAATGACAGTTGGTTGAAAGTACTCAACAAAACAAAAAAATCATCCCAAAGATATCATGGACTCTGAATTTCATTTAATTTTTTTTCCATTTTTGATAATGGCTGAAGTCAGCTTTTAGCCTTAACAAGAACTGACATGAACTATAAACAGTTCTTATACACATTTTAACACAAAGATATGGAAATTAATCTGTCAACAAGAAAAATTGATTAAAAATATTGTTGACAAAACTTGCTTGTTATCTTCAAAACTTGAATATGTATGTGTATCTAAAAAAATGTGTGAGCAATAGAATATGTCATTCAGAGTATTTACCTGAAAGATCAAACAAAAAGCAGCTTAAAATATTCTTAAACTAGAAACAATGGCAAAACCAAGAATAGTTATTAATGTCACTGATCAAGTTAATTTTAAAATATAAAACCTCCTAAAAATTGTTAACTTGATTCATAAGGATTAAGTTCAATGTGACCTTCCCCAATCTTGCACTTTATTCTTTTCATTTGGCAATCTATATTTACATTCTTTATTTCTCAACAAAGAAATTTAGTTAGATGCCAACAATATTTTTGCTCATAGGCATTAGCTAATAATCATGATGCTTTTAGATATTAAGGTTTTATATCTTTTTCTCTTTTCCAATTCCCCAAGTTTTATTCTGCAGTAACTGTTTATATAAGTAGAAGTCCTAATGCAATGCTTATTTTTGCTGTTCATCATATAACTCTGTGGAGATGTTGGAAAGTATACAGCTTTTATCAAATCTATAGGTTTTCAAAAGATAGCAAAATTACATTCTTTACAATAAAAGCTTTCCTGAGGGGGCTACTGAAATGTTCTCAGGTTAAGCCACTCCACAAAATCTTTTAATGACTAAAAATCAGACTTTTAACTATTCATAATGATCTGAGCTTTAAATTATAAATTTCTTACCTCATAATTTTCTCTATTAAACTAAATAAAATCAGTTTTGAAAAAGACAAAAATGAATAAGGAGAAGAACATTTTACAAAAATGCTTATCCTTATACTTATCACTGTTATCTTTTATATTTAAGTATAAATTTGATAATACTCTTAGCATGACATTTTAATATATTTGACTTACAAAAGTAATTTACACTATTAATATGTAAATAATATCTAGTTAGCAGAAATTAAACATTTCTCTAAAGTAGTAGTATTAATTCTAAATTTAAAGTTGTTCAGAGACATGTAATAACCTGAAAAGATGCAGTAATTTTTGTTACAGGTATAAATAAAAACAGCTTAATATGCATTTCATAGACACTTTTTTAACCTACATTATTTTAATTTGATTTTGTAATTTAAAAAAAAATTAATTTCTTCATATTGAAATTATTTTTGCTATTAAATAAAGGAAACATTATCACATGCCTGTTAATTTGAATGTATGACATTTTTTTTTTGTATTTTCAAATGAATTTCTTTTTGTTATTAACACCTTTCTCACAGATGAAATGTTGCAAGTTTCCTGCTACTCTATTGCTATTTCCATGGCAAATGTTCAGACGAGCTACATTCCTTGGTTCCACCAATCCTGACCTTCACAGCTAAGACCCCCCCCCCCTATGGTACATACACTGGGATGAATCATTCCTGTTCCCTTTGTATTCCATTAGTAAAAAGGAAGTTCTATTTGAACAGCTACTTCTGAAACACTCCTGAGAAGATGCTTCCCGCTCACTACGCCCTTAACCTCTTCAAGTTCAGGGTTAACTCACCATTATCTTTTCTACATATCCTCATAAACTCCTTTTATGCTCATACAACCACTTCATTCAGTAACTCTCTACTTTGAGTAACTCTTGTGTCTTGTATTGAGTGAACAGTTAGTAAAAAAGATCTTTTGAATTTTATGCATTTAACCTTGTGTGAAGTTACTTTTATTTTTTGTAAAGAAATGATATAATCTGTTAAATAATTTGCATTTAAAAATATTTCTCATATCTCAGCTGTTGCTATTTTTTTTTTCTTAAAATTTTACTTCAAAATTTAAATACATAACTAAATTGTTATAGCTTTGTTTAAAAATGTTTTTTTATGATACCACTGATTAACCTTTTTCTAGGTGACTTTTATTTTTATAATCTTTTTGTACTCTGAATTTGTGTGTTCATTTTTAATTTAAATGTGTATTTAGAAAAAAAAAACAAAAATATGCTTTTAAAGATATCTTTTGAAGGTTTTTTTTTTTTTTTTTTTTGTAATGGTTTAAAAAAAGTAAAAATCTACTGAATATGTCTTTGGTTCATTTTTAAAACCATTTTCATAAAGGAGTTTTACAATGAACCACACAAACAGAACCTCTCTTGCAAATGTTTGATTAAAATCTTTAAGCACTTTAGATTTTAGATAAATAACAAGGAGGATAAAAAATAATCCATTTTAAATGAACTTTTTGCATAGATTGTTTCTAAGATTTAATATTTAAAAAAATTTTTTTTTTATACTGGCTAGATCAAATAATATTTTGGCTTTTTTTTCTTGTATTTTAATTTTAGTATTTATTATCCACAATATTTTTTGAAGTTGTAATATTGGGATACTCAGAAATAGTTTTTTATTAAAAATAAAAAAAAAAATGAAATATATAGATAGAATTATTAGTATCTCTCTACTCTTTAAAAATCTAGAAACTAGTTTTCAATTTCTTGGTACCTATTTTGTCAATAGCTTTTTAGGTTGACCAGCTTGCATGTATAACATTCCTATGAAGAAAACCTAAAGTTTGTGCAAAAACCTTTGGATATTTAAGTTATGAAACCAGTTTGATATCTACTTGTATATAATGAAGTCGGTAGTAAACTAGTTTCATAACCTGTAAATAAGATATCACAATGAATAAGCAGTTAATATTGAAAATATAATGTTTAGTGTTTCCTACTTTTCTCTCTGCAGTTGCTTCAATAAGTGCTTTTGTATACACATCTTGTTAGCTTATTGTATTTTTCTTACTACTTAGAAAAAGGTTTTCTGCTTTTGTTTTATCTTTCTACATAAGTTAGAACAAACATACTTCCAAATACTAAATTATTTTATTTTTTTGTATATTTACATTCACAAAGACATTCCTTTATAGTTTACACTTTCAATTTGATTGGTTTCCATTAAATTGAGCTACATTTCTCATCCATTCAGTGAAGATTAAACTTACTTTTAACTTTGCTTGTTTAGCATAAGTGCTATTTATATATATTTATTATGCATTATGAACTTACAGCTTAATTTGACAAAATAGCAAATCATTTTATTTTTTTATTTGATCTCATTTTTTCCATTTTTTAATTTTTTTTTTATTAATGTTTATTAAGAATTCAGGTCTAATATTGAATTTTATAGTCATCACCACTCTCTTCAATCATGGGTCACAGGGGTAATAACCTTTACAAATTTAGATTGAAAATTTTTGAAAATCTGTTTTTGTTAGGATAAATTGTTATTTTTTCAGGTGGAAAAGTTTGAAAGATACTATTTTTAGTTTACCATTTTTTTGTTTGTTTATGGGATAAAGTGAACATATTAAGATTGCTTAGCAGCTAAAGTATAAGAATAGAAAACTAAAGGCCTCAGATTTTATCTCTGTTGTTATACATCAGATAAAATTTATTGTTGCATGTTTATTGGATAATAAAAACTTTGATTATAAAACTAGAGAAATATCTTTTCAAAAATACCAGAAAAGCTGTGATAAAGTTTTGGAATGAATATTTCGATTATGCAAGATAAAAGAATTGTATACTGAGGAATACAAAATAGGTTTTTGCTTTGGAAACAAAGATTTGTTGTCAGAATAGATCAGAAAGCTAAGCCATAATGTGTATTAGACAATGTCTTACTGATCCATTTTCATCTTAATTATTAGGTTGATAAGTTTCTAGTATAGGTTTGGTAAAAATCTTTTATTCATATGAATACATACTTCATGATTCAGCCATCAAAGTATTTTTCTGGTTCTCTGTGACCTTACACCACCTTTCAAGTAAATTCTTTTTTGATTCAATGAATTCTTCAAGGACTATTACAATGTCTAGAAATTGTTGGAACTGACAAGGAGTTTTGTGTGGAGAGAAGGAAATGATAGTTTGAAGGTGAAATGTCTGGAGAATACACTGTATGTGGAGGTTCTCAGCTTTATGATTGACTTCAATATTGGTGACAGTCACTCCAGTGGATGTTAAGGATTGTGCAGGGCAATGCTGGTGGAACCGTTCAATCCATGATGATATGAGAGGGTAATCTTCCAGAGTTTTTGATTTAGAAAAGTTATTCCCTGTTAAATCAATAAGGGCCTGGCAATCACCAACACAAATTTTTTTTCAAATTTGGTACCTATTTTACATCACTAGGTCAAAGGGTTCCTGAGATAACTTTTGGCTTTTGCTAAAAAGGTGAATTTTTGAAAATTATCATATTTGACCTTTACACAAAAAAAATAAATAGATCACCTTTTAGATCTAAGTACTTTAAACTGGTATACATTTTAGCTTTGTAGGTTAAAAACAACCGAGATATTTATATTTAAACTTCGACTATTTTCCAAAATGCACCCTTTTTGGCAAAGGTCAAAGAGTCATATCTTGTGAACCTTTTGACCTAGATATGTAAAATAGGTACTATTCAATTTGTATCATGAAACTCTATAAGTGTACCAAATTTGAAAAAAAAAATCTGTTGGTGATGGTCAAACCCTTGTTGATTTGACACAGAATGATTCAAATTAAAAAAAATATTGTAAGAATAAATCATGTAATAATAAACATCATGAAATGTAAATGATATGAAATATTCAAATAAAGTATATAAGATATTCTGAAGCTGCACTGACTCTTTGGAAGGTGCGGAACAACACCTTCCAGAGAGTCGGTGTGTCTTCAGAACCAACAGGAGCACAACAGACATGGCGTTTGTTCTCCTGTAGCTGCAGAAGTGTCAGGAGCAAAACAAGGGGCTGTATGTAGCGTTCATTCAACTGATGAAAGCATTTGACACAGCAGAAGAAGAATGTGGCAAATCATGGGGCAACTTGGCTGTCCTCCAAAGTTCCTGAACATGATCATCCAGTTGCATGAGAATCAACATGATACTCACCACTCTCCTCAATCATGGGTCACTTACCAACACCACTTGTGACTCCTTGAATGATCCACCAGCGTTGCCTCTGCACAAACCTTAACATCCACTGGAGTGACTTTGTCACCAATATTGAAGTCCTTGAAAGAACGATCACCAGCATTGAGAACATGCTGCTGAAGTCCCAGCTATGCTGGACTAGACATGTTTCCAGGATGGAGAATCATCATCTGCCTAAAATTGTATGGTGAGCTCTCCACTGGCTATTATGGCAGAGAGGCAACAAAGAAGTGATTCAAATATTGCCTGAAAAAATCCTTTGGTGGCTGTCATATCATCCATTGGCAATGGTCAACCCTAGCTGAGAACCGTGACACCTGGAATCTCACCCCCAACCGTGCTGTCTCATTCTTTGAAAATACCTGCAGGGCCGCTCTCAGGGACAAGAGGCAGAGGAGGAAGTGCTGCAACAACATGCCATTGAGCCCAGGTTGGACTTTCAGCTGCAACTACTGTGACTGTGTATGCCTGTCCCGCATTGGACTTATCAGTCACAAACATGCCTGCAAGTGACGTGTACAGACTCCCTCTTGATCTTTGTTTTGTGAAGCCAATCCATGATGATATAAGAGGGTATTTCTGAAAACCAGTTGATTCTTTAAAAAAATTTTATTTTGTTGCAAACATTTCACTCTATACAAGCATCAAACCAACTTTAAAATGAAACACATACATTTATATTTATATGCATATGCACACATTTGTTTTTATGTGTGTATATTGATTATCTTTTTTTATTTTGCAAACTATTCCCAACATATACTTGCACCTACTGCTTTATTACCTTAAGCTTCAGAGATCCTTTGCTTTGTCTTTCTACACATTTTCTCAAGATTAAACAAAAAAAAAAAATAAGCAATGTCAAATGTTCATTTTATATTGTCATGATCACTTTTCCACAAATATTTTAACTGTATATAAGTACAAGCTATAAAGAACAGAGAAAAACTTAAACACTTCTAAGATTTCCCTAACATTTTGAAAAAATGGCATTTGGGAATGTTGCATTTATCTAATATTGGTAGCTTCTTTAAATGTATTTGCAAGCTGTTCCTAAATATAGCACATTTATATTATTTGGCAATATGGCTATATAGGTAAATGATTTACTTGTTTTTTTTTGTTTACTGAAGTATGCCTTTAACTTCTGATTGATTGATTTTTGGTTTAATTCTTTGTTTAATGAAATCTTTAAATAAACTTTTTTTTAAATAGCTTAGCATCTGTGCCCACAAAATTTTAGGAATTTTTTCTTTTTTTGTGTTAAACATTAATCATGCTGCTTTTAATTACAGAAGTTATTTAGCAGTACATTATGTACTCATAATTATGTACAAATATATTTTGCCTTAGTCTCAAATTTTAACTTTCTTTTGCTTATGTTTTTATAAGTCTCACTCAAATGGATCACATTTTCAGGCTCTTGGATTCATTTTAAGTTAGCTGATGATGTGAATTTATTGGTATTTTTTATGATCATTATTTATCTTTCAAGAAGCTTGCAAAGAGTAAATTTTCAATTATTTTTTTCTTCAGCAGGCTGTAGACAAAAAAAATACTTCTTATTGACTTGTCTAGAAATACTTAGTCATGTCCATCCATTTGATTTCGAATTTTTAAAATTCTGTATTTAGTAACCAATTACTATTAATAGATTTCTGTCAAAGTGCTGATATTTTTTGTGTAAATTATTATTCTTTTTTTGGATATAATTCTGTTTGGATTTTGTTGCTTGTAACTTTGCCAACTTTTTTCTCTCATTAAGGTTTAAAACTTTTTTATTTTATTTAAGTGTGTGTGTGTGTATATATATATATATATATATATATATATATATATATATATATATAAAATCTAGTTATATGCATACATTTGCTATTATGTATAACAAAATGTCTCAAACTCTAACAAGTTATGGACCTAGGACACTTGATAGCTTAACTGATAAAGCAGAGGATTGTAGTAATAATCAGTTGATATTCTAATTCAGAACTTTCTCACTTTTATTTGGTCATGGTGCCAACTTAAAAAAATGTTAACTAGAAATTCTTAACATATGTAGCTAATGTTGAAATGTTTTCTTATGATGAAATAACAGCCCTTCATTATGTCTGCTGATTGTAAATAGCTAAACTCTTGAACACAGTGCTAATGTGAATTTCAACCATAATTATGAACAAATATGCTTGCTGGGCCCAATACATTGTTTTGTACTTTGTAAATATTAAATATCCATAGAGGGCAAAAGTTAATTTGATGAATGACTTTGAATACACATCCCTGGCATTGGCATTCACAGCTAAAAGAAAAATAGTTTGTTTTTTGTTCAACTGTGAAAATATGGATGCCAGAATTATAAAAAAACAAAACAAAATACTTATTTTGAAAGAGGTTTGCATTTTGCAGTGAAATCTTTCTCTGAAAATGTTAAGAAAATCATAAATAAATGCTTTAGATAAGGTAGTAAAGTTGTTAAAGTGTTCTTTGTTAAAGCTTCTTTTTATCAACAATTTTAGAGGAAGAAATCAGTCATTGTAGGAGATTTTGTTAGAGCTTTGTATTTAACTGGAAAAAACCCCAAAAAACCCAATGCTTAGAAACTCTCACTTGGCTCTAGTTATATGAAGTTGTAGAGGTTTTTAGTGTTATACTTGGATTTAGTTTATGATTTAAGCAATATTTTCATATAAGCATTTAGATCAGATATACACAAAGCCAGCAAATTAAATAAGTGTATAATTTTTATGTAACTTACAACCATATCATATTGGAAGACCAGTTCTTGCCCAATCACATAAGCAATGTTGAGCCTGGTCAAAATGGGTGACAACTTGGCAATACCAAATGCTAAGCTTGAATGTGATTTTTTTTTTTTTTTTTTTTTTTAATCTGTATCACCTAAAGCAATGCAGTATAGCCACTAACACAGAAGGGTGTGGGGGGAAATAGGAACAGAAAAATTAGTAATGAGTAGAAAGAAAAAAGAGCAATCAGGAAGGCAGTAGATAGCAATTGACATTGCATTTAAATTTTTACAGATTAAAGTTGGCTGGAAAGCATAGAACTGGAAGGGAGTTCATAAACGAGAAGTACGAGAAAAGAAACTGTCAGCATAGAAGTTACAACTCCACCTAGTTGACTGAACTGTAAATTGATGAGATCTTGCTGCCAAATATTGTGCTCAAATTCATACACTCTAGGTACCATAGTGAAGAGCTCATCCGAACAATTACCATGAAAGTATTTATAAAAAAAGGCACAGAAAGTCAATCTTATGGCAGTGAGCAAGTGACAGAAGCTGAGCCACCAAATCAGGACCAATAATATTGCTGTTTCTTCTTTGGATCTTATCAAGGAACTCAAAATAAATAGCAGGGGCACTGGAATATATATGGTAACAATATTCTAAGCATGGACAAATAGTAGACTTATAGATATGCAAGGTAGATTCTGGAAGTTGTAATGGATAATGGCATGGAATGCTTGGAGAGCTGAGTTTGTTACATTCACTTATGTGCAAATACCCTTGGGGAAAGTAAGTATCCATCTCTTCTACCCCACCCAAACCCCAAGATAGCAGGAGAGACTGGGTTGGCAACCAGTCAAACACAGAAAGCAATGGTGGCTTATTATGGGAATTTTTTTGTCAAGTCAATCATGAACTGAAAAGCGATATAATTTCTCAAGCATGCATCAGGCATGGCAGCTGAGGAAGGAATTTTTTGCAATATAGTATTTCCACGAACTCACACACACACACACACACACACACACACACACACACACACACACACACACACACACACACTTTTTAATCATTTCATCGCAAGCAAGGCAATAAAGCCACTGAATGAGTTACTGAATGTGAGAGAGAGAGAGAGAGAAAAAGAAAAGCATTATTAAGTAGAGAGAACAATAAAAGAACAGGAATTAAGACAGAACATAATGATTGACATTGCTTTTAAATTTTTGAAGATTAAAGTTTACTGGAAAGCAAGTCTGGAAGAGTTCCACAAGTGGGAAGTGTGAGAGAAGAAACTTTTAGCATAACTTATGGTTACATTTAACCATTTCAACTGTAAAATAAGACCTAGTTGCCAACCTAGTACTACACTTAAATTATGTAAAGTCATAGTATCAAAGTGAAAAACTCATCAGAACAATTACCATGAAAATATTTGTAGAAAAGGCAGATGGAAGTTACATTACAACAATAGGGAAGAGACTGAATCTGAGATGTCAGCTATATATGTATATATGTATATATCAGGAACTTTTTTTTACAAGTTAGTGAGTACTTGAATATGGTCAGCAAATTAGTAAATCAGAAAATGAACCTTTTTAAATGATTTGAAACTGATAAGTTCAAACATTTTAATAAAAAACTGAAATTTTGTATTCAAAAATTTGAAAATATTATGATGCTGGTATTTCTTAAAACATTGACTGAGCAGCTTTATTGACTAAATGCAGAATAAAATGATCAGCTTTAAGCACACATGCATTTACAAAAAGAATTGGCTGGTGAAAGGTAGAACTTTGAAAACAAACAGAAGAGATGTGGTGCCATTGAAAGAAAAATTACAGATTCAGAGTCAAACCATAGGAATGTTAATTATTTTAAAAAGAAACTGATCAAAAGCTGAAAGAAATTGAAGATTTGAATGGTTATTTTTGAGTTTTAAAGCAACAAATTGCAGTTAGAATGAAGCATAGCAACATTTTGGATTTTCAACCAATCCAATTATTTCTAATCATTGAACATGCTTCATAATAATGTCTGTTGCTATTTAATAACACATGAAAGTAATTGTCAGTGAATAAGTTTGGAGATGTGTAAGGAAGTACAAATAAGTAAACTGAATATTTCAGTTGGTAAACGCAGCCTATAAAATGGTAGAAATTCTTCAAATGTCTGTCAAGTTCTTGTTTTGCCAATGTAATTTGAAGAAGTACATCTATTTGCTCTAAATCTACATAAATTTTGCTTTCTTGAACTGTGCTTGGTCGTTCAAATTATTTCCTTAACTGACAAATCAATTTATTTCTGCAGTGAAAGATAAATATTTGAATATGATGCAACCAACTGGCAACCAAAATCTAGACCTCTGTAAACATTGACATGTTTATATCACATAAACATTCAACTTTGAGTGCTAAGGTAAAGAAAGTAACAATACAATGACCTGATGACAGAAGTGACATAACAGTTGTTGCTTGTGTGCCATCTCTGAAAAAAAATCTATTCTGAAAATTTCTATGAATTATCTATATACCAGAAGGTAGAACAGTACTGTGATAACTTATTAGTTTTTGTGGCTAATGACATTTCAATTTGAAAGTTGTTCATACACAACTGTTAGTTGTGTCTGTTTCAAGGTTTGTTCAATATGCCTATGAAGATACTGAATTTTCTTTACAAATAACTTCAAATTATTCTTTTATGTACTGTGTCCCTTCAGGAGCTGGTGATCATAGCTCTCCACTTCTTTCTGTCTCTTGTAGCTATCAATAAGTTTTGTCTATTTGTTATTTCTCCCAGATCCTATTCTGCCATCCACTTGCTTAAGCCTGTTAAGTAAGTTGCGCATTGCTTTCCCGTCTCCCTCTTTCTCTCTATCCACCCTGTGAATATCAAATTTTCCAAGCCCTCTTTTCTCATTATGTGTTCCAGAACCTTCAGCTGCCTCTTTCTGATATTAAGTATGTTTCCTCTTTGTTTGAATCCTCTCTAAAATTTCATTGTTGCTCACATGTTTGGTCCATGGTATCCTTAGCATCCTTCCGTAGAACCATACCTCTGTCTGTTGTCTTGAGGAGACTGTCCAACATTTGCTGTCGTAAAGGAGGACAAATATCATATAGCAGTTAAGTACTCTATTCTTTCTTACCAATGAAACTCTCCTGTTTTGTAATACTCTTAAATTTCTGCATCTGCTTGATTTTAGTGTCTCCGGCCTGTAAATTGCATTTCAGGCTCATTTTTTTGCTGATGACCATTCATTCTGTCTTCTTGTAGTTTATGCTTAGTCCCTTCCTCTTGCTCTCCTTCACTACATTCTATAGAAGGTTTTGTAGTTTCCTTTCCATGTTTGCTATCAGCACTGTGCCATCTGCGTATCTTATGTTAAGATTGTGGTCACCAATGATGAATCCTGGTAGGATTTCCAGTTCTCTGGGAATTGCCTTGCTGTATAGGTTTAATAAGTCTAGTGAGAAGACACATTCATCCCTTACACCTCTTTCTATTTTTGTATATCTGCAGAACTCCTTGTTTAGCCATATGCAGGCACTTTTCTGCCAGTAGAGGTTTTTGATTATTCTGTTGTCTTTTCTGGATGTGTCAGTGTTGCTGAGCAGCACTAACAGATCTTTGTGGCATACTTTGTTGAATGCTTTTGCGTAGCCTATAAAACACAGGTACACGTCCTTCTACATTTGTATTGCTCTTTCTGATGACATTCTGAGCATCAATATCGTATTCCTTGTTCCGGTGTCTTTAATGAACCAACACTGGTCTTGTCCTATCTATGGCCTGATTCTGAATATTCAGAATATGTATGATGAGTTTTATGTTGCTCATTAGGCTGATTTTTCAGTGGAGTTCACATTCGTTTGCACCTAGTTTCTTAGGCAGCGCAATGAAAATAGATCTGCTTTGATCTTCCGGCATATCCTCACTGTTGTAGATTTCATTTATCATTTCTATAATCTTATCTATACCAAAATCATTTAAGGCTGTCAGCATCTCTGTTAAAATTCTGTCTGGACCTGCCACCTTGTTTCTGTTCAATTTGGCCATTGCCGCTTCTACTTCAGTTTTTAGAATTTCAGGCCTGTTGGTAATTCTGTGCATTGCTGGTTGTTTTCTTTTGTCATGGAAGAGTTCTTCAATATATTCATTTTGGCGCTGAAGAATTTTTTCCTTCTTTAATATGAGTGTTCCATTCTTGGAATTTATGCAGCCTGTTGACAGGCAAGTCTTCTGTCCTGTTAAGTTTCCTTATTTGTTTATGTGTATCTCCTTTGTCTGTGGTACTCAAATATCTCTATTTCTGCACAGTTTTTGTTTAACCACTCTTTGGCCTGCCTGCATTTGGTCCTTATTTTGTTTTGTAGTTTTCTGTATTTCTTTCTGTACCTTAGCAGAGTTTTCTGTCTCCTTTACATCATGTCGAGAATTTCATCAGTCATCCATTCGTTTTTTCTTCTTCGTCTATTCTCTGTTGGGATGATATTGTTTGCTGATGTCACTAAAGCTTCTTTTAGTGCGTCCCATTTTGAGTTTTCATTTTCATTTTGTCCCTTGTATCTTCTTTTCAGACTCTCCATATATTTGTCCTTCAGCTTCAGGTAGCTCAGATGTTTTGGCTGCTGTGTTAGGCTTCTTCAGTTTCCGTCGTTTCACTCTTAGTTTATATATAACAGGGCAATGGTCACTTCTGCAGTCGGCAATTGTGTAGGTTTTGCAGTGAACCGTTGCATTCCTGAATTTTTGCTGATAGTTATGTAGTCAATTTGGTTTTTAGTTTCTCTTACTGGGCCTCTCCATGTTTATAATTGTCTTGGATGTTCTTGGAACCATGTGTTGGCTATTATCTGGTCATTGGCCGTGCACCATTACTCATTTTTCTCCATGTTCATTGCAACTCCCTAGTCTGAATTTGCCAGCTATCTCCCCTGCCCACTTTTGCTGTTCAGGTCTCCCATGATAATTATGACTTCTTGTGATTTGCAGTGAGCCTTGGCATTGTCTAACATGGAGTAGAAAGATTCAATTTCTTCTTCCTTACTTTGTGCTCTTGTTTATACTATTATAATAGCTACATTGAAAGGCTTTCCTTTCATTTTTACTACGAGAATTCTTTTGGATAATTGGTAGTATCCCAGAACACATTTCTTGAATTCTTGATCTAGTATCAATCCTATTCCTTTATCGTTCTTCTCTCTGCCTGCATATATAATCCTGTGATTATCACTGATAAAATTTTCGTTGTTTGGCCACCTAGTTTCACATAAGCCTAAGATGTTGATTTTTAGTCTACTTATCTCCTGTTTTACATTTTCTAACTGGCCACAGTTGTTCAACATCCTAATGTTTCATGTCCCAAGAGTCATTTTTGTTTGATGCGAGCAATCACTGGATAACAGTCCGGTGGCACCTGTCTTCATGTTCCTCCATTTCGGGTGAGGGATAGGTTCCAAGGAATTTTAACCTCTTTACACTATTTATGCTAGCAGTTGCTGGATGACAGGTGACACCTGTTGCACATGTCAGTCCTTACTAGACAAGGAGTTATTTTTCCTATAGACTTAACTCTCTTCATGCTGTTAAGTTTTATAATGTGTGTTATTTGCCATGATATTTCTTGGGATTAATAGTGGAGTGGTTTCCCATTGCCTTCTCCACGGCAGTTTATGGAGACACCACCTTTAGTTATCAGGCCATTGACTCACCGAGAGTTCTTTCACCCTTTGTTAGGTCTTATTCTTTGTCCTACTGGCTTGCTAACAAGCCACCTCACTCGCAAGAACATGAAGTAGGGTAGCCAGTTTAGTTGCTGATTTTCTGACAGTGGAATACTTACCACATATATATATTCCCATTAAAAAAAAAAAAAAAAGACAAAGAAAATTTAACCAAAATGGTTTTATTTTATAAATTATACTAATCTTAGATTTGAATTGATGAGGGCATTGAACTGCATTAGCTATAAGTTTAAGCAGGGTTGTTGAAGTATAAAATCTTGAAAGCTTATAATAGTAAATAAGCTGATGTGACATAGTGATTCCCTTAGTTTACATAAAGACATGCTGAAAGAAATCCAAATATTGAACAGAGGTTTTCTGTGTTGTAATGAAGGAACAAATGAGTAGTTAAAATTCATGAAAAAGTCAAATGCTTGCAATTGACTTTATCTGGTTCAGTAGATCATTCCTTGCTCAATACTAATTTAACATTACTGACCTGACTTTTGATACAGCTGGCTTTACTGGCATAGTGACTAGCATATGCTTTGCAATCTGATACACTTATGTACATAATTTTTTAAAATCCAGGAGGTTACTGGAACACTTGTAGTACTACTATTTTTGTTGTTCATGTGAGATGTTTACCATATTTTTTCTAGATTAATTACCCATTATCTTTAGCATATCTCTATATATTTTCTGTTACCTACTGTCAAGTTGCTATCTTATAATCTTAGTCAAAAAGCTAATTGTGTTCACATCAAGTGTGTGTGTGTGTGTCTTTTAAGTATGTAACCGAGCATTACCTGCTTAGTTCTATTGATTGACCTTCAGACAAAGCAGCATACTGTTGATTGTGATTAAATTAAAAATAAGCTAAAAATAATTACTGCTTTAATTTGAATTTTTTAAATGTTATTTTAATATTTTCATGAAGATTTTTACATCAGCAGTAAAACCAAAAGGTTGTATTTTTTTGTGTATATTTTCTTATATGAAAGAAATGGAAGGTGTTGCATTTTGATCGGCATAGTGAAAAGTCCCAGTACATTATTAGATGTTGTTTTTGCACATATTATCGTGTATTTTGTACTATGTAATTAAAATTTTCATGTTTTGAGAATGTGATGGCTTAATTGTACATTATATTCAAAAGACTGCAAAAATGTATTTTAACAAAGCAAATCTGTCCCAGTATTCTGAAAATTTGACATGTGTATTAAAAAAAAAAAAAAAAAAAAAAATTTGCCTACGTGTTAAATTTGCTGAAAATCAAAACAGTTTAGTTTTTGCTGTACAAAAGGTAAAGTTTAAATGCTCTCAATGAAAAAATTTGTAAATTACCATCTTTTGAAAAAATATACTGGTTGGTTTCATATTTATTTTATTAAAAAACAAAAGCAAGAAAACTATAACACATTAGCAGCATTTTTAGAAATTACATTGCAGGAAATGTAATTCTTTTTAATACAAAAGAATTGATTTAGTTATTAACTGGATTACTGGAATTTATTAGTTCATGTGCTTTGTTTATTGTGCAGATTTCAATGGATTGATTTCCACACTGTCTTCATTATGTACATTGAAAAGATTTAAACAATTAATGCCAACCATAAAAATCTGGACCTAATTATAGGTTTAAGAAAAAAAAAACCCAAAAAAACCATTAATTACATAGGTTTCTACCTAATAGCCATTAATTCTCATTGTCCCAAAAAGGTGATGGTGAGCTTTAATGGGTTAAAAGAAAATTAATAAGTTTTAAGTAATATTTCTGTCATGCTGACAAATATCAAAACTAATGTTTAAAAAGAAATAAGTATCTATATATTATTAAGAACTTAGCTTTTTATCTCTTCAAATTTTCATGAGATGTGCGGAAGCACTATTTGGTTGCTAAATAGTGACAAATGAATTAGTTGCTGTTTATAAGAAAAAACATTTACACACACACACACACACACAAATGTATATTTTGGCAGCAACCTTTTAAACATCTTTCATTAAATATGGTAGACAAAGAAAATTTAATTCATATTTTTTTAGTTTTTCCAGCCTTGTTATGTTTTCCGTTTGGTGGGAGTGAGTGAGTACAACAATTTTTCATAATGTCCATTGTCTCAAGCATTTTCAGCCACTTAAGCCATTTTCAAGATGGGGTGGGGGGTGTTCTAGGTGTCGTTAATTTCTCCATGTTTTGACTGAAGATTTATTTTATTTTTGTGTATTGAATACTAGTAGGAGTGTTTATTCCAAGCCTTCACACATTAAACATGACTGGAATTCAAGTGTGTCTTTCTATTTTTTTAAATTTTTTTTTTTTAATTTTTAACACTCCATTCCTACTGTTAAATATGGTGTGGTTGATAGTTGATTTGTGTTTTTATCTGGAATATTAAGCTATAAAGCAAAATCCTCTCTTCTATTTTATTTTTAAACTATGGATAAACTTTTGTTTTAAAAAACCTGAAAGTATGTTAAAAAACAGCAGTTAAGTGTCTAAGGATATAAGGTTTTAAAAATCTGTATTTGTAGTAATTGTCATTTGGGGATAGGATACAAAGAAACTGACATTTTTTTTTTTTTTTTTTATTTCTTGATATAAAAATATTAACTAGCTTGATAATGGTGATAAACTCTCTCTTATGGTGGAATTATTGAATTAACTAACTTATTAGCTTTTTTCAGTTCATTGCATCCATCATGTATATAACTTTGTGTCAAAACTGGCTTAATAAAAACAAATATCTATATCAATAAACATTGTTCTCTGATCTTGGAATCCTGTCTACTATATGTTAGTCTATGCTTTCATGCAGGTTCAAATAAAATGGTTGAAAATTAAGTCATCTTAATAGTATTAATATCACTTAATAGGCAATTATAAAATTATTACATAATTTGTGAAATTAGCTTTTGTGAAAGATTATCAGAAAATTTTGTCACTTAATCTAATTTGCTTTTACGAATACTACTAGTTTCATTACTTTAGTATCTCCGTAGATTCATTTCAGTTTCTTAGAACAGAATTTGTCAAATTTACTTGAAAAAGCTCAATAAGTTTAAACTTAGCTGTCAAAATGCATAGATTTCTGATTATTAAAAATTATTAAACTTTCTATTTTGTAATCTCTTTGCACTGATCCTATAAATATGTAATGTATTTTATGATTTTATATATTTTTCAGTAGCTACTGTCTTTAAACTACAGAATCATTCTCTCATCTGAAATGGGGCAGGTTATAACTAGTAGGTTACTGTATGTAAGATTATATGATTCCCAATTACCTTGTGTATTATTTAGAAATGAATCACCTATGTGCTTATGCATTTTCACATTATTTTTCAGTTTAAAAAGATAAACCAATCTTGTGTGCAATATTTGTTACTTAGTTTTTACAGAAGCCTATACATTTATGCTAAATTTTGTTTCAACCTACCTGTTTGCTGCATTCCTTTTGGTAGCTAGTCATCTCTCTCTTTCTACTCTAGTTTGGAATTAGGCTGTCTTGAAGCAAGTTTGGTTACTAACCAATTGTCCTTGATGCATTCTAAAAGTCAGTTTACCTATCATTTTTTGACATTGTTTATACCTAAGCCACTAGAATTTCTTTTGCTTGGTTGCCAACATATCTAAAATTAAATCAGCCTGTGTTTATATATAATCTAGTTGGTGTATCTTATTATTGAATTTTTCTAATGTTACTTGATATGAATTTTAATTAATATATTTTAAATTGATAAACATGAAAATTTCTTGAAAACACATTTTTCTTTTATATTGATTGGTATTTACCAAATATTGGTATTGTTTATTTAATTGTAGCTATACTTGACTATCAAATAGATTTTATAACTCATTATAGATTCATTTTTTATTTCAAGGATTTTTTTTATTTAAACCCTTTAGATTGTAACAAAATGGTTAATGAATAAGAAATCATTTAAAATTTGATTATAATGGAGTAATATTCATTATCCATTATAAACAAAAAAATTTTGAAAAAGTTGAATGCTTTAACCCTTTAGCATTCAGTCTGCTCAAAACTACTCCATAAATATCAGCTCTCAATGTTTAACCTGCCATAACCTGTTCCATGTATACTCTGCCATAATATATCCTCATCACAAATAACACAGGAAGTCATACAAACAGACTTTGAGAGCCAATATTTATTGAGCAGTTTTGAGTATGTTGAATGCTAAAGGG
Organism: Acanthosepion pharaonis; assembly: GCA_903632075.3. NCBI lineage: Eukaryota > Metazoa > Mollusca > Cephalopoda > Sepiida > Sepiidae > Acanthosepion > Acanthosepion pharaonis. Next base: position 1,718,945 of record CAHIKZ030004810.1, on the reverse strand, counting down.
TTAAACTAAGTTAGACTCTCATTTAAAGAAATCCTTCAAGTTAAAGGAGTGAGATTTCAGAACTATAATGCACACTGTTAAAAATTTGCATAAGTTGTACTTTTTGTATACAATGCATGAATGAAAAGCTTTTGAATCCTACTGCTAAAAAAAAAAAAATGATTGCTTCAATTTAAATCAGCTTTGTTAGAGTATAATAATTATCTTCCATCACTGCCACATTTTAGTATCTGTCTATATTTCTGAGATGAGGTATTATGTACACTATTTACATTGCTCAGACTATCATCCCCATCTTTGTTGCCATATTTATAACAACGTTTTGGCCGTTGTGTGCTCCGGTCTTCAGGTGGTTGGAATGTTGAACTGAACCCTTTATTTCGCTTACTAGGGTAGACTCTCTAGTTCCACGGATATGGATGTCATCAGTTACCTCCTGTTAATTCCACTCTCCAAGTTCTCTACCACTTTAACCGTGTATTGAACTCACACGTTTTGGGTCCTGTTACTGGATCTAACTAATGCCTTTATCCACTGTGCTATGTGTCCTAGAGGGCATCTGTGTATGAATTTCTGGGTATTTTTTTACCAGTGCTCATATTGCAATTTTTGTTATTATTGCTTTTCTCTGGCATTCTTTATTACTGGTTTTCATATTGTATTCATTTCTATGCTTGGTCGGCTCAGGAGATTTTTGTGGCCTAGCATATTAAGTTTACAAATTTTACAAATGATGTTCTATGTCTCAGATTTCAATCTGATCACACAGAGGGTGGTGATCACAATATGTGGTCAGCCACACCTGATTTTTCCACTTCCCTCGTGTTACAGCTTTTTGGTGTTCTTTAAGGGGGTGGCCTGTCTCCCCTTTATATTTCTTTCTGCAGCCGTACAGGATGGAGTACACACAGTCTTTAGTCATGTTCTCTTCTATGGGCAGTATTACTCAGGAGAGGTATCTGCGGTGTCATCCAGCTTTTGAAGGTTGTCCTGATGTTATATGGACCGCAGATACTTTGTATTTTCTCCAATAACCCCTTTACATAAAGCAGACAGACTGTTTTCTAAGTGTTCTTGTCCTTCTCTTGTACCCGCCTATCCCAGTTTATTGGGGCTGAATAATGTAGCTTAGCTTTAGAGTAAAAAAAAAAATATTTTTATAATTTTATATAACTTGATATATACTTGTAGTGTTTTCCTGTTGAATACTGGTTTGGAAAGAGCAAGATATAGATGTCATTCACTGTAATTTTCTTATTTTAAATATCTAGCACCTTAGTGCTCAAAACTGTTCTATTGAAAGTGAGAAAAACATGAATTTGAGTCTCATAAATTTGAAAGGAAAAAGCCCATTTTGTTGACTCTGTATTTGTCAAAGCGAAAAACTTGTACAACATGACTCACATTACAAAGCATTACTTCTATCAGGTCTTGAATTATTTTTTTAAATTTTAGTTTTTAATCTGTAAAATGCTTTTATATAATGGGTTTTAAAAAATTCATTAGATTTTAACATAATTCATTTGATTCATACCTGACAATAAAAGAGGTTTTCATTTTAGTTTTAGAATACATGATTAAGCAAATAGTGTTTGTTTTTTAAATGGCAAAGAAACTTGCTTTTTTTATGTGCTTACTCAAGATTTTCTTAGAAAAATCATGTAACTCATGATTATTATTATTATTATTATTATTAATCAGTGCAATTTACTTCTCTTTCTACCAAAATTCCTGTTAATCTTGTAGAAAAATGTCAGCGTCTCTGATCTCTTCCAGCTGATCCTGCACAAAAGAACTCTCTCACTTGACCTATTCTCTGTTTTTTTATTTTATTTTTTCAGCATTCTTATGACATCTTGGCATGCACAGCTTTTTGTCCCACTCTTTCTGCTCTCTCTTCCACCACCCCTAATATCTATCTTCTCTTTCTCACATATTTACTTTACTCGTAACAATTCCTGTTTGCTAATGAGTTACTAGTTTGCTTCTATGTATATTAGAGGGTGCTGACACCTCCACAAGAAAAAAAAAAAAGGAAAAGAAAATGTTTGGTCATTTGGAAGTTGTTTGGGTTGACAACTTATCAGTATCTCCTCGTACATATATGCACTTCTGTATTAGAGCATATATGCATTAGAGAGAAAGAGAGGGTGTTTCGCAGAAGAGGAAATATTTCTAGACACTAATTAAAATTTATATATTGTAGGTACATTTATGCATTCTGTAATTCATAATGCATAAATGTAAAATTTTATGTATTGTTGTAATATTGTTTATTTAAAAATGAATAAAATAGAATATTGCACAATTGAATAGAGAAGTTATATTTAGATTACATATGTTTGTATAAAAAGTAAGTTTTCTATTTAATGTTTAAAAATAAAATCTTGATAAAATGTGTTATTCTACATGCATACACACACACATTGTTTGCACTGTTGTCCTCCTAATGTAAATAATTCCAATACCTCATCTCAGAAATATATATATATATATATGTGTGTGTGTGTGTATGCACAATCTAAGCATTTTATTCACTTTAATGAAATTATGCTGAGGTAATCAAAAAGACAAAAAAAAGTAAATAAAGATATGGTCTGGTTAACTGATTTATAGATTGCATACATTAAAAAATCAAAGATATGGTCTGGTTAACTGATTTATAGATTGCATACATTAAAAAATCAAAGATATGGTCTGGTTAACTGATTTATAGATTGCATACATTAAAAAATCAAAGATATGGTCTGGTTAACTGATTTATAGATTGCATACATTAAAAAATCAAAGATATGGTCTGGTTAACTGATTTATAGATTGCATACATTAAAAAATCAAAGATATGGTCTGGTTAACTGATTTATAGATTGCATACATTAAAAAATCAAAGATATGGTCTGGTTAACTGATTTATAGATTGCATACATTAAAAAATCAAAGATATGGTCTGGTTAACTGATTTATAGATTGCATACATTAAAAATCAAAAAGATATGGTCTGGTTAACTGATTTATAGATTGCATACATTAAAAAATCAAAGATATGGTCTGGTTAACTGATTTATAGATTGCATACATTAAAAAATCATTTCCATATTTTTTTAAATGTCAGTGCTGCAAAATTCCTATTTGAAATTAATGTACAAGTATTTTTTAATATCAAAAGCAAAAATGGAAATATCCTATTCTTTTTTTAATCCAAATTGTCCTTTGAAAGAATTTTTTTGATGTTGCTTATTTATATTTGTCATGTGTGTTTATAGTAGCTTTGTTATTCTTACAAAGATAATTATGGAGAAAGTTTACTCATATTTGCTGGTTTTCTTTATTTTTATTATCTGTAATATTTATTGAATGCAGGGTGAATGAGATTCATTTTTTTCCCTTGAATGGAAATGAGATTATCACTCATAGTCAAAAATTGAACATTGTAATAAATCCATTTTGTTGAGTGAAACAGTAGGTGTTTATTTGACAGCAGTTGTATAAAACAGGATGTAATATACTTGGAAGATGTTACTCAGTGGCTGCTGTATGTTTTTTAGCATGTAGTTGTCATGTATATCTACAATCTAATTATGTGCAAGTCAAATTTTCTTAGACAAAAAAAAAAAAGGCATGAACCAGCTTTTAAGCTAATTATTATTGTAACTTTTGGCACAAAGTTGCAAATAGGGGGCATTCAGTAATCAAACATATTTACTCAATAGTCATGATCTGCAAAACCAATTTGTTGATAATGTGGTGCCCACAATATGTTAAGATAACCAAAACGATCTGATTTTATCTTCATGCAGCATTTGCTTACAAAATTGACAATACTTTATAAGCTGATGTGTTTCATTAATTTATGACGCTGTTGATTCAGTTTGTTCTAATAGTTTGATATTTTTTTGCATTGCAAAAGAATATCAAATTATGCTTTGATTAATTATTTTTTTTTTTTTTCAGGCAATGCTCTTATGAGTGTTTGAAGAATATATGAACAAAATGTCATGTAGACAAAATTTTGTCAGTTCTGTCAACACATTTCAAGAAAAGGCAATGTTTCAATATATCTATTATTGTTAGCTCATTAATTTCTTTGTGCATGATGTGTGTAAATCTATTGGCAATACAATAAAACTACTAAGAATACTACAGGAATTTAACTTTGAATATTATACATGTCAGAATATGCATATACTTTGCATTTTTCTTCACATTTTATTATTCTGCCTGTAGTTTGTTTGTTTTTTTTTTTTTTTAATTTTGTCTATCAAAATTGGTTCAAAACAAAGATACTAAACAAATAAAAAGGTATTTTTGCTCGTATCTTAGTTTTATGATAATTTACAGGAACTGAATTGCAGTCCTTTCTGGGTGGGTATTTATAAAAATAAGAAATTGTCATATTTTATAAAGGTTTACAAATTGTTATATCATCATAAGACACAAGGTTTGGTGATGATAATGACAAGATTGTTAAGCAAATATATTTACTGTTAGCACTTTAAATTTGTTCTTATATATTAAAATATTTTCTATCCAAACCATTAAACCTATTTAAAGCTTCAGCAAATGCGTGTCATTTCTTTATTACAAAAAAAAAAAAGTGTATTCTAGAAATTGCATATATATATATATATATATATATATATATATATATATATATATATATATATATATATTAACCCTTTTCAAACAGTTTAATCAGATCTGGCAGGCTAAACATGTGCATTTCTTTACAACTGAGTATGATAACACCAATTGCTATAAAGGTGTGTAAATAAATCTGCTTCAGAAAAAGGATAACTTTACATTGCATTGATATGTTTCAAAATTAGCATTTTGTGAATTTTGTCATTGATAATTGCATTTTGATGCCATAACAACCAATTAAAGACTTATAAATGCCAAGAGACAATGCAGGCCATTCTCTGGTGATGACCTTGAAACAGGGGAATTTAGTTCCAATGATGACTGATACTTTGATAACACTGGCAGTCAGCTAAATTAATGTGCTGTTGATGGCAATAAATACTTTAGGCCAAATAACAGTCAGTATAATGGTGATTCTGAGGATGAAGTAGATAATTCTAATGATTTCATCTACAATCCTAATAGTATCAGATTATTTTCTTGTATACATGAAACTCTGAATGATAATGCTAAGCATAGTGTCATACCAAGGCCTAGTACTTATAGATCAAGGAGGTGTAGCAAGTAGAGATTGGAGCATGGCAGTGTAACCAGTATGAGGTCATGCTCCAGTGTTCCTCGAACATTCATTCATAATGACTTTGGAAAAAAATTAACACTGAGACAGTTTGAGAGAATAAGTTGAAAGAGAATTTTTTTATCGGAATATTATTGTCTCTTGGTTTGATTTGTCCATGGTGGAAACTTGAAGGTATAGTAATGTTGGATCTTTTTTTTTTTTTTTTAATTTTTTTTTAAGAAAGTATATAATGAGCTATATTTCTAAAGAATTAATGGATTTATTTTAATCTGACATTTTTATTACTTCAAATGTTATTTTTAGTGGATACTATACTTGAAATAGATGTCCTGTTTTTTATTTTTAAATAGTGAGTATTACATCTATCTGCCTGTGTACTTGAGAAAAATTAAAGAATATATGCTCTCTACAAAGAAAAATTAAAGAATATATGCTCCTACAAAGGGAGACATGCTTGTACCCTGCTGGAAAGTACATTTTCTTTATTTAGTTTTCTCTTGTGCCCTGGTCACATGGGTATCCACTATAAGTAATGTTTGATGTAATAAAAATAGTGAACCATACCAATTATGTAGACAGATTTGGTTAAAAGAAAATGTATGGTTTATTGAAGTTATGTGAAATATTTTAAAATTATTTTGGAAATTGACTTTTAAAGTTTTGCCGACTTTTCATTGCATAATGTAAAAAGTAAACACGATTATCCTTCATAATTTTTTAAAATGCCATCGTTGACATCCTTTAGCAATGTTATTGCATTTGGTTTCTATAGACATAGTTAAATCCAGATATTTATGAGTAAAACAGCCTGTAGCCTACCAGAATAGATATGGTAACTTGTCTAGATAGCTCACAAATTGATCTTAAATTTGAAGATTAACTTAAAGCTGGTAAAACTTAGAAATTCAGTCTCGGTTAAATATATTAATATATATATATATATATATATATATATATATATATATTAATTATAAGGATGATGACTTTTCTTTTATACTAACAACTCTTATAAGGTTCATTTTGCTGTGTGCAATGAAACTTAGCTTAGATATTTTATAGACTGACATTTTCTTGTCAATTGAAGATTAGAGAAGTTGTAAAATAAATTATTATGAATTAAAATGAAAAAAAACGTAAATTTCAGAATCTTTTGGTAAAAATTTATGTATTATCTATTGTACCAGGTGTCTCTCCATAATAGCCATGCAATCCATAACGAAAAGATGCATAGAGATGTCTCAGTTTTTGGTTTTTCAAAAACTTCACAAAGATATCTTTACTCACTTCTGTCATGGTTGTGAATTTTTCATAAAATGTTTTTCATAATATTTTTTCATATCTACTTTCTTTAGCATCTTTGCTTGTCAAAATTTTGTATAACAGATCTATAAAATTCTTTGCTGGCCATTTTACTAATGATACTTCACAAACTTCTGTATCTAGTATTAAGTACCTTATAACTTTCATATTTGTTTCTTGAAGATTTTTTGTGTTGCATACATACTTCATTAGAAATTTCTTTTTTGCCAATTGTCACTTAGTAAATTTTTGAAATAATGCCTTTGAATCTTATGTTTAGGCATTTTTCCTTATCAAGCCATATTGTAATAATTTTTATTTATCATGTATACTGTATCAAATTTTAATATATAAAGAGATATCTTGTGTTACTCTGATATATAGAACTGTTTTCCTGATTCTTATTAAATATTGTGTATATTTTAAACTAATGTTTGCCAAGCACAAGACTCAAGATCCAATTGAATTAGAGGGATACTGAATGAGGTGAATGGTATAGTCATGAGTGGGAAGTGCAGATTATGAATATATGGAGAATAGGCAACATTTGACTCTGGAGTTGAAAAGGTTAAGATTGTAGTGTTTAGGGAAGTATCCACACAAGAGATTGTTTAACAAAATAGTGGTTCTTGGGAAGAAGCTGTTCAAATAAAACTGTCTTGTTGTAAATAGAATACATAAAGGGAATGAAGATGATTCAACTCTATGAATATAGCATAGCAGGTCTTAACTGTAAATGTTTGAACTTGTTGAACTAAAGAATGGAGCATATCTGAACATTTGCCATGAAAATACTAAGAGAGTAGTGATGGGCTTGTGTGACAATGTCTCTGGAAAAGGGCATGTGGGGTGGAAAATAAGTCCTCCTTCACAAGCCCATGTAAATGATTTTAAAATCTGTCAAGGCTAGAAAGTGAGGATTGAGCAACTCCTGTCCAGATATTGAACCAATGCTCCATTTTTAGTCTGATCTGACTCATAGCAGCAGGAGTCAGGTACTTCCTGGACTAGTACAAAGAACCAGTCATCTTCCCAGCATCTCTGGTGATTGATTGTATATACAAGTTGCACTTCTAGATTAGGGTGAACTTTAGTCCCAATATATATTCAAAGCAAGGAGTTTCATTGAGAATACAACTGTTCATCAGGACTGGAGAAAATAAAGTTTTGCTTGGTGATGAAACATTACTAGCTTGGTATTAGCACTATTGAAAGTTACACATATGTATCTAAAACCTTCCTAGTTTACTCTGTGAAAACTGGTCAAAATAGTGATATTTGCTTCAAGTTCAATTTGTTAAATTTTGTTTATTTCCAGCGTTATTTTGTTAAAATTAGTATAAAAATAATAATCTTTTTATAAAGATACAATTCTTTCTTGTGTGTAATTATTAGTTTTTATTCTATCCTCTTAAGTTGCCACTATTTCAATGATGGGTACTTTTTTTCAAAGCTGAGAATTTTATAGTGGTGTTTTTCAAACTTGTTATACACAGAGTTGAGTGTTCCTACATATATCAAAACAATGCTTGTCAATTTGATGGGCTTATAAGGTTTGGAGTTGGCTTTCACAAAAGAAAAAAAATACTTGAAAACCAGAGAAATTCACCTCTTAAAAAAAAAAAAAAAAATTAAAATTCCACCTTGTAGGTCAATGTTTGGTTTCATACCATTGCACCCTCTCATGGCACACTAATAAAAAAAGAGGGTCTACATTATCATTTCTTTTATGTGGTATTTTGGGTCCAATGCACTGAAATTTAAATTGCTGACCTAGTGAATGAGCACCAACAGCTGAACCCTATTTTAAATCAGAATTGTTTCATTGATAGATATTTCAGTTTTTTTTATTTTTTTTATTTATGTTTTCTTTAATGATGCATTTTTAAACTATAAAGGAACTTATCATTGTATTTTGTCCAAACTTTCATGCTTTAATCATTTTCTCCTTGGCTGTTGTTTTTATACATTTTCTTGGAAAAGTATTAAATTCATATGAAAGATAAACTGGATATATTTTTAGTTCTTTAAATTTAGCATTTACATGTTTCTGTAAAAAAAAAAAAAAAAAAAAGAATAAATAAAAATAAATATTTTCAAAAGTATCCAGTATCCAATTTGATGTTTTCTTTAAAAAGAAAATGTAACTGAAACATTTTATTTATTATATATATATATATATATATATATATATATATATATATATATATAAAAATAAAATGAACTGGATATGATTTAGCTTAACTTTGGTGCATGGGCCCATTAAAAAATTGAAATGGAATTAGGTAATTTTTTAAATGTAATCATTTTCTTTTTTTTTCTTTTTTTAATGATCATTTGTTTACTAATTCATTTGTTTACCCAGGTGTTTAATTAAATTTACAGTTAATGTTCTGTTCAGTGGATGATGAGCTCCATATCCTGAAAAGTAGTTTTCTTGTAAGTAGAAGCAAGCTAAAGAAAACACCAAATTCTTTACACTGTATGGAAAGATTGCTGATAGTGATACAGTTAAAGATGAAGGGAATAAATAATTACAGTGATGTAACCCTCATAGGAAATTCACTTCCACCTCTAAAGAAACAAAGGAAGGAAGAAAAGGCACTCTGTGAATCTAAGTATTCAAACAATTCTAGCATTTGAGATGAAAAACCACTTCAGATAACTTTCAGTTACAAGTAACAAGGCCAATAGGTTGAAGTATATTAATGCTCCAACTTTTACATTGATTAGGTCATTGATGTTAGTGTTCCAGGAATATTAGCAATAGCAGAGACATATAGACAAATTCAAACTGCAAATCACCATTAAAATAGTAAATACAGGAGGACCATTTGACTGTTGAACCTTTTTTTTTATCAGTTCCTATAAATGCATTTTCATTTCTTTTTTTAGTTTTAAAATAAGCATTTATTTGAAGATTTGACCATTGATTCATTTTATGAAACAAATTTCTAAGCTTTGTAGTCATTACTGTCCTTTTTTTTTTTTTTTTGACAAGTCAAAAATTGTATAATTTCACAAAGATACATGTATGTATATAAATTACAGAAAAGTTTTGTTGAATTCCTCATCCTCAAATTAGTAAAGTTTCAAAGGTTTAGGCATGTGCTTTCAATAGATTTTTTTTTTTTATGCCAAGGGGAGGATTGTATACTTTTGACCTGTTTTTGCTGAACTGTCAAATTGCACTTCTGACTGTTTTTACATGGTGTAAATTTGGGGTTTTATTGATGTACTACTGAAAGACAACATTTAGCTTAGTCTCTGGTGTGTTATGAATCCGAGAAAGATCTTTTGACATTAAGTATTCAAATGAAACTTATATGAGCAGTCAAAATTACTCTTCTATCACATTTTTTAACTATTTTGTTTTTAAGAACGCAATTTTCCCCAATGTTTAGGCTGGTCTGAGCTAATAGTTATTGATTCCATTACTATTATCTTCCTTTTACTTCAAGACTACATATATAACATTACATTTATAATGATTTTTCACTTTTTGAAGACTGCATGTTCAGTTATGCATTGTTAAATTTGGCTTCTGGCTCAATAGCTCATGTGATGAAATGATTTTGATGAATTTTGAATGGGTATAACTTGGTAGCTAAGTTAAATTTGGTACCATTTTTCATGTTTTGGCAAGCTCTCTTTGTATTAAAAGGTTTTGGATGTATTGAAAATAAAATTTAAGTTTGGTATACTTATTATAAGCCAGTTTCCCCTGCCCCATTGAACTAGGTCAAAGGTGAGATCTGCTCTCATGCTCTGATTTTGATTTTTGGTGGTGCACCTATAAACTGCGCGTCATTGGCATAGACATTTACTAATGACCTGAAAAAGTTTCTTAGCATAGAGAAGAAAGAACGTAGGACTAAGGATAAACCCATGTGAGACATACACATTAGTAAATGAGTCTCTATTCCTTGGATGTCGTTCGTACAATACAAGATATCACTTGTTCAATCCGCTGTTCTTGCGCTCTGCACACTTCATCAATGTAAAAACATTCTGCCTTCTCACTGCTTCATCCCTTTTTTTATCAGGCTAACACAGTGGTCAACCAACCAATCAGTGTTCTTTGCTTTTGTTCTCAGTTACCCAGGCAAATAGCTTTTTCCAATCTGACCAATCAGCACGTGACTTGCTATTGGTCGAACCATGCCAAAATGTACACCTCTCCCTGTTACAACACATACTACTGGAATAGTTAGATGGGACAGTAATGCCATTTTCAAGGAACAAAATGCTGATGTCACGTGCTGCATGTTGAGGTAAGACACTTATTTTCCTTTGCACCAGATGTAAGCTCACTTGCTTCTACGTGACTGTTCACCACAGATCTCAAGACTGATCATTAGCAGTGATCTTCATGAACCTACCTGAGATGAAAGATGATGATTGCAAAGATTCTGAGATGCCATAGCTGGAGACTCTGTAGCAATGCCCTAGGCCATGCTTTGTCATAGGCTTTAGAGATATCTCGGTTAATTGCACTTTTGATGAATTTATTATCTAGTACTTCACTGCAATAATAGTTAAAATATCAACAATGGACTTAGAGGAGTGAAATCCATACAATTTGTCTCTAAGGAAGTTGGTTTTGTTGAAGTGCTCAATAACCTTCTTGTTGATAATAAACTCAGTGTTGGCTAGTGACACTAGGGATGATATTGTGATGGGGATGAATAATCACCTGCATTCTTGAAAACAAGGCATACAGCTGCTACCTTCCATAGACTTGGGAAATATTTCTCCTTCAGACATTTGTTAAACAGTCTTGCCAATATTGCAGATAACTCTAGGCTAAGGTTCTTAAGAATAACCACAGAAATTTTATCTGGATGAGCCGTGATAGAGATCACAAAGTTTGTGTTTCATAAGAATAGGGAAATCATGTAAGAGATGACCCTTGTTATTTAATGTGAAGTTTGACAAGAATGATTTAATTGCAGGTTCATTTATAATAGTAAGTACAGATGGTTTGCCACTGTTAAGAATCTTGTTGGTGATTTTCCAGAACTTGCAGGAACCAAGCATTTCTTGCAATTTTGGTTTGAAGTAACTGCATATGGCTAATCTTAGCATTTTCCAGAAATTTCTTTCAATGATTGTGGGCAGTTCTGAATGTGGCAAGAGTTTTACTACATGGTTCATGATGATAGTTGTGGTTACAGTGAGATATAAGAGCAGCACATTCATGCATAATCCAAGGCTGGCTATTTAGCCTTTATTGATACTTTTTGATGGGGATAAAACTCTCCATGCCAGACAGATCCCATTCCGAAATGTGGGAAGCTAGGAGTTTTTTATTTTATTTTTTTTATTAGATTTTATTTATTTATTTTTTTTAAAGAGCATTGAGAGAGGATCTTCTGCAATGTAAGCTATGAAGTTATTCCAGTTAGCTCTAAGTGATCAAAAACTTGTCCTATGAAATGGAACAATGTTGGATGTCTTTGATTTGGCATTAATCTTTATACAGTGCCCAAGAGAGGTGACACTACAGCAGAACATTTGTCAGGACAGGTGTTGAGAAAGAGACCTCAAAGATTGTTTTAGTGCTCTACTATGTCAGGGACATTAGTAGACTCATCAACGATCTGTGTTAGCTCATGATAGTATTTATCTTTTTCATCGGTTTTATTTGAGTGGACTAACCACTCCTCATGGTGGACATTGAAATCACCATATAGATGAAAGTTAACTGAGGGATGATAACATCAATCTTTTCAGCTATTTGGTCAAATACCACTACTTCATCATCCTGAGGACAGTAGTAAAGATGAAATATATACTATGAATGAAGGGAACATGAAAGCATGTGAATGAGAAATCAGGGTCCTTGTTTTTGGGATCTCGATCATATGGGAACCCATCTATGATATAGGCTCCAAACCAGTGGCTGTAGCAACTTAGGTCTTTTTTGTGATGAGTGGATTAATCAAGGATAGGGAATTCTTGAACTTGAAATGATTTTTTTCATGAGGATGTACAACAGATGACAACACAAATTTCTGAACACTAGTCTACCAAATTTTTGACCCTGAACTATAACAAACTATAAACTATAGGAGGGGATAGTATTTCAAATTTTTATGCAATTTACTATTTATTGCTACTGAATAGAGGTAAAAAAACTCCTTTTTAATCAAATAGTTTTTGCCCATAAGTGTCAGTTGAAGATTGCTCTGTTGTCTAACTTTCCTTAGATGACACATTATTTTATTTCTATTGTGTGATCTCCGCAAGATTATATATATATATATATATATATATAGTCACCACAAAATTGTTGCTAATGAGGATATACCTCATCATGTAGTCTACTGCCTGAATCATTGAGTTACTATTCTGTATTATCATATTTAAACTATTTACTTCAATAGGAAACTCTAAATAGAATATGCATATCAAAAGATTATGAGATACAATTCATTATTTAAAAACTAAGATTTTAAATTATTTTTGATATTTAGATCATTTAAAATTTACCTTTGCTTCAGCTATTTTAAAATTTTCTTGCTCTTTTTGTTTGTAAATGTTTTATCAAAGTTATTTCTTGAATGATGATTCATTTTATTTTTGTTGCATGGTATACAGAGAAACAAGTGAATTAGCTAATATATATATATATATATATATATATAATCTTAAATGTCAAAAACTTAATTGCAACCATGATAAAGCCATAAAAATGTTTGTGTTGTAACTTTGAAGAAGCAAACAATCTTTTATTTCTTGATTTTTGTATGTGTTTGCATTTCAATTATTACACTATTTTGGTTAAAAAGAAAAATATTGCAAATAAATTCACGTGTTACTCAGCATGAATAAGTTTGTTTATGTGGACAAATATAAGGTCATAACTTTTTTGAGAGCAGCAGTGTTTCTGGATATAAATTCTGTTGTTGGGGAAATTAATAAAACTTTGGGTAGTCTCAGTTTATTTTTACTGGAGTAGAAATATTTTTTATTATTTTAGAAACTCCTTGCCATGAAAATTGTATATCTCAAGTTTAACTGGTTAACAAAATATGGATATGAAAGTTTAACCGATTTTTCTTTTTTTATTCTTAGCATTTCTGTATACAATATAACAAGGTACAGATAGAATAGTTCTTTTGAATTATTTCAATAAAACATTGTTTGTCATTGTAGATTATACTTGATAAAATGTTTTTAAGCATTTATGAAATTTGAAAATGATTTGTAAGTATTGATTTTTAAAAGTTGACATTTTTCCATTGAAGTATTCTATAATATGACTAATGTATAAAAATTAACTTTATACATAACATTTGATAAATTGTGCTATTTTCTTTGTTTTTATAACAAAAAGAAAGTTATTTATTTTTATGCTTTCAGCTTTATTCTGTTATTTACAGAAAAAATCTAATTTTAATGTGTAATTTAGAATTCATGGATCATATCACTTGTATATTTTAGATATCAAAAACTTCATGATGTTGATTTAAAATAATATCTACCATTTAATTATGTTGTGCTAAAGGAAAAAAAACCTTTTAAAGCATTTACAAATTCTGACTCCATCCCTATAATGTCAAGAAAAGCTAATAATGAGGAAAAAATCCTTAGCTACTTTGAACAATTTGTTCTCTTAAAATTGGTAAATGTATATAAAGGGTAAGCATATTGAACTATGAGTGCTGAACAATGTGCAGTTGATAAATATAAATATCACATGTTTAGGTGGAGGAATTGAATAGTCATAAGTAATTTGTTTTCAATTTGTAATATTTGAGTAGCTGCATTTATTTTGGTTATACATATACGTCCAATGCAACGGTACTTAATTTCTTCTTTTTTTTTTTTTTTTTGTTACTGGAAATATCTAAAATTGTTTCAGTTTATTTTTTGAATTCGAAAATTACTTAAATATATGAATTATATAAACACATATATACACATCACTTGGCTATCTTAATTTATGCTAAAACTAGAAATACTTATGGGTTTTATGATTAATTTTGGCTTTTGATGAACTAGTTTCATTTACTTGTCATTAATATTGTTGGATAGATATCAGAGATTATGATGTTCATCTTTATTTGAATCACAATTTTAACCAATTCCATCATTTTATGTTGTTTCCTTCACTTTTTATTCTTTAATTTTAACCATAAATTCCTGTCTATAACTTCTAAGATTTTATACTACATTACTAGTTGTAATATTGTTGTGAATTAATTTTAACCATATTTGTATTTGAGTGGGACTTAGTTCATCTTTCACCATTTTTAATATTTAAAATTTCTTTTCTTAGAGTTATATCAGGTACATATTAAACTGTATACTGCAGTTGGAGTTGAATGAAGTGTGAAATTTCAATTGCCTTATAATTCAACTCTTTTATTCTTTTTTTTGATTTTCCTGATTTTTTTTAAGTGATTAACTCTTGATTCAACATGCAACTGTTCTGCAAAGCAATGCCTGTATTGGAAATAAGAATTCATCGTATTCCTTTCAAGTGATCCTTCAGATGATTTTGCAAAGTTCAACTATTGAGTACATTGCTAAATGCATTAGTTGTAAACTTTCCATTTTTCCAAATTTATGTTAAGTGCAAAAGCAATTTTCTCTTGCAATGTACTGTCTAGTCAGAAACAATATCCTGAAGAGTCTAGATTAATTTTTGAAGACACTCATATGCTGTTAAGTTTAGATTTGTTATTACTGAAGAAAACATTGATGAATATATACATCATCCAGTCTACAGATATGAACATAATTTGGAAAATTTTCTGAAAATGGTTAAGAAATACAATTTAATGCTTTAAAAGAGCAAAAATTTATTGCTGGCCAATATAATTATGTTGCTTAGGTATCTCATCAGTCAGGATTCTGTTATACCATATACAGATGGTTTACATAAACTTTTGGAACTCCTATCACTTCAAGATATATCATTATATAGTAGGGTCATGAGCATGAACTCTCGAGATCTGGTGTCATAAGGATTTCATGTTTGAGAAAGGCTGCAATTTCCCATACACTATAGGAGTCATTAAATGTGACTGCTAACTGTTGGATTTATTTGGAGCTTAAGTTTGTTCTTCCTACTTGGAGACTACATTGTTAAAGCTGTATAACCCATTGAGCAACTAAATATTGATTTCTATCCTACTTTTGGAACATGTTGATTATCATAGAGGAATATTCCAGATACCTCTTTGTATGCATGCCCTGATATATCCTGTCTTACCTAGCTTTTTTCAATTTTTGGTACTTCTCTTTTCATTCATTCTAATTGCAGAGGTTCTTTTATTTCTGTAGAACTAAAAGGCTTCCTCTGCAACAATTGTATTAGAAGTAGCCCTACCACAGTTATTCTAAGGAAATGGGCAGGTTCAATGGAGTAATCTGGAAAACCATTTCTTCAGTGTTGAACTCATTTGCTTATATAGCATTAGGAAGATATCCTTCATAAAGCATTGCACTCAATTAGGCCTTTGTTGTCCACCACAATGTATATTTCTCCACATAAGTGCTTATTTTGTTTTTGATGACAATCAGCTAGTGGCACATTGCTTTTCTTTTAGCTGACTACTGTTGGACCCCTATATATGAGGTGCAATGTTTGTTCTCAAAGTATAAACATTTAATGGATGTAGTAGAATTGTTGGAAGTCAATCCAAATGACGCTCATGTCAGACTACCAAACACTACAGAGACCATTGTATCGCTTTGGTATTTGGCACTTTGCAGAAACCTTAGGGCAGAATTTGGGTGTTGAAACTGTTGAACTAATATGATTCTGGCAGTGTGAATATAGCATATCTCTTGCAAAATAAAAACCATTTCCAAAATTCAAACTCTTGAAACTGTACCCTTTACTGTAAATCCTGATACTTTAAAATCTGATTCTATTGGGCTGCCTATTCTGGAGTTTTGCAACTTTTAACTATATATGTTGCCAGCCCAGTACATTTGATATAATTTATGAATTGAAGAATCTGTATTAGAAACATGTTTGATAAATGTGTGTTTTGACCAATATTCTTTGGGCAATCCAAGTTTTTGATGCTCCACTTCAACATAATTGAATTTTTTAAAATTATTATTTTATTCACAGAAACTGGGAAGTATATTGCAATGTTATGAATTTACTTTGTCTATTCTTAGAACTGAGTGAGATTTGTTATATTTTTTATACAATCTTTGGTATTTATATTTTTACATTCTTAGAGATTTACATCAACTTGTATACTGAAGCTGGAATGTGTCAAACAAGGTGTTCAGTTTGGTCTCATTATTGAATGACATTACAATGGTTTAAAGCTCTGGTTGTCTCATTCAAGTATATTCTGATTTTTTGGTCATTAAAATTTTTTTATTTTTTTTTTTTTTTTTTGAAGTAGGGTTGAGCCAAGAATTTTTCAGTACCCCACTCTTGTAAGATTAAAATATTTTTCTTTTTTGATTAACTTTTTAAAGAATTTATTACTAAAATATTTTGTTTTAATTAAAAGAAATTGACTTGATCAAATGTAAATTTGAAGAAACTATGAATTGATTGCTTACTATAGAATATATAACATTTTATAGCTTTGTTAAAATTTCCCAAGAGCCTCTCTTAGTTTTAATAACAATTGTTTGCAATTTTCCAATCATGGTTATGTCTCATTGCTTCATTTTACTCTAATTTTACAGTGAAAATGACTTGCAAGAAATTAGAAATATTACAGTTCAAATTCCACTGATCCAATTTTGATTCTAGTTTTAGAAGTATTTTTAAACAAGTGTTAGGAAAAAAATATAATCTGAAGTCGGAACACCTGCATGCATATATATATATATATGTTGAAACATATTATTAAATATAACAGACAAATAATGTCTATTATGTCTGATCATGAGCCATTCTAATGTTTGAATGTTTGCTTTAATTTTTGGTGAAAATAAAGACAGAAATTGTCCAATATTTGGATATTTTTTATTAAATTGGTCCTAAGATTTCATGAGCCATCCTCAAAGTGGTTATACAAACATGAAACAAAGATATCCACCGTCAAAGATTATATTTTGTTATTTTGACATAAAAGATTGCTATGTGATGTTAACGGTCATGGGATAGCAGATGCAGCTCGTAGGTTAAGATGCTTTTCTATGACGTCATACCACGTGATAGACTGAAGTATTACAGCAGAACCAATATCTAGATGCAATGTAATGTGTTGTGACTAATTTGAAATGTAATTTTGTTGAGTGTGGATTGCTTCATTTTAATGTAGATGGCCTCCAATATCTGAAGATTCTTTTTACTATATGTATGTGTGAGTATTATTGTGTTATCAACTAATATCTGTCTAATATTATGTACATGGCTATGTTTTTCTAAGAAATGTTGTTTAATAGAAGTAAGATCAGAAAGGTAACAGGTAAGTCTATGAGAGGGCAGTTGTAGTAAAACCAATATATGTAGTGGGTTTATTATTAGCATCAGAGATACAATCTCTGAATGAGCATGTAAATTGATACACTACATTGGTTTTTTGTAGAGGATTTAGTTTTGTGGTTGTAGGATTAATAGGGACTATGAGGTCAATTTTTTTATAATATATGATGAATTTGTTTATTATTAATGGGTTTAACATTCCTACCTATTATGTTTTTGAGTATTGTTTCATTGTATTTGTAATTATCATGCATTTCATTACAATAGTATAAGTTAATAGTGTTTATTTGACGTACAATATTATTAATATTATCAATTTTCTTAGAGGTATTATTAAGTTTATTGAGATACATTTTAATTTGTTGATCAATGATGGAATTAGGAAATCCATCAAGTGTTTGTTTAATGTTATGTAATTCTTTATAGAATATGGTTTTGGAAGAAGATATCATTTATATGTGTTGGATTAAGTTTTTTATAACAGCTAACTGGTATCATTGGGGGCATTCATTATTGTAATTAAGAAGACATGAGTTAATGCTTGTGGGTTTCCTATATAGAGAAGTAGTAAATTTATGTGTGCTTGAATCGATAAATACATCAAGGAATGGAATTTTATTAAGTTCTAATGTGAATTTGAGGATGGAGTGACTTTCAAATTTGTTCTTAAGCTATGAGATTTGATCAATATTTTTAGCTAAAATGAAAATGTCATCTATATATCTTACATTTATAGGGAGTTTATTAGTGTCATTAAGTATTTTCTAAATGTGCCATATAATAATTAGAAAAAAGGGGGGCCTAGAGGAGATCCCATTGCAATACTGTCTATTTGAGTATAAATATTACTTAGGGGGTCATGAGTGGTACATGCTAATAATAATTTTTTAAAATAGTAGGTTTAATATTGATAGGTGGGAGAGAAGGATGATTGTATACATCATGGATAATGATGTCAATCGTTTCATGGATGAGGACATTAGTAAATAAATTTTGTACATCCAAAGATGGGATTATTTGGTTGCTTGGTTTTACAGCATGAAGAATTTGTATAAATTCATTTGTGGAGTTAATACAATATTTACTTGTGGGGTAAGGAGTAATTAATTTAAGGGTTTTTGAAAGGTAATATACTGGTGTAGGTATTTGTGAAATGATAGGTCGGAGAAAACTTGGGAATCCAGAATTTCAGGATTGCAGGTCCGGATCCAGCTTGGAATGTTTTTTTAATTTACTCATGGAGTCAGCTTGATTCCAAAATGGTATATGTTGAGTGGAGCCAATAATTTTTCAATATTTTCTAGATTCCCCTATATCACTGTCTTTAACTAACTATGGTGAATACAAGGCAGTTTAATTTTTTTTATAAAGTTTTTTTTATCTTTTGACAGATGCACGGTTTCAAGATAATATTATCATCCATAGCTTTATACATTTTAGATTGGTATTGTGTCATTTCCTTGTGTGTATTATCTAAACACTTTAACATAAAAATATTGATAAGTTGAGAAAGACTGACATGTAAATTGACTACTTTTTTACAATTTTAATATTCAGTTTTCATGATGAGGTATCCCAAACTGCCCTAGTTTACAGTGTGAACATGTCAAAATAGTGAAATTTCCTTCCATTTTAACTGCTGATATTTTGTTTATTTTTATATATTTTTTTTGATAAAATCTGTATTTAAACAAAATTTAATTTTTTCTTTTTCTAAAGATACAATTCTTTCTTATATGATGTGATTAGTTTTTATTCCATGTCTCTTTAAATTATGTCACTATTTAAATGATGGACAGCGGTTTTCTGCATTTTCAAAGTTAACAATTTCATAGTGATGTTTTTCAAATTTGTTTCTCCCTACACATATCAGAATAGTCTCATCTTAAATAAAATAATAAAAAAAAGATGCATATATATTGTTTGGGCTGTTGTACTCATCTTTATTACCATATTCACAATGTTTTGGCTGTTGTACACACTGGCCTTCTTCAGGAATTGGCACATATGCTAGGCCACAAAAATCTATGCTGGCCAAGCATAGAAATGAATACAATATGGGAACCAGTAATTCAGGGTGCTAGAGAAAAAGCAATAACAATAAAAATTGCAATATGAGCTCTGGTAAAAAAATGTTTACTAAGACATTAAGTTTATAAGTCTCAATCATACACTGATATCCTTAACAACACATGGACCAGTGGATAAAAGAATTGATTGGATCCAGTGACTGTGATTCAATACCTGACTACTGCAGTGGTGAACAAAAACTTGGGGACTTGAGTTAAAGGGAGATAACTGAGACATCTGGAAGAGGCATGGCACATGGAACGAGAAAAATTTACCCTGGTGAATGAAATAAAGGGTTCAGTTTGAAATTCCAATCCTCTGAAGAAGGCCAGAGCATGAATATGGCAATAAAGATGAGGACAACAGTCTGAATAATGTAAATAATCACAATACCTCATCTCAGAAATGTAGACCGATATGGATGCATATCAATTTGGTGGACTAACCACAGTTGTCTTTCACAAAATATTTCTAAGTTAAAAAATTTAGTGGATAAAATAGCATAGAAAGCCAAATGTTAAAAAAAATGAAGATTACATATCCTTGTAGAGCAATATCTCATCTTTAATAAAAAGTTGATTACATATCTCTGTGCCCATACATAAAATGAGATTATTTGGGTACAACACATTGAAATTTGTATTGCTGACTGAACCCCATTACAAATCAAGCTCATTTCATTCATGGATATTTTACAGTTTAAATCTTTTTCTTTAATGATGCAATTTAAAACTGTATAAAGTACTCATTGTATTTTGTCCAAACTGTCACACTTGAATCACTTTCACCATGACTTATTTTTATGCATTTTCTTAAACATTAAACAGAAATAAATATGTAAACTGGATATATTTTTAGTTCTTTAAATTTAGCACTCACATTTGTCTGTAAAAAATGAAAATAAAATTTTTTAAAGTGTCCTGTTTTCCTTTTAATGGTCATTCATTTCATTTACATTTGTGGTTAGCAATATTTTCTCTAATTCTTGGGATTACAGGATTAAAGTTAAAATTTACTTTTCAAGAAATGAAATTGCATGTATTTTATATATCCAGGTCATATTTTATTTTTAAGATTAAATTTTTAATGTAGCCATTAAAGAGAAAAGAACTATTTTATTCAGTTTCAGGTGTATGCCTTCAATGGATACTTTTTATGGCAAGTTCAGGATGGTATACTTTTGACCTGTTTTTACTCTCAAATTCTGTTTCTGGCTGTTTTTACATATGAATTTTTTATTAATGCACTACTGGAAAAAAAATTAGCTACATCTCTGTTGTCCTATGAATCAAAGCAAGAAGTTGCAAGGAACTAACTGTTGAAATAAAACATTAGTCAAATGTCCCCTTCTTTGTTTTGTTTTAACTGTTTCATTTTTGAGAACGCAATGGTTCCCAAGGTTTAGGCTGATCTGATCTAATAATAATTATTGATTCCATTAGTATTATATTTCTTTTACTTCAAGACTACCTATATGACATTACATTTATAATAATTTTTAATTAGTCTGAAGCCTACAAGTTCAGTTTACAATGTTGAAATTGACTTCTGGTCTAATAGCACACAAGATGGAAATCTGACAAACTTTGTCTATAACTTCATTACTAATTGAGCTACCAAGATAAATTTGGTAACATCTTTTTGTTTTGTCAATTTCTTTATGCCTGTATTAAAGATTTTTGGATATATTGAAAATAAAATTTTAGTTTGGGATCCCTATTATGATGTGAGTTTTTATATAAAAGTAGCAAAATGTTTCAGAAATTAGTTATTTCTGAATGTTAACAAAAATAGTTAAATATGAATTTTGGATTTTGATATACAGCTAAACATTTCTGGCAATGACATTTGTCTAATTGATTGTTATTGAAATAATGTATTTCCCCTTTTTTTTTCTTTCCTCAGTATTTAATCATTAAATAAAAATAAATAAATGTAATGAAGAGAAACTTGAACATTTTGTAATTCTAATCATTTAAGGCTGGAAATGTCCAAATGCACTTAAGTTTCACACACTTAAAGTCTAGGAGTACCTGAATGTACCCATAGGTAGCACTGTATTTCACTACACATTAACACTACCATATGATCAATTTGAGGGGTCAGAAATCTACAACTTTTACAAAGTTGTAGATTTCCAAAACCATATCTCATAACCTGTAATATCAAGGAGGCTAAATCTGCTATCATTTGAAAGAGAAATCTACCTTCATATAAAATCAATTTGTCATATTGTTTTTTAACAGTCTTTGTGATATACTAACATTACATATTCAAAAGTTTAGTCAGGATTCCAGGAATTTAACAATTGAAAATTCTTAAGGGTAGGTGCCTCCAAAAATTAACTCAAAGATGCATAATGAAAAAAAAATGCCCAAAAGATAATTTTATCATCAAAATCTTTTTTTGGGAGGCACCTACTTAAGGGCTAATAAGGTTAACAGTGTATTATAAAATCATTTTTTTACTTTGTGCAATAGACAGAAAAAAATATTTGTTTGATTCTTAAGTTTTTTGATTAAGATAATTTAAATTTCATTCCTAATTTAAGAAACCCAAGTTATTAAAATGAAATAAATAATCTTGTTTATTATGAACTTCTTAATATGCATACTTATAAAATATTTTTCAGCTTTTCTGGATACTTTTTTGGCATTATGTGCAACACATATACAATTAGGTACCTCCACAGAAATGAGATATCTGAGGTTTAAAATGAATTATTAAAAATGAAAAATCTTTCTTAAAAGCTTTTATTTTAGTTTTAATTTTAAGCTAATAGATAAATTTAATGTTTCCAATAAGCAAAATGCTTTTCTCTATTTCAAAACTAATTTAAATTGACTGGAATTTTTTTATTTTGAAATTGTTAAAAATCACTATTTTTAACCATTAACAATATAATTCTCTTTATTAAAAAAAATCTTTCAAAAATAAAATATACTTTTCTGAAATTTTATTCAAGGAATATTATTTGATTTAAAGTTTAATTAATCTGATTTGCAACAAATATTACTTTTAGTTTAACAAGATTTGCTTAAAAAACACATTTTTTAAATAATTTCATTTATTGGTGAATAAGTCCTGAAAGTTTCATTAAAATCTGATAATTATTTGACTTTTGCAAGAATTCCAAATCAATGTGTTTTTCACAGCAAAACAGACACTGAAGTCTCCTATGTTAATCTTTGGTAACTCTGTTGATGCAAGGAAAACAAAATTTTTAACATTCTAAAAGAGGATAAAAAAAAAAAATATAATTTAAGAATCAAAAAATCCTTTGGTTTTTCTTCTTAACAATAACAAAGATTTTGATGATAAAATTTTGTTTTAAGTTTTGGGCATTTTTTTATCATGGTTTGCTCAGTTTTTAGTGAATCTGGTAATACCTACATAAAATGCTATTTCTCCATAATTTTTGTTTGGGTTTGGTAATTCAACAATGTTTATTTCTTTCCTCACCCATGTACTTGTTCTCTTTTAGTACTAAAACTAATTGACTCATCACTGTGTATTAGAAATTTTGACATTTATACTAGATTGACCAATAGTTATTTGTCTTTTGATCACTCATGTTGTAAAATTCTACAAGACTTAGCTTGTCTGTTGCATTATTAAACATTTATCAAATAATTTCTCATCTGAATAATTTTAGTCTTTCACTTAATTTATTTTTAATTAAAAAGTCTATTTATGGGTCATCTTATACTGATATTTTATGATGCAAAAAACAAGACATTAAACTGTATTAGTTGTATTGGCTCAAAGATTCTCATTCTCCAACTAATAGTGTGTATACAGAATCTATACAATTCATATGAAGAATGGCAGTAACAGTGAAAAGCTAATTTTTGGTCTAAAATTTTCTGAGGAACAAGTGTTATACATCTCCTTTTAATCTATATTTTTCATTTTAGATTGAGTCAGAATGTAAATAAATATAAAGATTTCTTTCTATACCAGAAAAGGAGCTTACATTATTTTTCTCATGTTTTTATATATTGATAATAATTAAATAAATACAATGAGCAATATCATGGCAACTGAATTTTCAATTTATTTATACCATCCAACAGTTCCAGTATAACAAAAATGAGTAAAATTGGCAAAAAAGTACATTTCTGCCTCAGCTACTTTGAAAAGTGATTTCTTTGGTTGATCTATGACTGAAAGATCATGTACAAAAAGAAACACAGCATATTGTTAGCTTGTGATTTTCTTTTACTTGTTTCTCTAATTCTTAATACTTTTTTGGTTTTGCTATGTTCTAAGCTTTTGAATGTTGATCAATTTATGATTGTCATATTTGGATGAAATTTATGATTTGGCAGGATTGCTGAAAAAATGTTATCACTTGTGAAACTTGGAGTATCATGTCTGGATATTTTTAGTTTTATTTCTACAAAGTGGCCTCTGATTTTGAAATGTAAGTCAACATAGACTTTATTTCTGAATATGAAAGTAATATATAAATTGTTCATAATAGAAAATTAATGAAATCTTTAAATTAAAATCTTAAAAAAAATCAAATTTATCAGTTTGTTTTTTTTCAAGATTAATATTCTTTTTTATTTTTACATTTTTAGTTTTAATCTTCATATAATTATTTTAGTCTTTAGTATTCAAATTGAAATTTCTACAGATCTCATTTTGAAGCAAAATTGGAATAGATTTCAGTTACTTAATTCTGCCTATAAAGTCTCAAGTACATTGTATATTTTTTTAATTTTTTCTATTTGCTATACAAAGAAAGGATTATTTGGTGTTCATCCAAATTTTCAGTTTATTATTAGAAAGAAGCAAAAACTACCTCTCTTGTCTGTCAACCATTAGAAATTAAGCTATTACAGCCCTGTATTTCCTTTTTAACTGTAATCAGCCTGAAGTGCCATAGACATTGCCATTGGAAGCACTTTGCTCTCACTGCCATTGACTAAATAGAAAATATATTTTAAGTGTTTAATAAGTAGTTTTCCTGCCAACTTAAAGTGTGCAATTCTTTTTATTGATTAATTGCCAAAATATCTGATTTCATGTTGGTTATACTTTTAAAGAAATTATTTTCCACTTACAACTAATGCTGCTATGACAAAAATCCATTATAACATCTTAACAAGGTGGTGAATATCTTGTATATAAGTTTCATGTCAACTGTTACCTCAATACTTATCCAGGTGTTCCCAAGCGGTCCCCCATCTAAGTACTGACCTGGCTCTATGCTGCTTAACTTCGGTGATCGTATGAGAACCGGTGTTTCAGCGTGATTTGACCGTAAGCCCCCAAAGTCCAACCCTTACCTCACAGTCGGTGGGGGGGTGTAAATGGCAGTGTCAGAGCTATGCCGCTCGGAACAAGGCGGACAGGTCTGACACACACGCCGGCTAACAAGGGCTCTGGTGGAAATCCAAGGAGCGTCTGCATCGGTAATTGGCGGCTTCTGGTCGTTCCTGTCTCTGCGTCTGTGGGAACCCAGCGGCAAGCAAGAACGTTATCCGAGTAGGCCTGGGTACCCTACTTCTGTAATTTATCCCAAGAATCTTCTTCCCATAACAGGAAGAAGCCGGCTCAATCCGCCCAGGGTGAATGCCGCATCAGTACAATAGTAATACTTATCCACAGAGAATGTCACTATATGACTAGTGAGATTAGGAAGCCTGCATAGGAGAGGCAACTTTTTCTATAGGGAGAATAGATTTGTAGCATTTTCTCTTCTGACTAAGCTCTGTAGCTAGCTTCAGGAAGGGAGGTTGTCTATAGAAGTCCTTAGGTTACCATAATTTCTTGTTGGCAACCACTGTTGACCATTGAAAGAAGGGTTTACTGATAAGGTAATGGTAAATATTGTCTTAATGTTGCAAAACCTAATGTTCTCAAAAATAATTTTGTTTATTATTTCATGATAAACAGATGAATGCCCAAAAGCTTCTTAACAGAATTGATAACATTAAAACATTTCTGTATTTCTTATGATAAATTTTCTAATCATCTTTTGCATGAAAGGATGAATAATTTTTTGTTGGTATGCTTTAAAGTTTCATTGACGTAAAACTAACTCGACATTTTGAACTCTAATGTTCATCAAGAAATTAAGAGGAGACGAATATTTGAATATACATGTTTTTGGTAAATATTTTTTATTGATGTCAGCAAAAATCAGGCTTTAAAGCTATATGACCTATTATTATGCTTTGAAGTTGTTGATTAAAAAAAAGTTGCTGCCAGCAAGATCTGATTTTAAATTTATTTATGATTCTTATTCCCCTGGCTCAGTTAAAGACACTTTAAAAATTTTGTACAATTATGAAATTGTTAACCTCTTGCTGATGATGTCTGTCTTTTTTAATATTCTTTCTCTTTTTAAGATGGTGTTTATTACCAATTTAATCATTGTTATTAAACACATTTTAATTAGTAATCTTCATTATAAGTATGCAGGTGTTCATATACTGATAAGCTTATGTATTTGGTTTATGATAATGAAAGTGATCCAAGAAAAATAGTTCTTCTGATATTAATTTTTACCATTTACATATTCCATTAATCTATATAAGAAGTAAAGAGAGTTTGAGATATTCACTTTGAATAATAGTCTTCTTATTGAAAATTAATAATATTATACTAATTTACATGTGTAATAAAAGTGCTAGTTTGGACATTCAGATAATTAAAAAAAAAATATGAAAAGAATGAAAACCTTGTTTTGCAGAATTAAAATGTCTCATTATTAAAGCAACCTTTTGAAAATTCTACAAGACAGTATACTAAATTTTGTATTAACAGGTACTCAACATTAAATAGCTAGTCTGTCTTGTGATAATTTTTCCAACTTTATATTCTTTCATTTCAACTGCATGATTTGTTAAAATTATTTTTTACATATATTGAATTTTGTATAAATAGATTTTGTAATAAATTAAAAATAAAAATTGGCACATGAATATATTAGCCACATAAATGATTATACAAGGTGCAATGGGTAAATTGTCACCATTTTATATTTTTAATTTTGTGCATTGTTTGTTTCTGATTTCTGTCGACTGCAAAGTATAGTAGGGTCGGTTGGGCACCATCTGTCAGAAGAAAGCATCATGACTCAATTCAATCTGCCAGAAATTTGGAAACTGCATGATATACTGCTTGGCATCTGCACCAGAAGCTCCAATACAAACATTTCAGAGTGTTCGGGTGTCAATCTAAGGACAGTGCAGAGAATTCAGAAAGAGTTGGATGAGTCTAATGGTGATTACGAAGGTGTTTGGCATGATCACTACTGATGCCAACATTATGCTTTGATTCATCTTCCAAATACTAAACACAGAGGCTGACATCAAGTGCCTTGAGGAGGTAGTGCTGCCGTGGATCAAGAGGGTGGCTACTGGAAG
Organism: Acanthosepion pharaonis; assembly: GCA_903632075.3. Taxonomy (NCBI): domain Eukaryota; kingdom Metazoa; phylum Mollusca; class Cephalopoda; order Sepiida; family Sepiidae; genus Acanthosepion; species Acanthosepion pharaonis. Next base: position 1,691,554 of record CAHIKZ030004810.1, on the reverse strand, counting down.
ACCCTATGTCTGGCAACAGGACTCTGCACCATGCCACACAAGCAGAACCCAGTCATGACTGTCAGACAACTTCTGCAATCACATTACCCTTTACAACTGGCCACCTAACTCCACAGACTGCAACCCCCTTGATTATTATGTGTGGGGTGCAGTTGAGCGAGAGACCAACAAAACTCCTTGTAATACCAAAGATGAACTGAAAGTAAACATTATGGCAACATGCACCAACTTAAACAAGGGGATTGTCCAGAAGAGTTGCAGGAGATTCTGACGTCACCTGGGGGCCATGGTTGAAGCCAATGGCAATTTTTTTTTTTTTTTTTTTTTTTTTTTTGAATAAATTTACTCTAGCATTTCAAGATCTTTTTGTGTAATTTTGTTTAAATATATCTGTTAAAACGAGATGTCAGTTTTATTTTAATTTTTGCATAATTTAGACGACAATTTATCCATCGCACCCTGTATCTGTCCATCACTATATATTTGAATATTCAGAAATTTTTTAAACGATCATAAAGAACATGCAGAGATTATTTGATGTTTTGCTTACTCAGTAGTTTCACTTTGAATAATAAAATACTGTTAAATGATGTTTAGGCATGCAGAATGATTGAAATTAAAATCCTTATGAAAAAAAAGCATGTTAAAAATAAATGTTTTACTGATGCCAAATAAAACTTGGTTTAGAGCAACTTTTTGTGCTAACTTATAAGATTAAAAAAATAAATTTGCTTCAGACGCCTCATTTATTATGTTTAGTTCTTTGAGATTCTGTTAATTTTATTTTATATTTTTTCTTTTTATACCATGAATTACAAACTGTATATTTGACTGACTTAATTGTTCTTTCAAATATATTTTAAAACTATTTTGTACTGTTAAGATATTACACTGTATGTTAATTGATAAATAAAATCATCAGTTGCTTGGGACTGATTTAACACTGTCAGTTTTGATATAAGTATGCAATTATTTCTAAAATTTATTTTGAACTATTGAGTTTGATTCTAATATTTTGACTGCATGATCAGATAGTATATAGATTTAAAAAAAAAAAATGAATCCTTAATTTGTATTGTTTCTTTCATTTTGTAGTTTAACACTACAAAATGAAAGAAACAATACAAATTAAGGATTCATTTTTTTCAATGTGTTAATATCATGTTGATCAATGTGTTAATATCATGGTTAAGATTTAGTAGTTAAATTTTCTGTTAATAGGTTGAAAATCTCCCACTTGAAGTATCAAATTGCAGTGTATTTTTAAAATTTTTTTTTTTTTTAAATATCCTTAGGAAAATATTTTGTATTTATTTTTTTCCATTAAAAATAAATTCTTTGGTAATAAAAATGTTCTTGAATTGTGTATAGACATACAGTAAATGTCATAGGTATCATTTCAGATTTTTATGTGTATTTCTTTTTTTTTTTTCTGAAAAGATAACTAATCATTTATTGAATACAACTTTATACTATAACCACATCTTTACTCCTTAATTCTTTTCTCTTCACTTCTTTGACTTTTTCTGTCACTCTTTCTGTCACTTCCTCTCTTTCTTCCGCCATAGCTTTTGATCTCTTCAACCAGGTTTTTACTTGTTAGCATATTTTTGGAAGCCAATATATAAGGACAAGTAAGGGAAGGTGAAGTACAATTAGTGTTCTTTTCCTTTAATTGTTTTCTTTATGATTGATGGATTTGTCAAATTAACCATTAGGTCTCATGGGCTAAAAGATAGTGAAACTGGAAAAAAAAAAAATTTTCATTCAGGTGTCAGTAGGTTTATTGTTGATCATTGCAATAGTTTGTGGATGAATTTTTTCTTTTTTAAATTTTTTTCATTTTTAAATTTAAGTATTTTGTATTCTGCAAGCATCTTTTCAAGATGAAATGTGTCAGGGTCCCTGAAGATGTCTGGTTTTTACATTAGCATGGAATGTTAGAATTCCTCTTCAGTAAGTCGGACAACTTCTAAACTGCATTGATATCTATTCTTGTAGAGGCTCAATTTAAGCTGATATTTGAAGAATCAGCTTGCCACACCAATGACTAAAGCGTACATATGGAAACATGGAAGGTGATCTAATTTAGCCAACCTATGGTGCTGAATATATTGACGTTAGTGGTCATTAATCACAATGCACAGCTGATATCATCTGATATCCGATCACAAAAAAATCTGAAGCCAGATCTGAATTTGAAAAATAACTTACTAATTAATCAGGTTTTTATTGGCTTTCTTCAGAGATATTTCCTTTTTCTTATCTTCAGCTTAACAACACTATAGGATAAAGATATTTTGAATTTCTTATAGGCTATAACTCTATTCTTTTCTTAATATTGGTCTTTCCCAAACTTTTATTACTTTTATCTAGATAATGAAATAATTCATTAACTATATTGAACTTCAGAGGAATAAGAGTGATAAGTACTTTTGGATCTTAACATGTAATTTACCAGCATAATAATCTGTTAATTTCAGATGAATATCTCCAGAAAGCCCGGCCCCAAAATAATAATAAAAAAAATGAGTAATATAATAAATAAAAATAAATAGACAATCTGGTCAGTACATACAAATATTATTGCAATCTTCAGCAACCAAACTAATCACTACTGTGAAAGAGAAATTGTAATAAAAATAACTGTCAAACAATCATTTTATACTCAATAAAATTTTCTGATTTATAATATTAAAAAAAAAAATTACATTGAATTTGGTTCATAAAATGCCTTCTGCAATTACCTTATGTAATAGAAAATGGGATGAAGTAGACTTAATTTTTAAATATATACTTCTTATATAAATACTAGCAGTAGAGCCCGGCATTGCCTGGAGATGTAACAGTAAGAGATGAATCAAGTATCGACCATCATAAAGACTGAAAAATAAAATTGGCAAAAATTATTGTTTATGGTTGACGGACATGCATGTCTTAATTAGTTTTTTTTTTTTTTTTTTTTTTTTTTAATTGGTCAAACCCAAACTGAAACAAAAACATTGTTTTCAATCGTTATGAGTCTATCGATTGAATAGAATTTTATTATAAACAATTGTCTTGTAAATGAAATTTTTAAAGCATTCTGAATGTAAAAATAAAGAAAAAAAGTGTGCAAGACAATAAGAAACACTACCTGCCAAAAAAAAAAAGTGAGTTTTGTTGAAATCGGTTGAAAAATATAGGAAATCCGATCCCATATATAAACGAACACACACAAACAACCTGCGTTTTATAATAAGTATAACTAGATATGAGTTGTCCCTCTTTCATTCTGGTGACAGAATCGTGTTTTCAAATTGATTTTGTGCAAAAACAATTGAGTTTTTCCAATTTTTGGCGCTGTCAGAACCACCGCAAGGTAATTTTATGTAGTCCTGTGAAGTTTTGTTGAAATCAGTTGAAAAATGTAGGAAATCCGATCCAATATATAAACGTACAGACACACACACACACACACACACACACAATCTGCGTTTTATAATAAGTAAGATTAATTAAACTATTTTCATTTTTTAAATTCTTGTATATCTGTCTAGATTTTTTTTGTATGAGTGACTACATTTTCGTTTTTTTTTGTTTATTTTTTAGTCTCATTACTTTCATTGTTACTTTTTTAAAAATCTTTTTGTTGAAGGTTAAACTGTGATATTTAAAAAAAAAATTCTGCTTCTAGCAAGTAATTATCTTTATTGCTGCTGACTTTATATAATTTTTATCACACTCATTTTTTTATTATCTAAAATATCCAAGTTAGCTATTTTTTTATTTAATTAAAATTAAATTATTATATTTAACTGGTTTTATTATTTCATACTTAAATACAGGCATGCTTTTAATATAATAATTTCTTTTTTGCAATCTTTCTGCTATATATATATATATATATATATATATATATCTCTTTCTAATATTTAAAACTATTCCCTATTTGTTATTTTGAATTATTTGATCATTTATAAGATTAAATAATAGATAAAAACATATATTTGGGTTCTTGACTACATTTGGAGTCCGTAATTGTCAATTCGTTGTAACTGTTAATGTGATATATCTGAAATGACAAATGGATATATACTCTCAAAATTATATCTGTAATATTAAAACTGCTTATTTTTTTAATTAGTTTTGTTGCTTTGTTTTTATAGTAACTTTTTTGTTAAACAGATAAAAAAAATATATATATGTAATAGAAGAAAAACTAGTAAAAACAGAATAACAATGCTTCATCAAAGAAATATAGATAACTTAAAAATGGTTATTTAGAAATATTGTCTGTGATAAATATGGCTCTACCAGATTGTAATTTTCTTTTTTGAGAATCATTTTATATTGATTTTAGCTACCAAAACTGTTTTTGGTAATCTCTTTGCATTAATTAAGAATTATTCTTGTTAGAACATGTACTTGCAAAACATTGAAATATATTATTGTTGATTAAAATGCTTTAGGTAACATGTACAAAAATTAAATACTCTTTTTTTTTTTTCTTTTTTTTTTTTATTAAACAAATAAACTTTGTTTCATAAATCTGAAATAGATTCTTTCCTTGAGTAGATATTTCAAAATTTAAAATTCTAGTATTTTCTATACAGAAAAGTAAATTACTTCTTTTGCCAATAAAGCTAAAGAAAAGCATTTTGAACTATGCAAATTCATTGATAACTGAATAATGTAAACCAATTGAGGACTAAATTAATGATCACTGAAAAAGTTCAGATATTTATTACAAGCTGAATATGTATATATTAACTCATGTACTGTGCAAGGTTAAGAAAATCACCCATCATAAATCCATGATATTGAAACATATCTTGTATTACAGAATTATTGATAAAATCAAACGTTTTGTGCCTGCATATTCATACTGCTGTCTATTTTTTGCCTTTCAATTTGAGTATATAGGCAAGCAGCAATGCCTAAGGTTTTTTGAATTGATCTACTGGAATCCTTTGGTTTAAGTACTAAGTTGTTTGAGTTGAAAAGGTTGGCATTTGTTGTGTTGGAAGATCAGTTCCTACTTTACCTAACAAAATAGCTTTCTTGGCTTTTGGCCACATGGCCTTCCAATGAACAATAACTTCTTTTCTCTCTAAAAGAGTTAAAAAAAAAAAAAATTAATGATATATAGGTATTATGAAATTGATAATTATTAAACTTCTTTGAAGAAGTGTGTTTTGCACTGGTTCGCAATCATTTTTCTTTGTTAGAGACTAAGACTTCTTAGTTTTATCTTATGCTTTGCTTGTAGCTATTTTGCACTTATATTTAAGAGTTTCTGTCCTTTCACATTTTGATCTTCATTCCCTAAAAAACAATGAATTATGTTTTGAAGTTTTACATCTCTGATTGTTTTTGCTTTTCAATTTTGCAAGTTGTCTTCTTGAATTGAAAAAAATCTAATCAACTCCTTATTCTCAAAATCATTGAATGCAAAATCTGCAAGGATTGTTTATTTTCTTGGCATTTAATAGAAAAATGGCAATGGAAAATGAATAACAAATCTGAGAGTATAACAGAGTTTTTAACAGTATAACAGGTAACTAATTTAAAGCTAAAATCTTTATGTCCATCTTGTCTGGTTTTCTAAGTAAAATAAATGTAAACTCTACCACAAAACTTCAATGGTCTGCATGTTGCGAGTGATTTACTTCGACTGAGAAAACCTGGTGTTATATATATTTCTCTCAGTCCCAGACTCATGCTAACTATTGGCCAATACCTACCTAGTATCATTTGTATGCAAATTTTGTCAACTCCACCTACATTAAGTAGAATGTCCTCTCTCTCAACAGCCAATTGTGGAAGAGGACATAACTCTTGGTGCTTATTGCACCACGTGCAACCAACTCTGGGTTTCTTATCAGGTTGACCCGGTTTTTTTTTTTTTTTGTTACAATCTCCCTAGATTTTTTGTTTTTCAATATTGAAGCAAAATCAAATTACCTTAATTTTTTTTGTTAGCATTTCTTTCACCTTATTGTTGCTTTTTAATAACTTTCTAGGTTAAATATTCTTTGATAATATTAAAACTATTAATTAACTTGGAGACTGACAAAAATACATGAATTTCTTTAAATTCATCTTTTGTATTTAAAAAACATTTTGAATCTTCATAAGTCTTTGTCATCATAAAACCCTATCCACCTAGAATTAATAAAAAAAAGTTTTCATCCAAATCCTTGAGGCCATAAAAATAATACCATAAAAAAAAAAAAAAATTTCATTGTATGTAGATTTGTACCTATAATGAACTGGTGGGAAAAGCTTATGGGTTAGAGGTGATGCTGAAAAGTTTTCAGTTTAACCAAGAAGTCTTTATATATATATATATATATATATATATATATAAGAATTTAAAAAAAAAAGTGTTTGTTCAGATTTTGTACACAGGTGTGTGTGTGTATATATATATATATATATATATATATATATATATATATATGGTTTAATGGGTAAATTGTCATATTATATTTTTAATTTTGCATATATGCGTTCTTTGTTTTTGTCAACTACACAGTATAGTAGGGACAGTTAGGCACTGTAAAAAAAAAAAAAAAAAAAAAAAAAAGAAGCAGCATAACACAATTCACTCCACCAGAAATTTGGAAATAGCATGTTGTACTGCTTGGTATCTGTACTGGAAGTTCTAATACAAATGTTTTCAAGTGTTTGGGTGTCAATCTGAGGACAGCGCAAAGGATTTGGAAAGTGTTAGATGAGTCTAATGGTGATTACGAAGGTGTTTGGTGTGATCACTAGTGATGATGACGCTATGCCTCCATTCATCTTCCCACAGAATCAACATAGAGGCCTATGTCAAGTGCTTTGAGGAGGCAGCCCTTTCCTGAGTCAAGAGGGTGGCTGCTGGAAGACCCTATGTCTGGCAGCAGGATTCTGCACCATGCCACACAAGCAGAACCCTGTCATGGTTGTCAGAAAATTTCTGTGACCACATCACCCATTATATCTGGCCACCTAACTCCCCAGACAGTAATCCCCTTGATTATTACGTGTGGGGCACAGTTGAAGAGAAACCACAACAAAACTCATTGTAACACCAAAGATGAACTGAAAGCAAGCATTATGGCAGCATTCACCAACTTAAACAAGATGACTGTCTAGAAGAGGTGCAGGTCATTCTGAAGTCATCTGGGAGCTGTGGTTGAAGCCAATGGCAATTTTATTGAATAAATTTATTCTTTAGCATTTCAAGATATTTTTGTGTAATTTTGTTTAAATATATGTTAAAATGAGATGTCATGTAGACAACAATTTATCCATCGCACCTTCTGTGTTATATATATATATATATATACACACACATCTGCGGGTGTAAACATTTATGGCATGCATATATTTCATAACTAGAAGATAAATTAAGCAACTATTGTCTGATATCGCCGCAAGCATGCATTCATTTGCCATATAACAGTCTAGCTTACAATTTTTTTAAATGAAAGATTGTAGTACATTCTCTGTATTATAGGTTATGCTTGTTATTTAATGATAAATGTATATTCAGATTTGTCGAGATTTTTAAAATTAAGAATTTATCAAAGCTAATGTACAGTACTATTCTGTGCATATTGATTTTAACTTATTAATCAGCATAACATATATACCAAACCTATTTTGTAATAGACCACACAGTTAAAAAAAAAAAAAATCAAAGCTACTGTAAGCATATTTACCATATTGCAAAGTAATTTTCTATACATTGATGAAAGCTTCTGATTTCGCAGGGACGTCATGTTTGTTATTAGTTATTGTTTATACCACACTTTAAAATAAATGAATTCAAGTGAAGAACCGTAATTCCATATATATTTAAATGGTTTCATATTAAAAAAAAAATATAATTATGAAATGTTAATAGTTAAATGTGTTATTAGAAAATCTCTCCATTTAAGCCTCTGTAAACATCTCTACCAGCTGCATATTTATACATTTGACAAGTATTACGATTCCTTAACCCATCCATATAGACTAAACAGACCAATATGGTGATGCTAATCTCTAAGCTTAAGTACTACATAAATAAACCAATGATTTTTTTTCATTTGTGTGGATATGTGTAAGAATACAATTGTCTTTAAATTGTAAGTAAATGAATGATTTCTTATGTCTCTCATTTTTAAGTAAAGTTGAATTTTTTGCCTTGTATGAAAGAAAATTTATCATTATAAAATTTATAGTATTGATGTGCTAAATAATCCTATTTGTGTTTATTTTTAATATAATTTTTACCTGTTGATTTTAATGATACTCATGTGATGCAAGCTAAAATTTTAAAACCACTTGTCAACTTTTAATGGCACTAAACTTGTTTCTGAATTATTTCACATATGAAACCTCATCATCCAATCTTTGGTAAGAAGAAAGCATTGCAATTAAGATATTTTTTTTCAAGTCAAACAACAACAATTTTTCTGTTTTGTTTCAATGTTCTTTGTCTTCTGTTGACCTTCCATTTTTTTTTTTTTTTTTTTTTCCTTTTACAAATTTGAGGTTATAAAGGAACTTTTAAATATGAAACGTTAAACATTTCTTTTTCATATAAAACATCATTATGCTTGCTTGTTATGTAAGAGGTCAAATTTTCAGGTAGTTAGTATTATACTTCTATGTACCATGTCTCTTCAGAATTTCCTGTTCTTTGTAGCTCTTAGTAAGTTTTTTTCTCTCTCTTCTAAACCCTGATCTACCTTCCATTTACATAAACTTGTTAGGTATGTTGCATGCTGTTTTTTTTCTGTTCCTTTTGGCTTCAGTATATCCTGGCACTGTCAAATTTTCCAACCCTTCTTTCCACATGAAGTGTTGTTGTTAATCTTGGATTTGTTGTTTGCAGGTAATGGCAATTTTTATGTTTTGCTCATCACAAGAAGAAATAATACTTGATTGTTATGTTATCTATGTACTTTACTATTAGATTGTTCAGAAAAAAAATGAAGATTTTGTCATTATATATTTTAACCTAAATTTTAAATTTAAAAAACATGCAGACAGACAAAAATTATATATTGTTTTAGAGTACTTTATATAATACATTTTTTTTTTTTTTCACTTATCGCGTACATTTTTTAAAAACCTTTTAACTAAGATGTCAAAAAAGAATTTTGTCAACTTTTATGAGTATAATCTTGACTGTAGTGCAACTCAGACTGCTTGAAACATTAATAAAGTTTGGAGAGAAGGGTCTGTAAACAAATGCACAGTGCAATTTTGAGTTCAGAAATTTTATTATGAAGTCAGCCTCGAAGTTAAAATAGCCTTCCATTGAAGATGAGAAATTGTAAACATTGGTAGAGGTGAATCCTTGTACTGCTGTTTGACAACTTGTAAGAGAGGTAGGTGCAAGTATCAGATCAGTATCTGAACATTGAACAAAATTGGAAAGTTTAAGAAATTGGCCAAATGGGTACCAAACGAATTGAATAAAAACCAAAACAATCATCATTATGAAGTCTGTTCGGTTTTTCTTTTGCACAATGAAAATGACCCATTTCCTAATAATATTGTGATGTAATGAGAAACTCAAGGAGTGTAGCAACTACCACATCATCAACTTGATAGACCAAGCAAGTAAGGTTCTGTTGAACCTCATCAACAGAAGAATAAAGACAAGGTATGCGCAGGAGATCTTGGAAGAACAAGCTGAATTTGTGGAAGATATGTTCAGTTATTGATATGTGGAAGAGTCAGGAACTAGGAAACAAGTAGTCAACATCAGGATGGTGATAATGACAAGGGGCACTGTACTCAACTGTATCTGTGCTTCATTGATTACACAAAGACATTTGATTGTCAGCTATGCCTAGAAAATGATGGAGGAGTTCCCACATCTCATCTCAATCTCTATAGAGATCTGGAATCTGCTGTACAAACATCTGTGGGTTTAACTATAGGAAGAGGTGTCAGGCAAGGCTGCATCCTATTACTGATGTTGTTCAACATGTATAGCAAGGACATTATATAGGATGCACTGGAAGGGAAGAAATTTGGAGTCAAGATTGGTTGGAAGGACATTGCAAATATCCAGTTTGCTGATGATAGGACCCTCCTCTTGACCTCTCAGAATAGCCTGATGACATTACTACAAACTGTGATTCCAGTGCCCAGCAAGGCCTTCTGCTAAACAAGGTGTCAACTGAGGTAATGGTGATTGACAGGGTCTGCATAGACTCTCTGTTAGATGGTGAGCAGATAGAGGAGGTGGAGGATTTTGTGTACTTGGGCTCTACCAATCAATACTCAGAGCAGCTTTACACAGGAGATCAAGAGAAGGCTGCCAATAGCAAGAAGCGCTACAACAAAAATGGGAAACATCTGGAATAGATGGAATCTATATATCTAAAGTTGAAATTAATACGAGCCATTGCTAGCTATGAATGCGAGTCATGGGAAAGATACTTGATTGATTCTTTTAAGATGTTGGCATATTGCAGAATCTTTAGAGTGCCATGTACAGGGAGATGCACTAATAAATGGATGATGGATACCATCAGAGCAAAGTATGTATTGAGAGAGCGAATGGTACTAAGGAAGCTTTGTTACTTTGGACATATTATGAATGAGGCATCTTGGATAAAGACATTCTGCTGGGCCCAATGGAGAGCAAGTGGCACCAGGGACAACCACCTATATCTTGGTTTGATGATATTAAGAGGTGGATTGGAATGAAAATGTTTATGGTAGTAAGAGCAGCATCAGAGGGTTAGAGAGGAGTGGTGGCCACAGCAGTGCAATATAAATGAGAAATAGATCCTATATGACAATCACCAATGTTCAAGGGAATGGTTGAATTGAAAGGAATTTTCTGAAAACTTCCCAAAGATGAAGTTCCACCAAAAGAAGGTTATGGTTACTGTTTCGTGGTCTAAAGCTGGATTGATTCATTATGTCTTCCTAAATCAATGACAGCTGAGAAAGTATTGCCAAGAAATCGATCAAATGCATTAGGTATCCAGTACTAATCAACAGAAAAGGTTTTATTGTCTTGCATATCAATACTTGGCCACATGTTGCACAACAAACACTGCAGAAATAGAATGAATTGCCGTGCAAACATTTGGACAACTTCTTATAAGGAAAAGTTTTCAATGATTCAATTGCTGTCCAAAATGCCTTCAAAGATTTTGTTGCTTCCTAAACTTTTAAGCTAGTGGAATAATTAACTTGTATCTTGTTGGTAAAAATGTGTAGAATCTAATGGCTCTTATTGTGATTAAAAAAATCTGAAATAAGATGTCATTTTAAAAATAATGATTAAAAACTTGCATTATTTTCTGAACAAACTAATATTTTCTCAAGAACTCTTTGTTTTTAGAAATAGTCTTAATTTGCAGTGCTTATATTATTTTTCATTCATATAGGTTTCTGTTATGTATAACATATTTTCTTTCTTTTTCAGATGAGGATCTAAATCTAGTGCAGAACAGTTACAAACGCTTAGCTTCCAAGTGGCACCCTGGAAAACACAAAAATTCTGCAGAATCACAAAAAGTGAGATGTTTGTAAAGTTTTAACTTTTTTTCTAAATATTTTCTATATGCTCTCATTTCTAAATCTGAAATTGCTTAAAATCCAAAAAATGTTTTCCTTTAAACTTATGCACAGGTTATAAAATATTAGCATATTGCAATTGCAGCTATTTCTTGATAAACAAACTTGAAGTAAAATTATGCAAAATGTTCAATTTACCTTAAAGTTTAAAATTGTGTCATAGAAAATGCTAAAAATACTTTTATATAAAAAGTATTTTTAGTATTTTAGTATTTGACTCATTATTTGTAAAAGTGTCTTGGTTTTATATTGAGAAAAATCAGTTTTTGAAATAACTTTTTGATAATGGGAAGATGTAGATATCATGTGAATTGCAGCTTTTATATCCTTATTAAAAATATTGATTTGTATTGGGAAAGTCCAGTTGTATTATGCAAACAAAGTGCAATATAGACTTTTATTTATAAATAAATCCAAAAGATGTAGGTCATAGAAATTATAATATCCTATCTACCTAAATTATTTTATTTTGCCTGTTAATATGGGCTCTTTAAAATTTTATAATCATTATCAGTCTTTCATCCAATTTCTTTTCTACTGTTTCAATTTTAATATTACATGCAGCAGTTTTTATTACTTCTCAAAGATTTTATTTCCATGAATATTGTTTTCCATTCTCATACATTTATTTTAATTATAGACTGTGGTGAAGTGAAGATTAAAATTCATAACAGTGCCTAAATTTGTGTATGGGATTGATTTAAGAAGGCACTGGACTGAGTTGGTTCACATTATAATTAGTCCTTTTTAGCATTTGTTTTAAGCTATTAAACACCTAAGCAATGTCTTAACAGTTAAATATTAGTGCCTTTGAATCAGTAAAATTATTATTGTGGTAATACTTCAAACAAAGTTACTAATTCAAAGACAAGAGATAAGTTTATGAAACCAGAATGCTTCAGTGAAATCCTAGTTTAATAGGTTCTGCTAAGACATTTGTACATTGGATATCAATGTTTAACAACTTCATAAATTCATTACTGACTGACACTAGACAAACTAGATCTTTTGATAAACTGTCTCTATGCCTATACTGCAGAATGCAATAATTACAAGGATGCTCTAAAGACTCTTCAAGAATTGTATGTCAAATCAAATAATATTTATGCCACACACAAACAACTATCTACTGAAATACTGGATGGATTCTTAAAACTGAAAACTTTATCAATGGACTGCTATTACAAAACAATTACAGCTGAACAGTATAAAACTGAGTCTATATGAGATACATCCATTAATGGAATTAGTTCCAGCACCATCAGATAGAAACTGCTTGAAAACAAGTCATTGTCTGGACACTGCATTTAACCAAGGTAGGGCTCTAGATATTGCTCAAAAGAGCTCTGAGCTTTATAATCAAAATGTTCCAGATTTACTATCAGTGCTGTAACAACAATAATCTCATGATATTCTTCACAGACATTATTAAACTCTGTTGAAGCAATTATGTCTTCTACTGCAAAACCAAAACAGACCTGCTGATTTTGTGGAAATGATCGCCATCTAAGAAGTTGGTGCGTCTTAACAAGAGATGTTGACTGTCATAAATGTGGGCATCTGACCAAAGATTGCAAGCCAGTGATTGTGAAAATGAGCAAGTATACACAAAGTGATAGTCAATTTTGCTTTTGATATAGTCTCTGTCTTAAAGTTGGGATAATAGAGCCAAACAATTCACCATGGTGATCACAGGTACTTGTTGCAAAAGATAAAGGCAAATGTCATATGGTAGTTGATTATTTACAAACAATTAACAAGTATGCAAAACTGGATGCCTACCTCCACTATCCAAAATAGATAAAATAGTTAATAAAATCTCAAAATTGTGTGTATTATCAAATTCTTTTGTCTGAAGCAGATCTTTATACATTGTTTGAAGGTAATAAAAGATTATCAATTTACTCAAATGTTCTTTGGTGCGATGAATGGAGTACCTTGTTTCCAGAGGAAGATGGATGGATTTATTAATAGGCTGCATAACTGTTTTGCATATCTTGAAAATATTACAATTTTTGTCAATATTATAGAAGAGCACAACAAAAATCTAATCTTCCTTAAATCTGATAAGGCTCATAAAGATAAATGTTTTTTTTTTTCAGTTTCATCAATAGACCTGTTGGGCTATCATATTTCATGGTTTGCTAAGGCCAGGTCCTGAATGTCTCTGCCTCTTTCTGGATTTGCCTGTTCCTACAGATAAAATTTCTTTGCAGCAGGTTGTGGGTATATTTGCATATTATACCAAATGGATACCCAAATTTTCTGACAAAATAAAACCTTTTAAATCTGTGAACAAATATCCATTTAAGGGCTCTGAGATATAATCCTTTGAAATGCTAAAAAATGACTTTGTCAAAACATCAAAGTAAATATTCTTTTCACAGTGAAAACCAATGCTGCTGATTTTGCATTTGCAGCCAATTTGAACAGAGCTGGAAGGTCTGCTGCTTTTCATTCCTGTACATACCAAGCAAGTTACATTCTTCTTTTACGCTGGAGAATAGAGCTATCTCTATACAATTACAACATCTATTACAGGTCTGGAAAAGAGAACATTGTGGCAGACACATTCTCACAAGCCAGCTGTGCAGTTTTAACTCAGAAGCACTATACTTATTGTATAGTGCCTTGTGTTATCCTGTAATAACTAGATTATGCCATATTCATTAGAAAATATTAAACGTGTCCAATAATTGGTCATAAGAAATTAAACCCAAGTATCATAAACCTGAGATGTCTAGATTTATTAAAGTAACTCAACCATTCAAAAAAACTGTCTAGATTTTAAAGGTCCCATTCCTCCTAAGTATGTATACATGTTGAATGCCATTGAGAAATACTTGAGATTTCCATTTGCTTTCTCAGTGAAAGATATGACTTCTGCAATTGTCAAAAAGTGCCTCAGTAATTTGTTTGTAATTCAGACACACACATCACTTATCTCAAGGGAGATGAAAAAGTAGTTCTTTTCAAGAGGGATAAGCACTGGTAACCCAACACCTTATAATCCTACTTGCGAAGGACAGGTCAAAAGATACCATGGTATCATTTAGAGGTTAATATTTTTAGCTTTGAAATCACAGCATTTACCTATAGAATTGTGGGAAAGTGTTTTTCAGATGCACCATATTCAAATCAATCACTACTGTGCACCTCTACTAACTATACTCCACATGAGTAACTTTTTAACTTCCAGCAGAAATCAGCACAGTCAATTCTAGATAAGTACCACTAGTCCTGTTTTAATGAAAATAAATATGCGTCAAAGTAAATATGAGCCAATTGCTGGTGAGGTAGATCTCATTAAGGCTAACCTTCAATATGCACAGGTTTGTCTTGCAGATGGCATAGAAACAACAGTATCAACAAAATGACTTGTACCAGCTGGCAATATTTCTTCAGAAAATATTATTGCTCAGCAGCCACCTTCATCAGAAATTAGTGTGAATAAAATGAATCAGTCTCATATTCCAGAAATATCAGATAGAGAAATTGTTGATCATTCAATAACACCTCCAGCAGTTGGAGAAATTCTTTTGTGCAGATCAGAACAATTTTTTAAAAGTAGCAATGTGACTAGACTTATAATTAACCATATGATCAAGAAATTAATTCACATTGGCTCAATTCAGGGAGGGGTAAATGTGGTGAAGTGAAAGTTAACATTCCAAACACTATTTAGATTTGTATATGAAACTGATTTAAGAAGTTACCAGACTAAGTTGATTCCCTTTGTAATTAGTTATCTTAGTCCTTTTTGGTGCTTGTTTTAAGCTATTAAACATGCATTAATTTCTGCCTGAATTGCATTACATGTGAACAATTGTCTGTTGTGCCCCCTGACCTTCATCAGAGGTGTGTGTTAATCCAGGTAACCTACAAAGTTTAGTGATATCTTATCTAGTCCTTATTTAGTACTGCTCAGTTATTGCTCACTCCATTTCCACCAAATCCAAGCACACACTGTCTGATCTATGAATTGAACTCACAATTAGTATGTCACCAAATTCATGAACCATCACTTTAATCCACTAGGTTATTGAACTGTAGAGAACTTGGTGCCTTAAATTTCACCTACATGCTGATGGAACTGCTGCTGCTTGTCATGCTTGACTGCACTCACTGAAGCTTCTCTTTTGTTGCTGCTGTAGAAGATTTGCCATAATTTGTCTTTATTAGTTGCTC
The DNA here is from genome assembly GCA_903632075.3 of Acanthosepion pharaonis. Taxonomy (NCBI): domain Eukaryota; kingdom Metazoa; phylum Mollusca; class Cephalopoda; order Sepiida; family Sepiidae; genus Acanthosepion; species Acanthosepion pharaonis. Next base: position 1,675,798 of record CAHIKZ030004810.1, on the reverse strand, counting down.
TCATATGACATTTATTTCTGTTAGGCTTACTAAAGAGGTCCTCATAGCCTAGCAAATGTGTTGACTATTTCAGACACTAACTTCCCAGTATTCCTCCCTGTCCACTATTTTCACTTTGTTTCACAGGCATTGATAACTACCCTTTTCCTGATATACATGATCAGCCATGACTGATTTCATTGTTTCTCCCCCTCATTATCGCTTTCAATGTTCCTCTAATCTTACTTTTAGGGTGTGGCTAGTTTCACCTTTATTCTTTGTCATAACTGTAAGGAATGGAGTACACACAATTATTAGTCATGTTCTCCCCTGTGTTAGGCTTTTGTCAGCAAAGATTTTTCCATAGAGTAGAGCTGCTTCTGAATATTATCCTGATGTTGTAAGGACCGTAGATCTTCTGAATCTTTTCCAATAAGCCCTTGATGTATGGAAGACACTGGCAATTTTCTGGTCCACCTCCTCCTTGACCCTTGTGTTTCCACCTGCAGATGCTGATGTTATGTTTGCAGGGTTGCTATTAATCTAAAGTTCACACTTGATGTTGATCATTTTCTGTTGATATGTGTCTGGATCATAACTTGAGATTTCTACACTATGTTGTAAGCATTGCATCATTCCTTTCTTCACAATTGTCTGGTGAAGGTTGGCTTGTTATATACAGATGTTTTAAACCCATTCTCTGTGCAAGATATTAGTACATCCAGGAAGCCTAGTTGATTATTATTTTCTTCTACTGTGAACTGGTTTGAAGTTTTTAAGTTCACATGGTCTAGCAATATTTGTATAGCTTCCTGGCGAGGTATGAAGGTGTCATCTGCATATCTCGGCCATACTGGTGACTATGAGGGATCATCTATGCATCTCAACCATACTGCTGGCATCAGTAGTGCCAAAAAGCCATTTCCTTAAAGTATTCCATGTTCATGGAATACTTTGTTCACCACCACTTGTGACAACAGTGAACCTATAGCTATGCTTTCTCCCTGTTGGCAAATTTCCAACTCTAGTTGGAAAAATGTTGCCTGTACACAGAACATCAACATTTCCATCAGATTATTAATTGGAATGCTAGTGCATTCTCCAAGGGAGGGGTCTGATTCCAATTGGTTTTGAATCACTGACAGTCTTGTCTGTAGAAACTCTGGTAAACAGACTGTGACCACATCCAAGCTTACCATCTGGTTGCTCTGAGTTTCTACATATGACGAGAACTTTTCTACTAGTAGGTTGACTGTATCCACTAGGAATTTTCTCAGTAGGTGGCATGTTGAGCTCCTGCAGCTTGACTACGTGTCAATGGAATACTAACTTTGTGAATCTTGGAGACCATAACATATGTAGCAGCTTGGTGTGACATTGAGTCTGCTGTCTATACTTATTCAACATGAAGTTGTCTTTGTTCTTATTTAAGACTTATGACAGTTTCCTCTTAGTTTTTAGGGTCAGATCCTTTTTCACTTTGCTGTAGCCACCGTCCCCAACCAGGCTTGTGAATTGTTTGGAGTATTTCAACTTGTCCATCACCATGAAAGCATTACCTTTGTCAACTGGCAGTATCACGATACTAGTATCACTTTGTTTCCCTTGTGATGTTTGATTTAGGTGGCTTGGCCTTTTCTAGTGCTTGTCTTACTTTCCATCTTAACTAATCCGCTTGGGTCTTCAAGATTTTCAATGCAACTTCCTCAATTAGAGCTGTCATGTCTAAATATGCAACACCCATGATAGTTGTGGCAATGTTGTGACCCTTGTTTAGTACCAATTCACTCAACTGCCAATTGCTGATATTTACTACAGCTCTTACTGATCCAAAGATCTGTAAATGCAAAGTGAGTTACTCTTATTCTTGAAAAATTATCTAACTAAAATAAATATCTAAGTGAATGTTCCTTTTTTCCTAGTGGTCAGTTTAATGCTTATAAAACCATTGGCATCTCAAGATAAATATATTAATGGTAAAGCATTAGATATGTTGGCATATATTAAGTTGTTTATTCTATGGTAGTTTGGTATTTAGTTTTGAAATTCTTTTGAAAGTCAGTGTTAATATTTTTCCCTTTCATCAGTGATTTTTATTTGACACTGATTTTCTCTCTTTTTAGTTAACTTTGCAATGAACAGGTACCTTGAAATTATTTATGCCCTTAGCTATTCAATTGAAATAAATATTTTTGTCATTAACAATTTCCAGTCTTGGTAACAGAAGCAAAATGTTGTATCTTTTCTGTTGGCTCTTAGACTTTATTGGCACTAACCATTGTGGGCACTTGAGACTTACCAAATATCTGCCAGGCTACTCAATTCTTTGAGAATTTTGAGATTGTGCCAATGCAAGTTCATTGATTTCCTGAAAGAGATCCTATTCTTATAAAAGCTTTTCCTTGTTCAGAAAATCACAGAATAATTACATTTTAGTATAATAGGTCTGATATTTCTATGATGCTACTGTTAGAATTTCTAAGGGGAAAGAACTTGCCCTGGTTTAATTTTGTTAGTGGCTTTGCAGTGTTGGCCATCATTAAAATAAGACAGAAAAATTTTTTTTTTTTTTTTTTAATTTCTCCTCTTGACAGTGTATCTCTTGGTCTATAATCCAATTGAAAGTTCTAATAAAAAGTTGGTAAAATAACTGGTTTAATTTTACATATATTTTTATTTTCCAGTTAATTTTGTTACCAAAATGTAAATATTTCTTTTACTTTGTATATAGTCATAGTTACAGATTACAAAAATCAATTTATTTCTTTTTAAAAGTGAAACCTGAATGAAATTGAAAAGCCCTTAGCTATTCAATTGAAATATTTTTGTCATTAGCAATTTCCAGTTTTGGAAACAGAAGCAAAAATTTTTATTTTTTCTGTTGATTCTTAGATTTTATTAGCACTGACCATTGTGGACACTTGAGACTTACCAAATATCTACCAGTTACTGATAAGTTTAACTTTCATTATTTTCTACCTGTTATGCTGTTAGTTGCTACTTGATAGAATTTTATAAGATTTAAACAAATAATTTTAAATAGCTTTTTGTGTACATTTTTGATGTGTCCTCTCAAATGGTAGTGTGCATGGTTTTTCAGTAACTTATTTCTGTATGTGAATGTTATCGATAAAATACTGAAAATATGAATTTTAATTTAAAGTGATGAAAGCTTGCAGGTCGAGTAAATTGTTTAATCTATTTCAGAACCCACTTATCTGACTAATAGGAACACCTACAATAAACATGTATTTTTCTCAGTACAACTAAATCTGATAAGGCAGTCAAGTAGATGCTTATCACTGCTCTATTGTTACAATGCTTTTTGAGATAAGGCTTATTCAATTTCTAACAGGGTTTTCCTTATTTCAATTATTTATTCAACAAGTTGTGATTTATAATGAGCTTAGAATAGGATGATCCTGAAAGCACAAAAAGAAAGTGTTAACGTTCTTTCCTTTTTTTTTTGCAAAATACTGAATTATAATTTTTCTTGGTTTTTAACAGAATTTTTGTAGCTGAAGATGGCAATTATTATAACCAGATTATTTAATGTATCTATATCATTTGCTTGTATTTAATATTACTTTGATATTAAAAATATTTTAGTCCAACTCATTGTAATTCTACTATCAACCATGACAAAATCTTGCTAATAATTCAATGAGCAGTTTAAAACAATTTTTTTTTGTAAAAATATTTTTACTGTTATTCTCCATTATACTGTTGGACAATGTCTACCTTATATTAATGAACATTTAACTATTTCATAGTTCTAGAAAGCAAACATAAAAAGAAGACAAATTTATATCATGTAACAAACACCATCTATCAGCTTCATTATTAGTTGTCTTATGATAAATAAATAAAAATAACTTACTACAGTTCATGTATATAAAAAAGAAATTTCTCTTGGTTTCATAACTCATTTTGTAAACAATATTCATTAAAATTCTTCTTCTTCAGAGATTTGATTGTAAGTAAGGTCATTTGAAAAAGTGTTCTAATTTGGTTAATTCAGAATTTTCTTTTTTCTTTCTCTCTCTAGGGTTTTTCAAATGTTATCTGCTTATTAAAATTAATCTTTGTATTTCTCTATTTTGTAACCTTGAAAATTATCAATGCTAAATTTTTTAAAAAAATGTTTAATTTTTTTATGACTTAAAACAAGTTCTTGAAATTAGAATTCTTTCTCCCTTTCAATGTTATTTTGATTACTAGATCTTGCAGGTCAGAATAAACATAAGTATTAGAAGTTATGGAAAAGTGATCTTTTTTTACTACTGTAATTATTTAGTTGCAATATTATCTGATTTCCTCTGTAGTTGTAGTAGTTATTGAGCATGGGTATGTAAGTGATGATTGAACGAGAAAAACAAAAGCAAATATAGCCAACACAAAGAAATAAAGATTCTGTTTCAAGGTTGCATACTACACAATCACAAATCTGATTCATGTATCTTGAATATGATGTGTTGATGATGGTAAAAAGCTCTTTTTGTTTTGGGGGTCTATTTTCTGCTATGCCTACTGATTTGATATATTGTTAAGTTTGTGCTAATTTTATCTCTATTAGAGATTATTTTGCTAAATATTTAAACATTCTCATTCTTTTTTTTTTTTTTGTGAAAAATATCTGCTTAGGCTGATGGATTCTTGTTGCTTCAAAGATTAACAACATAACTATGTTGTTTCTTGAAATTCTGTTGGTACAAATAATTGATCCTTGGAGAAAAACATTTGTAAAACTTTCTACTAACAATCCTTTCTAGTTTTTGAAATATGGTGTCTGTTGTAAAAAAAAAAAAAAACATTACTGCTGTTTTTTATGTAAATGCACTCAGGGCAAAATAAGTACAATTTAGCTCCCTTGGACCTTGTTTAAATTATTTAATAGTGGAATTATTTCATTCAACATTTGTAATACAAATATCTATTTCTTGTATGAGATCAATTACAAAATTTTACAATGATATTGTAGAGTGAATGGCCATGGTTAAATGTAAAATAAATGATAGAAATGTCCAACACACAGAATTGACAAAGCAATAAGAAAAGAACAAGGCAAAAAATAATATAAAGCAAGCAAACAATATATGTAAGACAAATTAACAGTAATATAGTAAAAAAGTTCACAAACTAAGAATTGGGGGTTGACACACAACAAGTTCAGATTAGTGGACCTAGTGTTCTGACTTCAAGACAGACTTGGACTGAGTCATATGAAATTGAGAACTGGCCTGTTTTATTGACTAGGAAGAAATCCTAGCATGTGTTTGTGTGCTTTTATCTATAAATTGGGGGTGGGGGGAAAGTGTTTTGCAGTCATTCCTAGTGTAGATTGGAACCAACAGGTATCATATTTACTAACTTACCAAACTTGATATTGCTTAATTGATTCTTCTCATATAAGCAATATAACTCCATTTTTGAATTCTTTTTGTATAAACAGTTATATAATCTAAGATTTGAATTCATAACTGTGGTTCAGCATTTCATCATCCCATTAGAAAATATTAAATCTCTCAATCCAAATATTTGTTTTTGTACAGTTTATATTAACTTTTGTTATAACCTTTTGCCTATTATTTTGATAGAGAAAATTATTCTGATGTGTTAGCTAGACAAACATTTATATATTATGATGGAAATTGTATTTTGATATTACTTTGGTTACAAAGAAAATTGGACTACTTTATCTGATGGGTTTCATAAATCATCATTATATTTTATTTGTACCTATAAACAAGTTTCACTTGGAATTCATATTTCCAATTGCCTCACTAACTTTGAAGTTCACTAATATCAGTTATGATTTATACTTTTGGCACCTCTTTATACTAAATATATTCAATGAAAATTGGAATTGGTGATTTCTTTCTATATGTATATTGGTATTACTGAGATATAACAGCAGTATTTAACTTTTTCTTCAGCATAATCTTTCCTTAGATCAGATCCCATCTGGATGTGAAACATTATTTATACAGGTTTCTGTCTTGAGCAAATTAAAAAGGTAATCAATCTTAAAAGTGGACTGAGTTGATGCACATATGTAATTATATATGCAATTATTGTAAGGTTTTTTTAAAAAAATCATTTAACCCCAAGTAAGGCAATAATAGCCACTAAGATAAAAGAGGTTACTGAGAGGGAAAGAAACAGAAATGACAATAAAAGAACAGGATTCAAAGAGATAAATACAACATTGCATATAAATCTTTGAATATTATGGTTGATGAAGCAGGAATCTGGAAGAGACGTTCAAGAAACTATTAGCATATAACTTATGGTTACAACTGCAATTTCAACAGTAAAATTGAGACCTAGCTGTTAATCTAGTACTGTGCTTAAATTTGTGAAACTGAGATATTAAAACCCGTCAGAATAAATACTGTGATAATTTTTATAGAAGAGGCTATGGGAAGCTACATTATGGCAGTGGAAAAGTGATTGAAGCCGAGACTCTAGGTCAGGACCAATAGCACTATAAATTCTTCTTTGGATTCTGTCAAGAACCTCTAGATATATAGCAGAAGCACCAGACCAGATGTTGCAGCAGTACTAGATGCATGGATGAATGGCATACTTATAAATGTGCAAGACAGATTCTGGCAAGAAAAATTGTCTACGATATAGTGAACCAATTTTCCTATCAGCAAACTTAGCAATTGATACAATTTAATTGTTCCACTTCATGTCAGTGGAAAGCATGAGATCAAGAAGGCACAGTCAATTGCTCTCCTAGAGGTTAGTGTCAGCCATACTGATGAATGGCAAAAAAAGGTTCTTTAAGATGGTTTAAAGAGAGCAGCTTTGTCTGGGGGAGGCATCTTAAAATTAAAAAGACTATTTCAAAAGATAATTTTTAAGTAAAATTATTTAAAACTTGTCTGTTATATATTTTTTTTTTTTTTTAACATAATTTTTAGTTTTGATTTGAGGATCAGATTTATTTTTCAAATTTATTGAATTAATTTTTTAATGTCAGTACAAAATCAGGTTGTGATTTGTTCAACTGTCTAAATGCTAGCATTGAAAGGAGTGGAATTTGGAGAATAACAAATGAGAAAAATATACATTGAAATTGAGCTGTTGAAGGCTTTAATTTAAAAAACAAAGGAGGTATGAGGCCATGTTTAAGCAATGACATAGAATTTCTAATAAGCATTTTTGTGAAAAACTGTTGGGCTACTTTAAAATATTTATCAGATTTCATCAACAACCTGACTGATATAAATATGTTTACTAGTTCAATTAAGCATCATCTTAATGGGTTTTTTTTCACAATGAAGATGGTTATTGGTGTTCTTAGTGCTAATTCTCTTACAAATGTGTATGAATTTAACATTCTATAGAAGAGGAAATCATTTCTAGAAGATTTACTAAAACTCGTGTTACTTTCATATTAGGATATTCTGTGTTTCTTTAACAGGAGGCTTGAAGGCCAAATTCTCCATGATACCAGAAGCAGGACAACATTTCCAAATTTTAAGCAACTTTATATTCACTGTGTTACTCTTTATGTAATCCAGAGTATTGCATATTATTATGAAGTTTGTGAAAGAATTTGTAGGTTGGATCAATTGAGTCAAATTGATAATTGATTATTAATGCATGTACGCATTCCAATGTCAAACAATTTCTTTCACAGCATGTGAGAGAAGTTACAATTTCTTGCATGGTTCCATATAGTGCTCTATTTTCACTAATTATGTTGACCACCTATGATGTCCAAGATTAAAGAACTCATGGCTGTAAGACTATAGGTGCTGACTGATCTTCCTACTGAAATTTCTCAAATGTGTTATTGGCTGAATCATATAAAGTTTTAGAATTGGCAATATGCTATACTGATGGACTAATAAATGCTCTGTATTTCTTCCAACATGTACTGAGATAGTATGCAGTAGCCTTGGCAGAAGATATTCTTCATAGAGGATACTTCTTTCAGTATTTTTATTATGTGAATTAAGTTTGACTACCTCTTCAAATTGACTGTTTCAGCTAATTTCACATAAAAAGAAATTGCACTTTCTCAATAACTGTATGTATGTAATTATCCCTGTTCATTGATTTACTTTACTTGTCTCTAATTTGCTTGTCATACTTTTCTTTTATATATTGATGTTTCTAATGATTGTAATACATTTTTGTAACAATTTTCATCAATTTAAACTTTTCTAAAAAAAAAAAAAAATTCATAAAATATTATGTCACTTGATAACTCTTAGTAAATAGCTGAAATATTGTAATTTGATTATATAATATCATTAATGTGTATATTTACTTAATGAAATATATTTTAAGTATGACTTTTAAAATTTAATTCTGTGAGCTATTTATTTTTGGTAAACTAATTTTGGATATTGATTTCTCATTGCCTACTCTCTCTTTCTCTCATACACCCACGCACATATAAACAGGTAGTGTGTATTCTGCCCTTTTTTGATAGAGCTGATCATGGATTGCTCTCTTCAACTTCTTACGTTGCTCTAAGTAATTCTTTCTCTTTTATAGTCCCTTTCTTGTTTTTGTTGACTTTAAAGAGTTGAAATGCCAGTAAAAATCCACTTAAAGTTTGTTTTTGTCATACTTGCTCTGCCAGCCATTTATTAGCTAAGTAGGTTACTAGCTAATTTCCCCACTTCCCATAGTATTCTCGAAATTTGTCTCTGTCACTTCTTCAGCCATAATGAAATTTTACAGCATTCACTGCTATATGGTAGTTATTAAATATCACTCCAACAGATTTTTTTTTTTTTTTCTTAGAAACAGACATTTTATAATCCTTACTCAGTTTCTGAATGACCTCTTTCATTATTCCTATGCACCTTTGGATTTCTATGTCATACTTTCAAGCTAATACTATACTAATCAAATAGTAAAATTTGTGTACCTGTTTGACTTTGATCTCCCCAATATTTAAATCACATCTTTGGTTGATGCTTTTGCTTACAACAATGCACTTGGTCTTCTTAAGAGTTAACTTCCTGCTTTCCTCCAATACCTTCTTTAATAGTTCTTTCAGTTATCTTTTTTAATCTGCCATCATTATAGTATCATCTACAATAATGTATATTAAATTATGTCCACTGATAATAAATCCTGGTAGGTCTTCTTAGAATCATCTTGCTGCAAAAGTTAAATAAATCCTATGAGAAAACCTGTCCATAGTGTACTCATTTTATTGTTTTCTTGTATTTTCACTTGTTCTTTATATGCATACACATTTTGTTCCTACAAGAGGTTACAGATTGAATATCTTTTTCCTGTAATCAAGCTTTTCTAACATTTTAAGAATTTCTTCATCTTCTACATTATCAAATGTTTTTGTGTAATCTATGAAACATAGGTTTAGATCTTTATGCATTTTTAGCTTGTTCTGATAGAATTCTGATCACAAAAATTACATTTCTTGTTTCAGTGTCTTGAAATAAAAATAGCAATACTCTCTTATTTCAAGTCTAATTCTTGTACATGCTCTTATTAGAATCTTAGTTATTAGGTATGTGATTCTTGATGGTTCATCAAGGGATTTGTATTCATTTGTACATGAATTTTGTTGTATTGTAAAATGGGTAAGTTGATACACATATAAAAAGTAGTAGTAATTTATTCCAAAGAATAATATGGTACTAACAGTTGAGAAAATAGTCTACTGACTAAGAATTAATCATGAACTTCACCTTAGTTCTGTTCAACTTCCACTTCCTCAGTAAGAGAATGTGCCTGTTTATCATTTTAGATCAGTTTGTCTTGTCGGGGTGCTCTGATCCTCCTTTTTTAAATTTACTACTTTCTCTGGAAGTTGTATTTTTGTTTTTCGGGGTTTATTTGTATAATCTCTGGCAATTTTCTTTTTTGTTTACTCAAACGTCTCTCGTTCAAGTATACTAAAGGCATTGGTATCTTGAATAGGATATAAATAACTTTCATCATCTCTTCTTTTCAGTTATTCATATTGTTCAAGTACCTTTTCCTTATCTAGTTGTGATGTGTCTTAACAATCTTTTTTGGGTCTTTAATCATGTACATCAATCTCCTGATGCATTTATCTATGACACCAGCATTCCGGAACTCTTTACTGTACCTATATTCTTTTGTAAAAATCATTTCTCCTGGTGTACAGGATTTTGTCATTTTTTTTTTTTTTCTTTTTTTTTTTTCATTTTTTTTTTCCTTTGGTAACAGCTTGTTGAATACTGACTTTTATTTTCCTCATGAACATTAATTCTGCTGGTGACAACACCAAATTTGTACTTGGGTTCAGTGTCACCCAATATACTCTTAAGAATTGTAGTATCTCATCAACAGATTTGTTTCCATTTGACTTTTTCAGTGCTTGCTTGAAAGTATCCACAAATCTTTCTTCTTGGTCATTAGATTCTGGGTGATATGGTGTGATAGATGTACAACTGAAAAAAAGATTACAAAACTCTTTGAACGACACAATCGACAATTGCCATTGTCCGACACAATTGTATCCGGAACACCAAATTTTGGAAAAAGTTCATGCAAAATTTTATTGTATCACTACATGTAGGATTTTAAAATTTTATCACCTCTGGTCATTTCGAAAAACTGTCAACCACAATTAAATAGTATTGCCCCTTTATTGGATCTGCAAAATCAATATGCAGCCTTTGCCAAGGTCGGTCTGTCTTTGGCCAAGGGTTAAATTTCACTGGTGGTGCCTTTGCTGTCATCGCACAACCTATGCATGTTTTTACATTTTTCTCTATATCTTTGTTCATATTCGGCCAAAAAACATAGCTTTTCATTAAAGCTTTTATCCTCGATATACCAAGGTGTCCAGTATGAAAATCTTTTAAGTATTCTTTTTCTAGTGTTTCCGGTTTTATCATATGTTCACTGTATATTCCATCACAGATAGAAAATAAATTTTCACTATCATTCTTTTTGTAATGTTGGCTACTAATTTGCTTCTTTATTTCTATGATATACTTGTCTATTTTTTCTTTGATCCTGACTTCTTCCAGCATCACAAGTAATTCCCATATGGTGTTGCATAACATGCTTTTCCATTTCTATTCTTAATGCTGCTATCACAGTTTCCTCTAATGGATCACATAGTTTAGGAATTAGCCTGGATAACACATCTGCATGACCTAACCTCTTTGATGGAAATTGTAATTTAATAATATTGTTCCCCATCTCTGAAGTGGATTTGCTGTATATGTAGGAATCCCTTTTTGGAAACAAAAATAGACAATAATGGTTGATGGTTCGTTTGAAGTGTAAAACTCCTATGTATGAATCTATGTAACCTTTTTACTGCAAATATTATCCCTAAAGCCTCTTTTTCAACTTGGCTATATCCTTTTTTTAGCTGGCAATAGGTTACTTGACGCACATGCAATCACTTGGCTGTTGCTTTCTTTGTGTAATATTACAGATCCTAAGCCCAAATTACTAATGTCACTTGCAACAATAATATCCTTATTCGAATCATAATGTTTTAATTTCCTCAAAAGCACTCTGACATTCTGTACTCTGGTACCATTTGGAATCTTATTTTAACAATTTGTTTAGAGGAGCTCTCAATACATGCATATTTGGGATAAAATTACTGTAGTAATTTGCTAGACCCAAGAATGCTTGTAGTGCTGACACATTTGTTAGGGGTGACATGTTTTTATTGCACTCAGTCTTGATGGGACTGGTTTTTTGCCTTTTGCATCTATAACTTGTCCCAGATACTTAGATTAAAAAATATTCACATTGATCTAAACTAAGTTTTAAGCTGTATTATTTTATTTTTTCAACAAATTTTTTAACATGTTCGGTTATCACTCTAAATTAAGATGTTGGTAGGCTATTGCATATCCACTTCATTCAATAATATATCCATGATTTGTTGGCAAATGCTTGGTGCACCTTTTATCCCAAATGGCAGTCTGTTGAAACTACAAAGACCCTTATGCATATTTATATTTAAATACTTCGCACATTCTTCATCGACAGGAATCTGGAGGTATACCTCAGACAAATCTAGTTTTGAGAACATTTTGCCACCATTCAATTTTGCGAATATGTCTTCAAGACTCAGCAGAGGGTAATTGTATGTTTCCAAAATTCAATCCTGTAGAAAAATCTGCACAAACTCTAATTTTATTATTTTTCTTTTTCATGTAGATGGCAGGGCTTGCTCACTTACTGCAATTTGCTTTGCTTAACATGCCAATTTTTTCTAAATTATCCAACTCCTTACAAATGGAAGCTTCCACTGCAAAGGGTACTTTTCTTTTTGGTCTTAATATAGGTGTCACATTATCTTTCAGTTTGAATGTCACTTTAACTCTGGTGCACCTGCCAAGACCCTCAGAAAAAATTTCAGGAAATTTTATCGTTAATTTATTTTTTAATTTTTCCATTCTGTTTGAATTAACACTAAAGCAGAACGAATTAATTTGTGACAAAGGCACTGGTAAATTGGGGAAAAAAGCTTTGAAAATAAACTAGAAAGCACGGAGAAAAATGGTGTTTTTTGATAGACTGAAAGTAGCGATTTTCCAAGCATAGCTTAGATGTGGCACAAGGCCGAAAGTATGGGGCACCCAGTGAGGATCAAACTCACTACTCATTTGTAATTGTGCTAGCAAGACAAGCTTGCTAACCATTACACTGTCTCTGAAAGTATACTGATAACAAAAACAAAAAAAATACTATTTCTCAATAGACTGAAAGTATATTGATAAAAAGACAAGGAAAACAAGGATATTTTTCTTTTCTCTCCCCACCCTGGGGTTGAGATGCTGACAACAGCTATCATAGAAACCATCTGTTTTTAGTCAAATTAATATTATGTGATGGTATTTTCTTAAGTATCCAATCAACTCCACGTGGAATAATAGATTATATTTTAATAACCTTAAGTGCCGACAAGGGAACAGCATAGAGCGACAATGACTGTTGAACAATGTGGGTAATGGGGGTGGGGGTACCCATGATGGCTAAAAACGAGTCTAGCCCAAATTCAGTCAGTTGATAAAGACTTGGATCTTAAGACAGAAATGAAATTGTGGATATATTTTTTTTTGTTTGTCTGCCTATACATGATAAAATTTATTAAAACAAAAGAATTGTCTTTTTTTGTTGCTTGTCAACCAAAGAGCTGGCAAGAGAAGATGACAGATCCCAAATGTAACTGGCCCACAAGGATGTGATAAGAATTCCTCACTGATGGAAATTTTGGATGATAATTGAATTTGCCTGGCCTCTGGGAACAGGTTCAATCAGGAGATGGATAGAAAGGTAGAGGCTCAGGTAGAATTTCAAGGAAGGCGGAGGAATTGCCTGCACTCTTCGAATGGTGATGGTGAGAAGAAACCACAAAAGATAAATGGAGTTGGGTGGATCGATATTCTGCCACCACAACTCTTTGGGGGAGGGATCTCTCCAAATTTGCTAAGGCAATCAATTTCCCAAGACCTGACAATGAAAGACTCTGTATAGATGTTGGGGTTTCCCTGGGAAATCCCAACATCTCATGCCCCATGCCAGGTTTGCATGAGGGTCCATAAATACAGACAAGTGGAGCAAGAGACAGAGAAAACCAGACAGTTTGGGGTGCTGTTTGCAAGAGAAGCATGTTGTCATTTGGTTCAAGACCCACTTTGCCTTTACCCCACATGACTTCTGCAGAAAGAACATAGACTCTGGCCATGTTCAAGACTACAAGATGCAACTGAAGGGTCAACCCGAAGAAATTTTCAGCTTTGTGCCAGTTTACTGAGTGTGGCTAAACATAGTGTCATGGGGTATTAAGAAGGAAGGTGCTGAAAATCTGCATGTTGTTAATTTATGAGTAGAACTTTCATTGTATGAACCTTCAATATAAAGTTGTGTTACACAGCCGTCTCTTACTTTGTTCCTTGTGGTGTCATCTCGCCAAAACTGCCGGATCAATGACTATGTTGTCCTGGGTATGACGATAAACTACATTTGCCTCTTGGGTATGACATTAAATTATATCTAACAGCAAGGCCTCTGATCAGGAGGTTTTGAGGAGAGTGGAACCACCTTTTAATTGCTGGTGTTCCCAGGTCCATCCTAATCCAGGGTGGAAGCACCTGTTAGTCCCAGCTATGTGCAAATAGTTGACCCTCCAATCTGGTGTCAAAACACTGTGGAGGTGTAAAAATAGGTATTAATATCAGCAATACATTTTTGGAGGAAAAATTATTACCAGAAATACATCTTTTAGAAAATATTTTACCAGTAACATTTTTATAAAGGAAAAAATTATTACCAGCAATGCATTTTTGAAGAAAAAAAATTACCTGCAATAGATTTTTGAAGAAAAAAAAATTACCAGCAATAAAAATTTTGTCGGCATTAAATAACCCATTCAGGTTGATATGCCATAAACCAAACCAAAACAAACAAATCAATGACATTGGGTATATGACTCGGCCTTCACCCACCTTGTGATCTAAAACACAATGTGAGCAGGGTGGGATTGACAATCATAGCAACTAACTCCAAGGCTGACCATAGGGCTCAACCACAGACATGCCTAGTGACTGTGGGCGGTGTGTGATGTCCTAAATTGGTTGGTTGAGAAGGTCAAATGACTCGATTCAATCCATAGTGAACAGGTTCATTTGGACCAGATTTTCCGAGCAACACACATATTTTCTTTTCATCTTACCATGGTAGCACAATCTTTATGAAAGACAGCTTCATAACTGTGAAAATACACTGCAAAAGTTACCTCTTCCTCAGGACTGTACTGAAATTTGCCAATTACATTTATTACTGAATCCTGAGAAAAGGAATTTGTATTGCCTTGCTCTTTTCCTTTTTTTTGTTTAACTCTAACAATTTAAACACTTTTTTAACCATTCCTGGTCCAAATGTTGTTGTTCCTCCAACTGTTCATCTTGTTTCTGGTAGATTCTCATGAATTCCAACATTGCTTCTTTAAAATCCTCCATGTTTTTTTATAGAGACAAAATTTAACTGAACACCAGGCAAATTTCTTACTTATTTTTACACGTCTGACTTGGAATTAATCCAAAGTTGATTAGTCTACAAATAATTTCTTGGTATATGACTATAAATTTTTACACTCAAATCCTCAGTCCATGTTGCTATTAACATTCAAATTTTTCATTGTCAAATGTTGATATCTGCTGTAAATTTTGAATCCCTCATTGCCAAATGTTGTATTATGAAATGGATAAGTTAATACACATATAAAAAGTAGTAGTAATTTATTCCAAAGAATAATTTGGTACTAACAGTCGAGAAAACAGTCTACTGAATAACCATTAATCGTGAACTTCACCTCAGTTCTATTCAACTTCCACTTACTCAGTAAGAGAGCGTACTATTTATCTTTTTAGGTCAGTTCATCTTTTGGGGGTGCTCCGGTACTCCACAAGAAATTCTTTTGCAACCCTGAAGATTGGCCACAGAAGTCCTTTAGCATTTCACATTTGTCATATATTTTATTATTTTGATAACATATTTCTAAAACCATCTAATGCTATTAACATCTATATTACATCTCATCTGGTCCTGATGCACTGTTTCTCTTCAGCTTGGCCAGTGTTAACCTAACCTTGGATTTTAGTCTTACAGGTCTTTCCATGCTTATAAATTACTAGCTGAGGTACTCGGTGTTTCACAGGTGTACATGGTTGCAATTGTATAACTGCACCCCCTGTATACCTGCACCCCCGTGTGTAGAAATGTTTGCCTGTGTCCCCACTTGCATGCATCACCCATTGGTATGCTAAGCTACTCCCCCCCCTTATCTTTTATACAGAATGTCCTTTGATTGTTCTTATTAAGAATTCTATTGATAAAACCTTGTGTGATTGTTGTTTAGGGTTCAATTATATTGATGTTTTAGATATTCAGTAAATTTCCTATGGCCATAGTAACTTTCAAATAGTATGGCATTGTTCACAAATCCTAATAATCAAACAAAAACAGGTATGAAGCGTCAGAGCTTAACTCAACAGCAAGTGCAAGTGCATGAATGCCCCCTCCTGCCTCCTTCATACTTTTACTGTAAAGCTGTGGTTTATAAGAGGTTCTTTGGGAAATTTTCCCTTTTTAATGCTTCAATAATCCTTCTCAAACAATCTTTGCAACAAAGCTTTGCCGAATGCCAATTTAGGATCGAATCATACGAAGAAACTATTGGCTAAATGGCAAACGATTTTAGACCTAGTTTGTCAGAGATTTTGTCCACTTAAATAATTTAAACCATTCATGCAAGACAATTTGTGTGTCATATGTAATTTACATGGCAAATTTGGAAAGCATCAGATGAAAAACCAGGGACTTATGACCGAAAAACAGGCTTTTTGAACAGTTTTTTGTTATATGCAGGGATGTGATCAGTACTAAAACACACTATCTTATTTCTTACATGATGGCAATTTTTTTGTGACATGTTTGAAGAAAATTGGATAAAAAATGAGTAAGTTATTCAAGTTTATATTTTAAGTAGTACGAAAACCCTGATTTTTTTTTTTTTTTTTTTCATTTTTTTTGCAATTTTTTGTGTGCAGCCAATGTTGCAGGAAAACTATCAAGTACTCTACATAAACCTCATAACATGAGCTATGTTTTTCATTAAGTGCAAAGAACATCAGCTCATTTTGTTTGCGTGTAACTTTGCCTTAGATTTTGCAAAAAGTTGTACCCACCTTCAGTTTCATTGATTATTTTTTTTTTTTTTTATTTATTTATTTATTTTTTTTTTTTGCATTACCTGGGGTGCTTGGAGGTTGAAAAGTTGGTCTTGACCTATCTTCGCAAATTTGCAACATGTGTGTACAATTTCATCAAAATCAGTTGAGAAATGTGGATGTGCATAAATAACATACAGACGCATGCGCACACACATGCACACACACTCTGACATCTGTTTTATAGATATAAATTTCTTGCTGTTGCCATGAAATATCTCAGATATCTACCTTATTTGCATGTATAAACAAACAATATCTGCTTCGTAATGGGAATTGAAACCAATTTTAGTTGCATATTTTGCTTTTTGAAAATATTTTTACATGTAGATAAATATTTGGAAATTCTAATGAACCATAATGTTAATCTCTTAAACAGATATTAAAACTTTTTGTTATTCCTTCAGATGATAAAAATCAATCATATTATTTCCAGTAATACTTAATACTGACATTTTATTTAGCAGATATTTTATTAAGGCTAGTGAAACTGACACTCTTGTTGATTAATCTTTTTAAAATGATTCTATTTATAAATATACACATTAGAATATAAACGCATATTACCACATATGCAAATTATGTATAAAGTATTGTCTTCTAAAATAGAAGAAGCCTTATTGTATGCACATAATTTTTTGCTGTATTGTTCCAAATGATCTATGTGCCATGCACCTTCAGGATGTTGGCAATTGTGCCTCTTCACAATTTCCTGTCCTTTGTCGTGCTTAGTAAATTTTGTCTTTTTGCTATTTCTCCATAACCCCTATTCTGCCAACCAAGGTGATGGAAATCTTTCCCTGGTCCTCTTTGATGTGAAGGACAATAGTAGAAAGGCACTGGAAATCTTGAGGGAACACTATTCATCTAAAGGAAAACACAAAATCAATTCATTACACATAGAATTAACTTTGAGGAAATTAATTAGAAAGCATTACTGATGATGGGTTAAGAACAGAAAATGCTGCCACTTCAACATTAAGGGAAATAATCAATTATTAAATTAATATTAATAACCACATTTTAAAGATGTTTGTCAGAATTTAAACCATTTACTAATATTATACAAAAAGAAAAAATCTTTCACAGTGAATTCAAAGTATCTCTAAGAAGTTTTAAGATGGAAAAAATTTTTGAGAAGATCATGAAGAAAACTAGCGAATAGGAACAAATAACCAGATTCAAAATTAAGAATCAATTTTATGCATGTGCCAAACAAGAACATAAAGCCGGGAACTGCCAAAGCAAAAAGAATTACTTGGAATATTTGTTTCTATTTTTAATTGGGATGGTTAATATATAAAATTGGAATGCAATGTTGGGATGACTATCATGATGGACAAATCAAAATTTATAAATTTTTATGACAATTTTAACCACAAAAACTACAAGTTGGCAAATGATAGTAGAACAAATATTGTTTTGAAGAAGGTAATGCTTGGGTTTCTTCAGTGGATCCAAATGAAAATTTACATAGTTGAAACCTAAAAGATACACTTCATTCACTATCATTTAAACAGGATATTTTTTTCTGTATAAACAATTTTTTTACTCTCAAGGTTACTTCTATTGAATTTAGGTAGAATGTTGGCCAGATGATTGAAAGATATTCTGTATTTCTCAACGAACAAGTTTTGTTGAAGAATATATCACAATTTCAGTGTTAGCTTTTCACAAATTGATCATGGTTAATGTTAAACTTCCTTTGTCATTTCTTTAAAAGAGACCCTTCCTCTGGGATTCTGTAAATGAGCTAAATATTTTTTGTCTCAGTCTTTTGGAATTGTATTTATTAGTTTTGTAGCAGTCAGATATATTTTTGCTTTGTGACTGATTTTGAAAAATCTGCTTGGACTGTCATAGTTAGGCAGATTTATTTCAGCATTACCAAAAAGGCAGAATTCTTCTTTCTTTCTTTTTTTTCTTTTCTTTTTTTTTTTTCTTTTCATTTTCTTTTCTTTTTCTTTCTTTCTTTCTTTTTCTTTTTTTTTTTTCTTTGTCTTTTTTTCTTTTCTTTTTTTTTTTTTTTTTCTTTCTTTCTTTTCTTTTTTTTTTTTTTTCTTTTTTTTTTTTTTTTTTCTTTTTTTTTTTTTTTTTTCCTTTTCTTTTTTCGTTTTCCTTTTCTTTTTTTTTTTCTTTCTTTTTTCTCTCTTTTCTCTCTTTCTCTCTTTTTTTCTTCTCTCTTTTTTTCTCTTCTTTTTTCTCTCTTTTTTTTTCTCTCTTTTTTCTCTCTCTCTTTTTCTCTTTCTCTCTCTTTTTTCTCTCTCTCTTTTTCTCTCTCTCTTTTCTCTCTTTTCTCTCTCTCTCTTTTCTCTTTCTTTTCTCTCTCTCTTTTTCTCTCTCTCTCTCTCTCTCTCTCTCTCTCTCTCTCTCTTTCTCTCTCTCTCTCTTTCTCTCTCTCTTTCTCTCTCTCTCTTTCTCTCTCTCTCTTTTTTTTCTTTCTTTTTCTTCTCTCTTTTTTCTTCTCTCTTTTCTCTCTCTCTTTTTTTCTTTCTCTCTCTCTTTTCTTTTCTCTTCTCTTTTCTTTCTCTCTCTCTCTCTTTTCTCTCTCTCTCTCTCTTTCTCTCTCTCTCTTAATGGCTAACTTGTATATCAAGAAAGTAAAAGCTATATTTCAGACTCTTAGAAAAGAGGAAAATAGCGTGTAAAGTATGTGAACTTAAGAACAAAAAGACCCCAAAAAATAGAAAAAAAACAACAAAGCAAGAACAAAAAATAATAAAAAATGAGCCAAAAGAAAAACAGAATGAAAACAACCAAGCTGTGGAAATGAGACCCAGGCAACAAGTGAGGCTACTCCTCAAAATGCTTGAATATGCCCACCATCATGACTAATTGATATTGTGGATTTTGTGCAGCAAGTCAAGCAGTACACCAAACTAATTAAGGTGGATGGATTGCTGGTGGATCTGCCTGAATTGAGGGTCATTGGAAAAAGAATTTTCTGTCTTTGTGATTGACAGGAAACCAAACAAGATTGTCAAGTCTTTCATAGACTTTGATTAAATTACTGTTGAGTATAGTTGTTATGGTGCAATAAGTTGTATGACCTTTGTCCAACCTCTCCCCTCCCCCTCATACACTTCAGCTAAATATTGGAGCACAGCATCCTCTCTCCTTCTGCATCATGAAAAATGGTCAGAGAACCACTGGATAAGATTGAGGGAGACTGGCAGGCGGTAGGAATGTCCAAGCAATGTGATCTTAGTTACTTTTAGGGCCTCAATTAGAAAACAGAGTTTTGGAGAAGAGCCCTAATCATAAATGGATAGGATAAAAACAGTAGTGACTCCACCAGTCTAAGACAGAACAGAAAATCTAATCTTAAAGAAAAATCTTTATGCAGAAGGAAAAACCAGCAATGGTAAGATTGGCTAGAAAAACCTGTCTACTCTGCTATTTAACTCCTAAGTGGAGAGAGAAGAGATGGATTCATGCCTTTCCTTATGGCATTTGTGCAAAGTGAACACAACAAATTAGGGTGAAATTTGAACATGGCTCAACAATTTCACTTTCTGCACTGATAGAAGTTATACTACCTGCATATCGTTTTACATTAGATTAGGCATGATATAATCATTATTTAAGGAAAGCTAGAAGTTGAATTCTTAATAGATATAAAATATGTGGCTTCATGGCTTTATTCATTTAATATGAACAGGTACGTATGTATACACATGCACAAGAAGTACTGAAAATTCTAAGCCCAACCTACTTTCCAAAATCTGACCAGATGATCAAACATCAGATTTTGTTTCAAAATCTCTTCTTGGTGTAGCCAAAAACTTTTAAGCACTCCCTTGAATAGCCGAGTTTGAATAAAACTTATCAGAACAAGAGGTACATTCTAAAAATAATTCTCTGTCATGTATTATACTTTTAATAATTGAAATTTCTTGATCTTTATATTTTTACACATATCCTGATTGCACATAAAATCAAAAGCAAGAAACATTTACAGATGTAACACCCTATTGAAACATATTCCAAATAAATTATCTGTTGTAATTGTAGGAATTATACAAACATTTTTTTCCTTTTCTAATTATATATTAACTGCCTGAAAACTTTACAATTATCCTTAAAATAGAAACAGTTATTTTCAGTCATTGAAAGAAATGTTTCTAGCAATAAATGCATTGTGTAAAATACAGGATAAAATTTAGGATGTGTGATTACTTTTGTACTCTGCTTTTTTATATGTTTAGTTATTACTGATGTTTTTTGATGGTTTTATTTTAAAATGTTAAGGACTTGTGCCTGATTAAACTAAATTGAATATTCAGTTATTTTAAATTAACAATTAAGCAATATTACAAAATAAAACTTTTTGTATGTTGAATAAATTAAACAAACGTAAAGCCAGAAATAGTTATTTCTTGCTTGCACTGTTGGTATTTGAATCCAAGTACTAAAATGTCAGGATTTTGAATGTTGATTTCCAAGACTTGCAAGCATTTGTCATTTGGATGCTTGGTATATTACAATCTTATTAATTCCCCACCAATATTTTACCTTAAGTCAGACTGAGCTAAACATTAACTATCTAATACAAAATAGTAACATTATCATTGCATGCACTATGGGTCTCCTTTGCTAAAAAAATAAATTCCTTTTTTTTTTTTTTTTTTTTTTTTAAGACTTTTAGCAGAGATGTCTCCAAATGTGCATAGTGTTAAATGTTCACTTTCAAACTGTATTGTATGCATTAGGTTAATTTCAATTCAGGATGTTCTTTAAGTATAATGTGTCATGTTGTCTGTTTATTTCTTTAACTGAAATAAAAGTGCTTCATTATTTGTGTCTTATCAGTAAATATTAACTTGTTTATTCACTTTCCTTGGTAAAAAAAAGGACTAATCAATGTTTTAGATAAAGGCAACATGACTTTAGCCTGAGATAACCATTTTGATATAACTCACAATAAGAGAAAATGTTGACCTGATATTCTTGCTTTTTCTGGTATAAAGATCTAAATATTGGTCATAAAATTAAAAACTGATTTAAAATTTAAGATATAATGAAGCAAAACAGTGTAACAGTTATATTTTATTTAATTTTTGTCATTGTAATTAAAAATACTAATTAAAAAATATTGCATTTTTTATTGAACAATAACTTTTTATATAATATTGAAAACAAAAACTTGATTTGGTTGGGTAATATCAGTAGGAAATATTTTGGTTGTTATTAGGTGTAAACAAAAATTTTTTTGTTTTTTTTTCTACTAGACTTGCACACATTTAATATTTTTAGTTAAAAAAATTAAAAATTAGAAAAATTATATGTTCAAATTTTACTTTTGCATTCCAAAATAATTCAGTGTAACTCCTACTTTAAATTAAAAGGTTACCCAAAAATTTGAAATATGTGTAAAAGTTTGAAAATACATTTTAAAATTTCTAATGAGTTTGTTTCCAATTAAGAATTAACTCTCTCTCTTTTTTAAGTTGAAAAGCTTGTTTTATTTTCACTACACTGAAGCAAATAAAAATTTGATTTGGATGGGGGATATAATGTGCAGAATGAAGTGGAAGAAAAATATCTTAGTCAAAAAAAAAAAAAATCCTTTGATATTGAAATATATTTTGTGTGTTTTATTTTGATATGTAATACAGTGGCTTGATTGTAGGTCAGCCACATGAAATTTTTAAAATAATCCATTTTATTAATTTTTTTTTTTTTAAGTTACAGACCTTTCTCTAAACTGAAATTCTTACATAATAATTATTTAAATAATCTGTACCAATTCCCTCTCTCTCCACATGCACACATGCGAATATTGATATCTAACAAGAGAGAAAGTGAAGTTTAGAAGGTATATTTTTATGCAACTTTAGCTAATTATTGTTCTTCTCAAACGGAATTTAACCGTTAGTTTTTTGGTCAGTTGTAATGAAAAGAAACCATTTTGTAGAAAAGAAAGAAACCAGAGTAATAAGAGCAGATAAGATGGAAATTTACTGTAATTGTGTGCCTATATTATAGCAAAGGCTTTTTGCATTTATAAAAAAAAATGTGTGTATAATTTGTACTGATTTGAAGATGTGTTAGTAAAACTCTTTTAAGTTATAAAAAACATAATACTAATAAAAAACATTTTTAAAAAAGTATCTTTTTTGTCACCAACATGAATAAAAAGGAATGTCATTGTGAAACAAAATAAAAATCTTTAAAAAAAAAACCTTTTTCCATGCTATAAATCTTAGATACAACTATAAGCTACCAATATTTCCAATCTGCCATCATCTATTCTAGTTTTTGTTTTTCTTGTTACTTTCAGAAATTTAAAAAAATAACTCAAGCTTATCGCCTTCTTGCTGCTGATGAATCCGATGAGGACGTAACTATGACGCTGGTCAGTATTTATTTTGCCTTTATTTTTCATAAGATCCAAGGACATTGTTCATAATTTATCATAATCTTCTTGATTGTAGAAACATGAAACAGAATAACATGTGCCAAAGGGTGAAAATATTTATTAAGACACTAATTACCGATATTCCAAGTCAACCTCATTGTTATAATTTTGCTTTTTTTCACAGTTTTTTCTAGAACTACTAAATTGAGAATTATTTTAGAGTGAAAATATTGCTGAAAGGTAGCTTATATTTCAGTACTCTAATAAATTTCTAGACTGAAATGTCATTAGGAGTTGAATTTTTTATCTGAAATTTCCACTGTATAATATGTGTTCTGTCATAAATATATTCACTATGGAATTAAGTGCATTGACAAGGAAGGAGATTGTTAAGAAAACAAATATTGGTTTATTATTAGACTGTAGGCTTATTGTTACATTTACATTACCATTTTTTTTTTGCTCATGCAAAAATCAGATTACGGAGATGAGGTTATATAGATAATTGTGTCATATATGAAACATTTACATAAAGTTTACAAATTTTGTACACTAAACTGTATTGGGATTTTATCATTCAATGATGGTAGAAATTTTTAGCTTTAACATACTCCACTTATGAAGATTGTTGATAGTATTGTATCAGCTGTCAGTATGCATCGAAAAAATTAAAAATGGTGTTATTTTTGTTTATTGATTCTAACTGAAAATGGAAGGAAAGAACATTTTCAACATGTTATGCTTTTCTAAAAACTGTAAAAATGTAACTCTAAGGCAAAATTATGCACTTTATGAAGAAGGTATAGTGAATGATTAATCAAAAGTGGTTTGTAGAGTTTTAGGCTAGAGATTTCTTGATATCAAAGAAATGAGAATAATCAGTCATTGATTATTGGAAGTAGCCAACATTCAAAATATCCAAATTAACTGTTGAAAAATCCTTTGCACCAGCTTGGTTATTTTAATTGATATGTAGCTGTTACATAAATGTAGAAAAATGCTAGAAAAATTTATGTACATGTAAGGAATATGTTCCTTTGTATGAAACAAATTGAGGAAAAGTACATTAAAGCATCATAGAATATAATTCTTTGTGAGGCAAGCAAATAAACCACCACCACTAACTACCAAAACTTCACACAAACAAGTGTATGTCAAGATAGTTCTAGAAGGGGACTATATAATTGATTTGAACTAAATACTGATCTCAGTTAGAGCAACAGATAACAATTGATGAAAAGTATTTGAAGTTAATAAAGAGGGAAAAATGTATTTCCATCAATATAACACTAGAGCATGGTTGTTTTCTTTTTTATTAAACCAAATTGTTACATTTTGTCTGAGAGGTTTTGACTTGTATGTTGTATTCAAAAGATATTACACATTCAGATTAGCATTTACTTTTGTCATGGAATTCTCTTAATGCCGGGGAAAAACATTGCAAAATGTAGCCAGAGCAGGATTTTTTTTCTTCACTGAAAATAAAAAGCAAAACTTCTTGTTGAATGGAATTCTGAAGTTGTCTGGAAGATTGTAGATGATGAACCAAATAGTAAATATGTTTTTCAATAAAGTTATTGCTGAAAATAAAGTTAAAAATCATGGATCAAGTTTTTGCTTAATTAACCAAACATTTGGCTATCCAATGTGAAAATATATTTTATTACTTTGAATATCATTTAAAGTTACTTATTAAAGTTTTGTTTGCATTCTTCAAAATTGCATACGAACATTAGTCTTTTACATCTCTTAAAATTCTACAATCAAATGAATTTGTTTTGCTTGGTTTTACCAGAAATATTATGGATGTTGGGTGAAAATTCATTATTTAAATTTAACTGGCGCTAATAGAGCTTGAGAGGTTAAACCTTTCAAACATGATTGAGTACATGTTGAACTAGACTAGATAACTATCATACCACTGAAATATAAAAGATAAAAATTATTTGAGACACCAACTGTTATTTTTTTTTTTAAAATAGAGTAAAGCAGTTGGCATGGTAGTTCAAACAGATTCTTGGTACAGAGAGAACAGAAAATGAGGGTAACACGCCAAGCTGTCTGGAAAGTGTGATAGCATGAGAACTAGACACATGTTCATACATATGCACACACACACACATATATATATATATATATATATATATATATATATATATATATATACACACAGAAAATGATGGGATTATTTATATATGGGTTACCACTTTTACCTCAGATCAATGTGAGTTATCTGTTGATCAAAGTGTCACACCCACACTCTGAAGGTGTGATGCTGAAGGTAACATCAATCAGCTAAGTGACAATTTTACTCACATTAATCATATATATATATATATAAAATTTATTTATATATAAATCTAAATGATTGTTAACTTTCTGTTTGTCAAGTAATAAAGATATTTACATTTGAATACTACTTTAGCTTTTGCAGCTAATATAAGCAAATATTCAATATGGATTTCTAAATTGTAAAATGATCCTTGTACCCTACAAAAATAGCTTAGTGGAAATAATTACAAATGTACACAATTTAGATAACTGCAAGATTATATAGATATTTTTAAATTCAACAATTTAACTATTTTGGTATCAGTAGAAATTGGCTTTGAGATAGCTGCACCATTTCACATGGTGTCTCATAGTTTTACACTTTCTCTTAAGAAAAAATCTGTCTATATTTCTGAGATAAGATATTGTAACTATTTAGACTGTTGTTCTGATCTTTGTCGCATTCACAATGTTTTGGCTGTTGTTCATTCCAGCCTTCTTCAGGTGATATTTTTTGAATTTTGAATTGAATACAGAATAGTCAATCTGTATACTGTCATTTCTGAAGATTGGCTTGATGACATTTGTGTAGATGTTCTTCCCATGTTTATTTCCTGAAATGGGCTGGCATATAACATACTTACCTCTTGCAAATATTGTGACAGAGATTTGCAAAGATCAAGTTCTTTTCCTACAGTTTGTTGTTGCCCTGCTGTTCATAGATGAGAATTGCAAATTGATTGCAAAAGCAATCACCTTTATTTTGTGTGTTAGCATACAATGCATACACCATACATGTTTTCGAAATTGACATAGCTATTGCAAAGAATGCAGTCTGTACGACTTGATTTGCTGCGCCTTAGGACTTGGTAGAAAAATTGGATTTTCTTTAGATAGAGCTGTCTTCTGTGTTTTTTATTCTTCCCACTTGAGTTCAGCTAATTCTTTTGTTGGCATTAGACAGAACAATATTGTAACTAAACTGACTAATATGGAACACTTTGGATAAGTCAATATGGCTATTTGTAGCAGTGGGTAATGAAGAGGACTTCATTCTTAAATTGCGTGAAGGTGCCGATTACAAGAAAGGAGGAGGTGTCCACTGGTGACTTGCTCACAAGTATGTCGGGAGTCTTAACATAAATTCAAACTGATCTTGAAAGTAATGGGTGACTTGATAAAATTTTTGAAGTTACATAATTGCTGCATCAGAATGTTAACACATTTACAGCCATGTAACTGCTTCACAGCATAAATTCAAACTGATTTTGAAAGTAATGGCTGGTTTGATTATGAAATTGTTGAATTTGACTTTTTTTTTTTTTTTTTTTTTTTTTCAGAGCTCATGTTACAATTATTATTGTTGTTTTTCTCTAGCTCTCTGTATTACTGGTTCCTATATTCAAATTTTGGGGGTGGAGAAACTTGATCTTTACCAATCCCTGTCACAATATTTGCAAGCAGTGGGTGAAGGAAATGGAACAGATTTTCAGTGACTTTACTGAGCGACCCAGGAATGTGAATGTTATGTCAACCCATTTCAGGAAATAAACTTGGGAAGAGTGTCTATACAAATGTCATCTAAACCAATCTTCAGAAACACCAACATACAGATTGACTATTTTGTGTTCGGTTCAAAATTCAGAAAATATCACCTGAAGAAGGCTAGAGCATACAATGGCTGAAACATTGTGACAGTAAAGATGAGGACAACAGTCTGAACAATAGTGTAAAGAAAAAAATCATTTAAATTTCCCATTTTGGTCAGTAAATCATTAATTACACCCAATCTCTGACTTCCCACACACAAAATTTCTCCTTTTCCTATGATGATTGATATTTTTCAATAAATAAAGATTGCTTTACAGGAAAGCTAATAAAAAAAAAATGTTTCATTACTAGTAACTTGAAAATCAATTTTCTAACTTTCTGGCACATCACATTAAATCTCAAGAATCATATAAGATGGAATGTAATCTAATTGATACATAAGTAATATGTAGATGAAGGAGTGCTAAAGTCTTCTTGCCAACCCAATCAAAATCTGACCAAATGGTAAAATATCCGATTTTTTGTGTTTTTGGAATATTCTTGGTTAGACTGATATCTTTTCTGCATTCCCTTATATATCTTAAATAAATCTTGTTTAAATATTTATTTTAAATCTAATACATATTTGCCTTTTTAAATACTATTTTAATAATAAAAAAAAAAAAAAATCCAATTGAAAATGAAATAATTTGACAAATATTTATTTTAATGATTTAAGATTGTTCTGTTCAGTTTTAAAATATTTGATATATAAAAGTTCAGGTGTACAATTCATAATTTAGGAAGTGTTTTTAAGTTTTTTAATCAGTCCTACATTTTTCTAATTGTATATTAACGCACAAGTGAATACATATTAACTCTAATGAATGGAGTTTTCCATATTAGAATTTAATAGAGTTTTTCTGTCTGCAAAGAAATTTTATAAATATATTCATTTTCTGCTCTTTATTATCTTAGTTTTTTTTTAAATTAATTTCTTTCACAAAAATATAAGGATCCTTGTAATTTAAAAAAAAAATCAAAGATTAAAAGTTATTTGCCATAGACAATTATAGTCTGTTCTTTTTTTCTGAGTGGTGCTCTTTGTTGTAGCATAAAGAGTTCTGTCTATATATTGTTAAAAAAAAATCAATATCTGTGTCTGGTCAAATAGCAGCCGTTATGATATACAATTATCATTCAAAATAATGTCAACTAAGCACATGTGCTTTTACAAATAGTTGTAACATTAATTTGTAAGTTTTACTTGTCCATAGAGACATAACATTCTTGTAAAAGCCGTAGAACCATCATTGGTATCATACTTATTTTTTGTTTCTGATGATATGAAACTATAAGACATCACCTATAAAATAAGGTTTGATATTAGAATGAATATTATACTATTGACCAGTCTTTTCCTCTATTCTTTATGTAGCATTATTGATTGCTTCATTAGAAACTGGTTGTTTAATGAAATTAGTATTACTAATGTAGTCATGGATGTTGTAGGTTACCAGCCATAGTAATGGAAGATTCTTTTTCATTGGTTTTACTGGACAAATTTTGTTTTACGTTTTCTTTTAAGTGAATTCTAGATCTCTTTCAAATCTCTCTGTAAATACTTTGGTGATCAATTCGTAATGGTTCTGGTGATGCCGGGATAAAACAAAAACTAGTTAATAGCAATAAAACTCATCTTGAACTAGGAGATTTAGAAATAGCAGATCATCTCTTTAGTACTATCTAAATTTAGTGTCAGAAAAAAGTTTTTTTTCATTTTTAATTAGTATTTTTTAACATATCTCATCATTAACAATAACCTCCTTTTAGTGATTCACAAGCTTCATAATAGCTTATTTGTAAAAGTATTTTGGTTTAGAGAAAAAGGATTTTGTGTGAATAGTTTCAACCTCTTCATGTGTGAATAGTTTCAACCTCTTCATGTGTTTTAAGAAACATTCCAGAAACTGACTCAACCTGCCATACTCTATTTTTACAGTCAGATCAGACCAAAAGTGGAAGATTTCTGCCATACTGGTGCTACCCAATTCTCTATTTCCAGTCTTGACAGAATTCAAAAGCTTTTACATGACCTTGTGGGCAGTTATTTTCCACCCTACAACCCCTTTCTCACAGACATAAGCCTATTGGTAAGCTATTGCTATTTTCATGGAAAATGTTCTGATGAGCTACATTCCTTAGTTCCACCAGTTCAAACCTTTACAACTAAGACTTGCTATACCATATGCACAGGGGTGAACCATCCTCATTCCCTTTGGATTCCATTGGCAATAAGGAGTTTCCATTTGGACAGCTTTTTCCCAAGAGCCACTCTCTTGAGGATGCTTCCTTAAACACTACAATCTTGACCTCTTCAAGTGTAGGGTCAATCATTACCTATCATAGGTACCTTAATAATCTGCACTTATTTCCCCATTTCCATATCCATACAATAACCTCATTTGGTAACACCACCCTACTTTAAGTGGCTCTTAGCACTTGGGTGAACATTTTTTTAAAAAAATAGAGAGAGTATTTCATAGAGTATTTGACAATTTTCATGTTCCATAGACAAGTTCAAATTCAGGAGGATCAAGTTAGTAACTAAATTGCATCATACTGTGATGATGTAACTCATTTAAAATTCTATGAATAATACTAGCATGTATTGTTATTTTGGAATTGCACAAATATTGTTCAATTCATTGCTCTTAGATTTCCTACATAAGAGATGACCTGATGTTGCATTCTGTATAATTCTAACAAAATGTTTCTAAGTATAATTTTCATTATGTACTTTAAACAGGTTCTATTCAAAATCAAGTAATAATGATCTGAGAATTATTAATTCAAATTATATCAATGATTTTACAGCGTTAAACTTTTAGCATTATTTCTAAGTTTCTCTGTCATTGAGAATTGGTATGGGCCTCTTCATCTATGTTCCCAATATACTTTGTTATAACTAGTTTTAAAATAAATTCTAATAGAATGAATTTTCCATCGCTTTCTTCTTTCAGTCTTATTTGTTATGCAAAGTACTATAAGAGTTTAATAAAGTACTTTTATTTTGTTACCAGAGAAACATTGTTTAAAAAAAAAAAAAACTCAAAAAATGATAGTTATTTGATTTGTAAGAAAATTAGTAGTTGTACATGATATTTGATTTAGAAGTTTCTTAATTCTCATCTGTAAAATTTATTTATTCTAAATATACTATGGAACATGTTAAGGAAATTTTAAGAGACCCATGAGTGATTTATGCATTTTTTTATTAAAAACATGTCTGTTATTTTTTATTTTGGTGTTTCAAGAAAAATGTTTGTTTAAACTTTCCTTCAACAAACCACACAGATTCATATTTATTAACTCTACTTTATAAATGTTTATTATTATCCTCTTCTGCATGTTTAATTTCACCTGTAATATATAATCTATTCTGTTAATTAGTAAAATTTTACAAAATTCTCAGAATATTTTGAAAATTAACATTTATATTTGTATATAATATAATTTGTAAAAATAAAGATTTTTGCATAATTTTCCAATATTTTCTTTTATCTGGTATGGACATTTTTTAAATGTTTTTCCTGTATTAGCTTTTGTCCGAATTGTGCATTTGACATATTTACTTGATCAGTAATCACTACTCTCCAAGAAATATTTTGTTTTATTTAAATAAAAAGTTTTTATTAAATAAATGTTTTTATTTTTTAATATTATCTTTTTGCTCATTTGTTGCTACATGAATTAATTATAAACAAAAAAAAACAAACTCTCATGTATACATGAAAGCCTTGTATAGCTTAAAGTTTTTGATATTATTTCTCATATATATTCATATATGTTTCATTAAATAATATAGACAAGTGCTGTCTATATATTTTATGTAAATTCTTTATATATATATATATATATATATATATATATATATATATATATATATATAACTATAAAAGTGTGATCATTAAGTTTTATTTTTTTTTTTTAGATTATTAGAATAATCAAAATTTAAATAACAATAACTATAAATTGTCAATAATTTAAAATGACCTCTTTTTTAAAGGTTTATTTTTGAACTGTCTACTATTTCATATTGGCTTTATCACTTTACTATTTAACTTGTTTTTAAGAACCAATTTCTTTATATTATAATGTAACTTGTGTATAATATATATTCAAACAAGTTTTATTGAAATTGACAAACAATATCTTGCTATTTTTAAATTTTTATTACATTTTTCCAGTCTGCATATTAGCTGTCATACATCCAGATTAATTTTGAGCAGTTTCTTTATAAACTTGATCTTGTTGGCCGATTTCACTAAAATACATTTGAATAAATCATATACAGAGGTTTCAAACATATTTTCCAATTATTATTAAGAGCTCCTGCCTTTTTTTTTTAAGTAGTGTAGAAACTTGTGTGTGCACGCACACACACATATATATATATATATATATATATATATATATATATATATATATATATATTTAGTTTTATTTTTATTCCCCACAAAGTGTCTCTTCCAGATGACCATTATTTAAAGTTGCCTGTATATGCTAGTATACAGTCTACAGATGGTTGGCATTGTTTACTATTATGCTGGCTTCATATAGCCACTGGGGAAAGTCCAAAATATAAAATCTTGAGTAGTCAGCATATATATATATATATATATATATATATATATATATATATATATATATGAACATTAAATTTATGCAGGGATGACCATTTCTTGAAACGGAGACATTTTGTTGTTTTTAAGCAAAAATTATTATATGGTAACACCCTCTGTCAATTAATGACTGTTAGTTTTCCAGTTGAATATTTCCCTGCCCTCTATAGATTGAGATAATCAGCTGATAGTTGTCATCCTTGTTTACTGTGATAGACTCCAAGAAGGAGTCTAATCTCATTTTGAAACCTGGCATTTGACCTACAGCTGCTGTAGTGAACAGTTGTTACCTAGAATAAAAACTTTTGAATATTTTGGAAAAGGGTGTTCATAAATTGCAATTTATCAGTGTCAACATCACATTCTAGACAGGATTCTCTAAACATTATCTGTTTGTGTCTCAACAAGTTATGAATTATAAAAATTGAAGATACAGTTACAGGAAAAGAATGGAAAAGATCCTATATAAATCGGGGTTGAAAAATAACATGAAGTTTAGATTCTTTTGAAGAAAAAAGGCATGATCTTTGATTGAGTTTCAGAAAATTCTGAACATTGGCTTTGGAATTCCACTTTGCATTGTCTTTCTTTTTATCATTGCATTCATTCTTATATCTACAATAAAGAAGATTTTGGATCAAGTATGTAGATTCATTTCATACAAATGAGCAGAGTACTGGCTTAATAATCAAATGTACAATGAAATGACTTTAAGAATTTGTCAGAAATATTGAAACCTTACAAAAACCATTAAATTCATTGGAGAACCATTGGAAGCAGGGTCCATTCATACTAAATGAACCAAAGTAACCATGCATTAAAATTGATGCAGGAACTCTATTATGCCTGCAATAAGCAGTGATGTTCAACTATTATAACATTTATGGGTTATTTAGTTGTTTGTATTATGAAAAATGTATATTAAATATACAGATACATATGCAAAAATATTTTTGTTTTAGGAGTGACATTTTCTAAAAAGATATTGAAATAAAGATCCATTTCTCTGTTTTTAGGCAAAAGTTCATCAGATTATGAAACAGAAACAAGAGCTTGTAAACAAAGAAAATGATAACCCTAATGAAGTCTGTATCCTATTGAACTATTTTAGACATGGAGAATAAGGAACATTATTTTTGGCAAGCATTCATAATATTTTCTTGAAAACCTGTGATTACTATATTTTTTAATGATTTGTTTGAACCTTTAATTCCAATAATGTTAAAATATTAGAAAGAACAGTTAACCATTATATCAAAGTGATTAATTTAGGTCATATAATATTATATAACATGTCTTGCTATGTTTAAATTTTCATTTTGTGATGATTATTTAAAACATAAGGATGGGTGAAAATATTTGACTCGTTAAAATAAAAGTATGTAAGATTGAATATGTGGAAGCCAGTTGAATGTATAAATTATTTGCTTGTTTACATTTTGCTTCATTTCGCATGAACATTATGAAAACAACTGAAAAAAAAAATCTAAGGAAAAGTTGTTACCATAGCAACATTTCTACTTAAAACACTAGTTAATTTTGAAGCTATATCATTTACAATAATACACAGTTAATAAATCAAAAAATAAAAATAATTAGTTTAAAAAATGTATTGAACAAAAAAGATCTATAAAGATTGGGGATACATTAAATTCTTTATTCTTTCATATTTTAAATACAAATCTTTCTTTTGATTTTAAAAATGCCAAAATCATTAAATTTATCTAATACATCAGCTGACTTGGAAGATTCAGAATTTGATCTACATGTTGTTTCTTCACACTTGCACACACTTCTGTACAAGAACAAGATCATCAACACTAAATTTACACAAAATATTTAAATTCTTTTTCTTTCATTCTATATTATATTGACCCCCTCAATGTGATGTATTTGGCTTTAGTAGATGTTTATAACTGATGTTTAAAGAACAGTTCATCAGGATAAACTCTGGTTGTTGATTTCCAAGTAGTTCTAAATAAGAACTTGTTGACCTTAGTTTCCATCCACCTTTACTTTCTTTATTGCCTCTTTGAATGTGTGAATCTTGCATTCAGCTTGGACATTTCAGGATAGGTGGTCCACAGTTGTAAATATATGCCAAATTACATTCAAGTTTTATAAACAACTTGAACTTTTCACTGTGATAATATGATTACTAATATCAAACAGGCCAACCATACATGATGATTACTCTCAATTTCTTGATTGTGACTGAAGTAACAGATGACTTTGTTGACATGCACAGTTCATTTCAAGTACATAACAACAACAATCAAGAATATGTCCCATGAATGGTCCAGCAAAATCCATAATTTTTAACAATATCAACAAAAATATTACTAGTCTTATTCTTTTACATCATTGGCAAGAACAAAATCTTTAAGAGCTCTCATTCCTCCATTTATCCTTTTCACTGTTTCACTTCATTATAGATTCAAAGAATAATGTCTTGTCATTGACTGAAATCAAGTTTCTGTATTTGTTCCTTTTGTCTTTTTTCTTATAGACATCTTTATATATAAAGAAATGCTTCACAGTGGGCTCACAGGATTTAGCTAAGTGAACATTTGTAGTTTTTTAAGCACCCTGAATGATTTTCCACTCAATTATGAAACTGTATTAATGTTATTTGTACTTAAGAGGAAGATTAACAAAACTTGCAAATTCAAAAATAGAAATCCTGGTCTGTAGTGAAGAGCTAAAATTCTAGAATAGAGCTTGAATTTTGTATTTAATTCATTTAGACTTTTTTTTTCTTTACAGTGATAAAAATATATTCAGCTCCCCCATAAAAAAACATGAATAGGAGTCTAGATCATGATTTTCTGATAAATACAAAGTTATGTTGAAAACTGATATTTAGTCTGATATTTATATAGTGCCAAAAGGGAATAATGATCAATTTAATGTATGACAAGAACTAAGTATGTTTTAAATATCTTCCTGAGATCAATTTTTTTATATCTTGCAAATTTAAATTGTTTTAAAATTTTTAAACTTGTCTTTTAGGCAAAATATGACAAAAAAATTAATTTTTTAAATTTTGTTATAGGGCCCTAAAATCCATTTGATATGTTTTTTGAAAAAAAAAAAAAAAAATTAAAGTAAAAACCTGTCTGTCATTTATAACCTTCAACAAGATTCCAATTACTTTCCTCCCTCACACCCCCACATGCAGAAAAGCAACTAGCCAAAACTGATCATGTAAAAAAAAAAAAAAAAAAATTAAAAACCTGTGTGGGTTTTGATTAACTTCAAACAATCATAACTTAACAAATACTTGGAGTTAGGTCAAAGTTAGATCAATTCTGAAATCCTGAGACTGTCTACTTTCAGACTAGATATATCCCATATTACTTGGGCTAATGTTTAAAATGTCAACTTGTGAGCTCACTATGTGCCTGAGGAGCATAAGTTTGTTCTCTTTCCTAAAAGGGCTCTAACAAAACTAAGAACAAATAAGTTAATCTGTAACACAATAATTAGGTTTTACACTATAGTT
This sequence comes from Acanthosepion pharaonis, assembly GCA_903632075.3. Lineage (NCBI taxonomy): Eukaryota > Metazoa > Mollusca > Cephalopoda > Sepiida > Sepiidae > Acanthosepion > Acanthosepion pharaonis. The sequence goes on along the minus strand of CAHIKZ030004810.1, from coordinate 1,640,734 downwards.
CCTGTGTTTTACATATAAATTATAATGTAATTCAAATCACTATCTAACAGTGTCTAACCATTATACCAATTTGGCAAATCTATCCATTGGTTCTTTAATCCAGTCAATGGGGTGATAAATTTCTTCAAAGTTTCAATTTCATAATCAAATATGCCAGAGGTTAATGTTTAAGGATTTTAAATGCTGATTTTCAAGGACAGGAAATCTTTCCCTAATACATTTTTTCTAACCAGCTATTTGTGCCTCTTTAGTCTTATGCCATATGTAACAAATCTTAGTAAATATGAAGTTTTAACTCCAAATTTCTATAGATTATTTAAATGTTGTTTTTGTTTTTTTTGTTTTGTTTTGTTTTTGCAGGATGAAATGCTTCACATATTCCAACAAACAGTAACTGGGAAATCTCCAGGTTAGTAGTAATAAAATTGATCAGTGTGTATGAATATCACTTTTGGAATTGTCATCCAACATTGAGAGCAGGAGAACAGTCAAAGGTGTTTTCACTAAAAAATTTCTTCCATATTTTGATTATTGTATATGTACTATTTTTGTGGTGTTGATGATTGTTTGGTTTGTAATTGTACTTTTTTTTTCTTTTTAATTGATTTTTTGGGGAAGAAATTGGCTTTCTAAGTTTGTTATAATTATATTTTTAGAAGACTCATGATTGTTCTGAATTCTTAAAATTTTCTAATTGGGAAAACAAACTTCAAGGTCATTTTTTTTATAATGGTTGATTTGGGAAGGATGGCTATCAAAAGTAGCTACTTTGACACAAATTAATAATTCACAAGTAAGATGTGTAAAATGAAAATGTTTACAATTAATGTTAACCTGTTACTCATCTCCATAATCCTCTCTAGGGAATATTTGCTTATACCAGAATTATTAAATGGGAGACTTTACCCACACTTTCTTTTCTTATGTGTTATGTTATTCTTAATGTTCTCTGTATAGCACAGGAAAGCTTTCTTTGATAGTATCATTACAAATGATACCAATCATAACTAATCAGATTTTACTAATGATACCAATATAAAGGAAATAGATAAATTCCATTGCTTTGTCAATTAACAGTAAAAGTATATTTAATAAAACTCATTGAAAGATCAATATTCAAAATTAATATAGATATTTTAGATTTAATAATGTTTTGGATATGGATGCAATTATGATGAATATTTCTCTTTAATTTCTTGAAATCTATTAAATTAAGGAATGTAATTACCTATTTCAGTAAAAAGTCCTCACAGATTTAATGCTAAATTTAATTATTCCAAAATTTTTGAAATGAGGAACTCATGATTATTATATGCCTTACTGTTCAGGTCAGTATACTCAACCTGATTACTAATGTTTTAAATAAAAGCCTATCATTGCACTTGGTAACCATCTCAGAATTTTTGGACCAGACCCTTTATTCAATCCACAGAATGTTCTCCTTTCTAGGCTTGCTTGATTTCATATCAGTTGATACTCACCAGTTTTATCTACTTTTAGTTAGTATCACATGTTCATTTCTTCCCCCCCAAAAAATAGTATTATCAGGTCCAGGCATTGAACTCTTTTTACAACTGCCAGGGATACAGATATGTTTTAATCAACACTTTAATCCACTAGGATTAATCTATGCATCTCTTGGACAATCCAGTAATGTAATTTTGGAGTCTTAAACTTTCTCGACTCAGGTGGTGTGATTGTATGTGTCCTTAATCAGAAGCTTCCAGATGGTGTTCATCTCTATGCTAGGTTTACTGAGGATGTTGTTAGTGCCTGTCACATGGACTGACTTTTGTCTTATCTTCCATAGTTGTTCTGTTATCTTGATCATTCAACAGAAACTGAAAACTACACTTTTTCCTTCATATATGATCAGCCATGCCTGATATTAATGTCACTCCATGTATTATAGTTCCTTGACTCTTACTTGTAGGAGCCAGTTGTTTCTCCCCTGTGTTCTTTGCCACAACTGCATGAAATTGAATACACACAGTTCTTAATTGTTTTCTTCCAATGAGGGCTTGAAATATCTGATGGGTTCAGCTACTTTTGAATCCTATCCTGTTATATGGATATGGCAGACATATCATGACACATTTTTTTTATTACTGTCCTTGAATCTTCTGTTATTGCTTGTCGAAGCTGATGTTATACTTGTAGTGTAATTATCTTGAAGGGTGCTACTAATGCTGATCATCTTCTGTTGGTATGTATCTAGGTCATCACTGATCCAGAACAATTTCTCTGTGGATTGAATAAAGAGTTCAGCTTAAAAATTCTAAGATGATTTCTTAATACAGAACCTGAACAAGGCCAGAGAGTACAACTAAAAAATGAGTATAATAAACAAGATCAGCATACTAATCTCTAATTATTCTGAAAGTTACTTTGACTTCATTACTCATTTATCTATATTCAGTTAGAATTGTTTTTAATTGTTTTTATGTATACAGGTTTTATTTTTTCACAGTGATTTTGTTTTTAAGCCATTTAATTTTTGAATTGGCCGTGAACAAATTTAATAAATTTGAAAGATTATATGACTCCTCCATAAAAACCGATTGAAAATAAGCGTTTTCTTGAACAAAATTTTTCTTAAAAAAAAATTAGCAACCATTTTACATATTAATATGTAACGTTATTACGGATTTTACTTTAAGATGAAATGTTAATGGCCATGATTTGAAATTACTTTATTTACTGAGTATTTACCTATGAATCTTTCTAGCAAAGACACTGAAATATATCAGTTTTGTTTCTACATTAGCATTTCTTGTTAAAAGTTAATGTTTAAGCAAGAACAAAAGTAATAACCAATATTAATTTGTCAGTACATCAAATAAAAAGTTTATCAATAAGTGAATTATGAACTCTTTTCATTGTTTATATAAAAAATTCAATTGCAATCTGAATTTTATTTATATATTTCATTGAAGAATAATTGTTTTTATTAATTAGCAAAACCAATCATGATTTTTTTTTTTTTTTCTGGTAAATTCTCAGACAAAATTCAAATGGTTCATATTACATGTAATTTCTTTTGTAATATTTGATATATTCAAATTCCAAAATGTATTACATATGGAAACTATGTTGCTAAAATGTTGATTTCTACTTGTTTTCCTAAATTGTGCAATGGTGTTATCCTGTGATCTTTGTATTTAATTAGCAGTAAGAAAGAGGCATGAGACAAGGATGCATATTTTCCCCAGATGTATCCCACCTCTACAGTGATGTCATCATAAAGGATTTATTATCAGCAGGTGTAATCTTAATATAAGATACACAGATGACACTGTATTGATGTCTGACTTGGAAAGAAAACTACCTCCTAAAAGGGGTATTAGAAGAAAGCAAGAAAAAAGGACTAACCATCAGTTGCAAGAAGACAGAAAGTATGGGTCATCAGCAAGAGAAAAAGCCCAAGATGCAAGTTACAAATTGTAGATATTAACATCAAGCAGGTGCAGAAGTTGAAATATTTGGAAAGTGTTTTAACAGAGGATGGAAAATGTGACACTACTAAGTTCCAAATATACATTGAACTAGTGAAAGTAGCATTCAAAAAGTTAAGCAAGGTGCTGAAAAACAGAAAAATTTCATTAGAAACAAAGAAAAGGGTGCTGGATTACTGTGTTATCCATCCTCTTATATGGCAATAAATACTGGACAATCTCTCCATGGATGAGGAGAAAACTACATGCAGCATAAATGTAGTTCTGTAGAAGGATACTAAAAGTTCCATGGATGGACCTAGTAAGCAACAAGGAAGTCTTAAAGAAAATGGTAACAAGTAGAATACTTTGACTGAGAATCAGAAAAAGAGAGCTGAAATTCTTTGGAGCATATTGAGAGCAAGAGAGAGAGGGGGAGGGAGGCAGTGACAGGCTTGTGTGAATGAATGGTGAAACACAGGATCCTTAGAAAAGGGAGAAAAGCTGCTAAGAGCCACAAGTTGTGGAGTCATGAATGCCAGTGATGTGGCACAAAGAAGAAAAGCGAATAAAAATCCTCTTCCCAATCTTGTCTGAGAGAGGGAAATGTGTAACCTTAACATGTCGAATTGTTTATTTATATTATCCTAATAAAGAAATTAATGAAAAGTAACCTGTTTCTAAGAATTAAGGATAAACCCACAAAAAATAATTTTTATGTTAACATGAAAGAAATTTCTTTGAAGTAATTTAAAAAATTAAGGCAAATGTGTCAAATTCAGATTTTTAATTTGAGTAGTTTCTGTTTGCTTGAGAACATTTTAAGACATAATATGGTTAAGTTTTCTACAATAGATTTTTTTAAGGTTACAATATTGCATGGAAAACTTTGAATATATATGAATTCTACAATTGTCATTATCTAGTGTTAATGGAGTAACATTTAGCCATCTTAAATGTGAATATGTTTAAGGCACACACAGTATGATGAAGGGGTGCTGATAAGTTCTCAGTTCAACTCACTTTCCAAAATCTAAATAAAAGATCTAATATAACTTTTTAAGGGCTTCTCCTGTTCAGGAATTTTCAGCACAATCTCCTAGTAACATGGATTTGTAACTTTATTTTCTTAAGCCCCACCTCACAAGCTGTTTAATTTTTGTCAGAAATTTTCAGGTGAGGGCTTATTATTACCTTATGTTTTCAAGTTATCATGCTCATCTTAGTTGTTCTACTCAAAATGTTTTGACCATAATACTTTTCAGCCTTATTTATGTGTCTGTCTATATTTAATAACCTTCTTGGAATTTTAACTAATCCCTTATTTAATCCACACACTGATTCAGAAGTGAAAATGATTAGCAATTTTTTAGATATTAAATCAGAAGTTTTATTTCATGACAGCAAGAACTCAAGGTGACTCTTAGTCAGGTAGTGAATTACTAGCTTTTAGTAATGCTGTTTTTTATTCAGAGAATGAATGCAACTATATTTTCAATGCTCAATAATGGTGCAAAATGAATTGTGAACCCACTGATTATGACTCTTTTCATGCTTTCTGTTTTAGTGGTGCTGTAGGTGTGGGAACCAAATTATCAGTGCTGAAATGATTTCTTTGGATTTTTTCAATCTCTCTTTTGATGAAGAACTGTTAGATTGTATTTATGAATAAACCAACAAATTTGCCGCACAAACAGGTTTTATGAATTGGAAAAACCCTTGCTTGTTTTTACATTGAAAGATTATTAGTGAATGAAATATTGTGGGTAATACCTGGTTTTCACAAAAAGAAAAACCTGTTTTGCTTGGGTGTATTGTGTATTTTAAATAGAAAGAAATTAGTTCCAAATTGAAACAGTATTGAATGAATTAACAAAACCTCTATATCAAATTAAAAAGAAAAATTCATTGAAATATTTTAATATTCACACATTTATTTCTTGGATATTATGATATTTGTTTAGAAGGTTTGTAGAAATTTAGCCTGTTTTGAAATGGCACCAATATTCAGACAACTTAAAATGATTACTTAGTTACTTATTTTAGTGCATCATTAAACTTACAATTATTGCAATGTGACACAAACTGTGGTCAATAAATTATTGAAACATATTAGCTGTAAATATTCAACAGTGCCTTTTTTATAGCCATCTGTTACTTATATTATTGCTAAGACTGTTTTTACATTTACATAAATAGCGAAGTCATGTTCTAAGTAATGTGATTAATTGAAATAAATGCTGCATAATTTGTTGCATTTTAAAATAAGTTTGCTTCCTTTTTGTCTAAATTATTACCAAGTCTTTACTCAGCAAGGATTGAACTATTCAACCTAGATCAATATTATTATACTTTCCATATTTAACCTGATCTAGTTTAGTAATTTTCACCATCTATAAATATACTTTTTAAGCCATTTATGCCTTAACAATACATAATTTCTTTGTATAAATGTTACATGATTATTTTTCCTAATTTCCCATGAGTATAAAATTAGACATAGTTTAATTCTCCTTCATTTTAATTATTATCTTAAAATACTCTTTCATATAGAAAACAGTTTATTCTAATTGTAGATAATATATTAGCACTTTTAAAGGATAATAATTTTTTATAAATTTTTGAAACTTTATCTGGTGAATATTGGGTTCTTTTCACTTTTACTACCTTTCTATTTTATATAAATTTTGAAAATGAAAGTTTGTATTGTGCAGATTTAATATCCATGTATTAATTGCATGAGAATTATAAAAGAAGGTACTGTCACTTTTTCCACTGGTTGTATTTTAAACAACATTTTATACACTACTTTATAATTTCTTTAGCACATTACTTTACTTCTATGTTCCTATTTCCATTTGTGTTTTGTCATTTCCTCCCCAGGTTTCATTTTCTGAAGTAACAAGGCATTTCATTGGCTGGTATAACTAAAGTAACAGGACATTTCATTGGCCACTATAACTAAGGCTTGTCACTTTTTGCAAAATGTCAGACAACAAATTCCTCTTCAAAGATGGCAAAAGACAACCTTTTTTTGCTTTATTTTGCTGACACTGGCTTGGATGGAAGGTGTGAAGGTTTTTACATTGATGATATCCATAGTGGCCATGTTGTTTGGGAAATTGATATGGAACAAATCGAGCAAGACCAAAATGCAGATACTCATGAATGCGAAGACGTTGACAAATTCAGGCAACAAAGGTATAAAGCTTTTTTATACAAACTTGAAAATTAAGAAAACCTATTAAACTCAAGTGATTCTTTTTTTATTTTTTAAGTTTAAGCTTTAGCAGAGGTTTACAAAGTTTAATCTAATAATCACTTAGTTTATATTGCAATAATTAAAAAAAATCCTTTTTACAGTAAATGCATAGATGAAGGCAAATAGTTAATAGATATGATAGAAATAACTGCAGGAATAATCTATCAATACTTTGAACAAGGTCTATTTCTTGGGGTCATTCTATATCAACTCAGCCACAAAATGGCACTTTTTGCATTGACTGCTTCAATTTGTTCAAACTTGTCACAATAGCAGAAACTGCTAAACTGAAATTCCCAAAAGAGAGATGAGTGAACTTTAGTTACTAAGATACAAAGTCACAAATTCATTCCTATTTTCACTTTTTTAGTATCACATAACTGTTTTTATAATGGCTTAACAAAAGACTATTAAAACCAGAGAATTGATTTTCACCTCATTTTAAAGCTCTTCAGTTGCTTTTTCAATATCTTTATGGTTTTAAAAAAAAAGAAAAAATTAAAGTTGACTTTTGACCTTTTAAAAATATTAAAAAATTATACCTTCTCCAAAAAAAAAAAAATTAGTACATTGAGATTTTTGTATACACTGCTCCCTATTTTGATATGCTTACTTATGTGTCACATTGTATATTAGCTTTAGTGATTTCTAGTTTCCAGCCTGCTTGGCTGTATGCTAGCTATTTGTTGATAATCCATTTTCTTATATTTGTGTAGGCATGATTATTTTATATTCCGTTTTTTGAATTAGCCACTTTTATAAAAAATAAAAATGATACATTGAATTATGCTATTTCCATTTGATAAAATGAACCTCATTTCTGGTCACCTAAATTAAAAATCAAATCATTGCTTATCAAGAAAAAATGTCCAAGAAGTGTCAATAAAAATGTATTGAAACAAAATCTTTTTATACTAGACAAAAAGGTAATTTATGCATTTATTTTGGAAAGTATAATTACGCCTTTTTTAATCACTGATGAAATTATCATCTATTATTAGATATATTGACTTCTGGATTAAAACCAAAATTAATAACAAGAACAGGTTTTACCAATCATCTTCCCTTTTTTTTTTTAATTTCATTCATAGAAGTCAATTTTTTTATTATTAACTTTGGAATTTACTTGCAAAAATGCTTTTTAGTTTCTGTAGTCATTTTGCATTCTAAATAAATTATGGAATTTAGATTAAAATTTATGACCGTTTTGTTTCTTGTCTGATATCTAACCTTTGTAAAGATAGTTTTGGGCTTAATCTTTAATATTTTTTAATATTTACAAAAAAATGTATATTCTTCTTTTATTGTTCAAACAATTACCTCAGTAAAAAGTTAGATATTACTTATGTTAGCACAAAATAGACTTAAAACTATAATTCATTAATATAAACTAATTTTACAATTCATTTCATTGATTGACATAATATTCTTTCACTCTGATTTAAATGTTTTTTTTTTTAATCTAAACAAAGGTTCTATGGACAACTTAAAACACAAAGGTTTGTAACTGTACAAGCACAATCACATTTAAACATTTTACTTGCACAAATTTGTTCATTAAAGAAATGAAAAATACATGCACAATTATGAATCATAGCATTAAAATTAGATGAGCTTTGAACTAAGTAGATTGTTGGGATATTTTTCAATGACTTTTTAAAGATGCTCTTCATCTTTCATACTTGTGAACTTCATTGCTCGTTATCTGTATCCCATTTTATAAAAAGAAAAATATTTTGAATTATTCATAAATGTATTAAAATGGTAGGTCCTTACTTCATAAGAAGTTGATGCATTTAAAAGAAAAGAAGAAAAAAAAAAAGTCTTAAGCTTTCTGTTTCCAGAATGATCCGTTAACAAGCTTCATTTTATACAACAAACAAATATTTGAATTTTAGCAAAATACAACACTAAAATTAAGACATTTGACACCTATGCTAGTTTTTTGGTAAACATTAAACTGGTTAAATATACTTAAAAATAACAGTTCATTAAAAGGCATATAAAATAATAAAAAGCATTTGAAATTATTGGTTTATGTTTCTAGAATCATCCCAGTAAATCGGTAATGAATATTGTTTACCCATTAATGCTCACCATCTCATATTTGAGATGGTGAGCATTAATGGCTTATAGGTAGAAACCACTTATTATTACAAGATTTTTTATTATAAGTTTTATAATTAACTACCTGAATTACCTGCACCTTGTTGCGTGTCACTTTTTTTTTTTTTTTTTTTTGTAAGAAAATGATGATTGATTTTAAATCATTTGTGGAGAAAAATGATGTATTTCATTATTACTCAATGATCTTGCCGATGTGACCTCCATCTTCTGGCTTTCTCCTATATTTTGAATAGGAGTCATTCCCTTGTTCAAATTTAATCTAAATCCAAGGGAAAAAGATTTTCAGTGCAGAGAGTGTACAAAAACAGCTTGATCTGACCCTTTTTATATGTATTTGATGTCATACTTGATTGAATGAATTGATGAGCAGATTTCGACATTGATATGAATTGTTGCAACAAGCATATATTGTAAAGCACTTCCCACTGATTGGGAATTTCTTGCTCAACTTGACATCCATATTGTCTCATTTTGATCTTGCCGATGTGACCTCCATCTTTTGGCTTTTTTCTTCTATATTTTGGATAGGAGTCATTCCCTTATTCAAATTTAATTTAAATCAAAGAGAAAAAAATTTTCGGTGAGGGTTTGTGCCCCATAGGACTCTTTTTATCAAAATGAAATATACTTATCCAAGTACCCTAGATAATGTAGTTTTATGGGGGGGGGGGTCTATCTCCAAAACCCTAGGAGGAGTTCGATAATAGATATACAGAGGCTACAATTTTATATACCAAAATTTACGGTTGGTATTAATAGCTCAATATCAATTTGGGAAATCTTTCAGTTAAAAATATTTTTATTTTATGAGTAATCTGTCTTGCAAAAGATTAAGAACATGCAAACTCCTTGTGCACTTCAGCTAATTATTGCCTTGTTGTCATACACTCATCTGTCCTAAATAGTTCTCTTTTTTTTTTTTTTTTTTTTTTTTTTTTTAACCTGAGCCCAAAGGCAATTGCACTTAATTAACCAGAGTATGTAAAATAGTGTTTCACAGCTACTTATTTTGTGATATAACTACCACAAGCTCACTTTATAGATTAAGTTTAAATTGCTGATTGTATAAGTATAAGATTGGTTTTGAAAAATATAATTTTTCTTACCTTTAAAATTAGATTTTCCTAGGATGTTACAGCAACAAACTTCAACTATTCAGGATATGGTTTTGAATTCATTCAAATATACATGCCAAAAATAAGGCTATTAGTCTTAATCAATTCTCATTACTTTATTGGTTAGATGTTTTGGTTCTAATGGATTCTTTTTATTATTTGTTTGTTGTCTGGGTTTTCTGCATTCAATAGTAAACATTTCTGAAATTGGACTTTTTTAAATTATGAAGTTCTTGGCATATTTTTGGGAATGAAACTTTTTTGCTCTCATTTTTCTCTTACTAATAATTTTGATATAAAATTTCACTTTGTCTTTTGCTTCTATCATTTTCTGGAAAAGATGTGATTTTCAAATATTGTAAAATAAAGTGAATTGCTTTAAGATGTACTCATGTACCCCATTACCTAGCCATCTTAAAGAAAATCTGATTTTTTTTTTTTTTTTTCTCCTATGTGAATTTTAACAGCAATGTTTTTCTTTTTTTTTTTTCTCTCTTCATTGGACTTATATGAAAAGGTTATTTATTGAGAAATAAACAAATAAAAAAAGAAATAAACAAATAAAAAAAACTCTTTACCATTAACTCAATTTTTCAGAATCTCTCTACCCACTATTTTTTTCAGCTTTGTAGAAATAAACAAATATGAACTGTTGCATATAAATCATCTTAGTAAGATTGACTGTGGCACAGGGTTAAAATTTTGAATGTTGCCATGAAAGTATTTATAAGTAAACTAAACACAAGATCTTTTGAGATATATAAAGTAAGCCAGTGTAAATTTTCAGGATTTTTTAAAATTTTAATTATTTTGCTTAAATCAAATGAAAAAAATATTGCTGCACAGTCAGATTTTATTATGCAAGTAAATGTTATAAAATTACTATTAACCAACTGAAATTGGTGAAATTTTCAGGATATATTTATGATAACTATGATACTATGTGAACTTCAACTTGTTTTCATTAGAAATATTTACAATAACTTATTTGGTGATGTGAGATGATGCAACTTGAGTGTTGTAAGTAAATGTGTATAATAGTTTATTAATATTTATTTTTTTACTTTTTATATATAAAGTTATATGGGTCTAAGATGCAATCTCAAAGGAGAAAGATGTTGGGAAATTATTGAATGATAGGAATACTGTGTTAGAAATTGTGAACTATTTGATCAGATATAGAACAGGCAAAAAAAGCATTTAAAACAAACAAGAAAACAAAAAAAACATGGGTTTTAAGTATGTCACAAGAAGAAATAAAGAGTATTAAGCAAGAAATGTGGATTGAAAAGAAATTATTTGAAGCTGGTGCCTCACATGTAAAAAGAAATGATGCAGAAAATTAAAAACATTGGCTAAAGACATGTATGGTATATAGAGATGAAGTAAAGGCCAAATTTACTGTCTATAGTACCATTTATTGTTGACTATTTGGTTACAGTGTTTAAAATGGTTGACTATTGTCATAGTTCTTTTTTGTGATTTGAGAATTTATACAGAGTTGTTGTGTTCCTTCTGTTTAACGGAAATTAATTTGTTGCATTCATCCTTTATTCTTTATCTTCTGAGGTTGTACATCAGGTCAAACTCACAGCCGATGAATCACCAACCCTTGCATCTCAAACTGCTACCTCGAATCAAGTTCCTCTCCACTGTGGTGTCTCTAGTCTTGTACATGGTTCTCTTCTTTTTATTGGGACTGACACATCTGTGTTTCCTGTTTTGATTTTTGGCGGGACATGTTGTCATTGGTTGATTTTTTTTTTTTTTTTTTTTTTTTATATGATGTTCACTGACCCACATAAACTAAGAACTAAGTCCAGGTTCATGTCCATTACTGAGGATAGGAACAATAGAAGGAAGGAAAGGAAATATATAGAAGAGAGGGAGAGAGAGTTTTTTTTTTTTTTCTTTTCTGGTCAATCATTTAGTAAAGAGGAAAGTTATATTTTCGTATGGTGTTATTACTACCTAATCCTACTACATATGAAAACAACCAAACTATCACTTTTAAATAAGCATCCATAAGTAAATGTAAGTTAGGTGAGGAACTTTAAAAAAAAGAAAGTCTTTGCAATAATTTTTTGTGATGAATTTAGACCTTTATTGGATTGACCTAATGTCTGGTCTAGAGGTTGGGTCCTTTATGAAAAAAGTCAACCAATACAATTTAGAAAATAAGAGGTGGAAAGTGAATAATGTTTTGGGCTAGCATTATTATAAATAGTAAAATTATACATTCCTTCAAAGTTGGTGTTTAAAGATAAATCTAGAAATTTATTCTAAGGTCTTGAACAAAACAGTTTTGAGCAGTACAAGTTACAACCAAAAAGCTTTAAGCTAAAGAATATATTCATGCAAGATAATGTTCTGTTATATTCTGCAAGGCTGATTATGGCCCACCTTGGCAAAAAATCTTTCGAAGATAACAAATAATACTGCTCTAGATATTAACCCAATAGAAAATTGAAAAGGATGTCTGAGAATGAAAAATAAAACTGAAGCAATGAAAACTGTTGCAAGTTATGTTAGTCAAAACAATAGAAAATCTAAGAAAATTAATGAATAAGAGACTGATGGTTATAAAATGTTAGAGCTATTAACATGTATAATAATTATTCAGATGGATGTGATATTGTGTGAATCAAAATATGAGTCATTCCGTGTCGAATCAACAATGATCTGATCATCACTGGTACAGATTTTTTTTTTTTTTTTTTTAAATTTGGTACCCTTATAGAGCTTCATGATAGAAATTGAATGGTAACTATTTTACGTCTCTAGGTCAAAGGGTTCCCAAGATATAACCCTTTGATCCTTGCCAAACAGGTGAATTTTGATAAATAGTCATAAAGTTTAAATATCAATATCTCAGTTGTTTTTTCACCCACAAAGCTAAATTATATACCATTTTAAAGTACTTGGATAAATCTAAAAGGTGATCTTTTGTTTAAAGGTCAAATAAGATAATTTAACCATAACATTTGACCTTTAATTTCTCAAAAAATGATTCTTTAATTTTTTTTAAAAATTGACAACAAATTTGTCTGATTTATGGCAAGATATGTACAAAATTTTGTTGTGGAATTTTGACTGTGGCCTGAGTTACAAAGGTTTTACCTAGTTGGGCCAAATTCAAAATTGCTACTATATGCTAACATTTTCATATCACCCAATATGGTCAAGTTGTATATCTTTAGAAAGTTCTTTGAATGCTGATTGTTATTCACATAACAACTATGATCATGAAATCAACAGAATTTGTTATTTGTGGTTAAAATTGACAAATTTGGTGGAAAATAAACACCCTTATTTTTGGTTCTGTTTACATTTTTTATTATACAACAAATAGATTTTTATATGAAAAAGTTGCATAATGAAAATAATTATTTAAAAATGTATCATGGATTAATGTTAAGATAGCATAAAATATTATGAAAATATGCAACAAATGATGTTAATGGTTAACAAATTTTTGTTGACATTTGACATGGTACACTAAAGAAATGTACAAAACAATGAATTTTTTGTTATTGCTTTTATATATATCATTAACAGTTACATGCAATCTCATTATTTGTACAACTGCATGATTCTGTCTAGTATCTAAACCATGCTCACTATATCATTTTAACTTTTTGGTAAGACAAAATATCTGTTGGTCATAAAATTAATAAACAAAAAATGGTAACTCTGTGTGTGTCTGGGGGGGGGCCCAAAACTAACGTCAACGTAACCTTAAATTGGCACCTATAAACTTGGTCCTCTGAAACAACTCACTTACTCTCCAGATATTGGTTGGTGGCTTTTCATAGTAGTTGGGATTCTTCACCAATACAGGAAAGCCAAAACAGTTGTGGTAAGTAATTTTTAATTTCATATTAAATTTTTTTTAAATTTATGTTTGTGTAATGATACAACATAATTATTACTGCTAAATAATCAGTGGGTGAAAATTGTTTACTGCAAAACAATGAGATATCTTTTGAGACATTTTAATTCATACTACTGGTATAAATAATCATATAAACTTTTGTTATTAAAATAAGACCACAAAAAAATACTTGAATATTTTAAGCCTCTTCTGGCTTTCATTAGTAATTTTACTTGACTATTTCTTTTAAAATTTACATAGTTTTTCTTTTATAAGAAAATTTATTTGGTTTAATCTCATTGTGTATAAAAATGTTGAAAAATTATAGAATAAATAATTGGAAAAATTCATTTAAGCAAGGGTTAATGTTCAGTTTCTCTCTTATGGGGATAAAAATGCAAGATTTTTTACAATTTAACAAATTGATATTTTCAAAAGCCAATGTGCTCTCTAACTTTTTTTTTTATTTGTTTTCAATGTCTGATTTTTTTTCTTTTTCTTTGTAAATTATTAATTTTTTCTGAGATTCCTATCACAGTTACAAATAAGAAATTTATTTAAAATTATTAAAGATTTGTACAAGATTTTCAGTAGAGTATTGTGTGTTCACAGAATATGATTTCATAGAAGAGCATGTCCATTAAAGAAATATTTACTGTCTTGTTATAAAATTACTATGAAATACTTAGATGTAAAATATTTTTTTTATTTATAGACAAGTTTTAGAGAAAAATATTTTTGTTTCTGAGACATTAATAATCTTATTGAATCAAAATGGATATGTCAACAATACTTTCATTGGACAAAACATGCTACAACCATTTTAAAATCCATAAAAAATAATAAAAAAAGGATTAAGAGACATAACAAAAGAATTTGCTGATATAATCAAACAAGTTAAATTGACACCTGGTAGAAAAATTTGCACCCATTGTTGACTAAAATTAACAGCATTACCTGAAGTTTCTGAAAGTACTTCAATATCAACTGAAGTTCAGCCACAGCCTTCTAGCATTTTTGTAGATACTGAAAATGAATTGCAACTTCTTAATGAGTCACTGTCAATGATTGGTGAATCACCAGTCAAGTGTCAAAAACTTGAAAAACAAATAAAAAAAGTAGGAAAAATTGAAGGAGCAGTATCAAAGAAAATTAAACTGATTTCAGCTAAAATATTTCAAGAATCTAGCAGTGTAGAAGAGCACAGAAAATCTGATGTAAGTGAAATTATTTTCAGCTTGTGAAAAGAGGCTCCAAAAAGTACAAATTTTGACAATACTTCCAAAAAGCTGGAGTATCTTAAGAATTCAAATAGAATTTGGTACCACAACATGGTAAGACAAAGTAAAAAACTTGTAAATGAACAAGGAATATTAACTCTACCAAATGTACAAAAAGAGACAATTGATGAAGTTGTGCTGTTTTATATGAGTGAAAAAGTCTGCAGAGTGATGACTGGAAAAAATGATTATAAAACAATCTTATAGAATGGTAGAAAAGTTCAAGAACAAAAGTATCTTGTACTCTGTAACCTGAAAGTGTCATATCAATTAGTTAAAAAAAAAAAATCAAACAATTATTTTTTCAAAATTTGCTGAGCTCAGAGCAAAAGAATGTATCCTAGCAGATGCTGCTGGAAAACACTGTGTTTGCACAATACATCAAAATAGGAATCTGATGACTGTGGGGGCTCATCTTGGTACACTGACTCAAGATGAACAATATCATTTAGCAGATTACCATATTATAGATGCTGTTACATGCAATGAAGTAACCTTTAACTGCTACTTGAGTGACTGCTCAAATTGTAGCAATATATAGAAGAAATTTTAAGTAAAAATTTAATAGATTTTATCTACAAACAGTGGCTATCAACTGATAGAACCACACTGCAGACTATCACAATCTACAGAAGAATTTATTGTAACTTTTTGTGCAGGACTTCAAACCTTAAAAAAAAAAAGCATGATTTCATTGCCACAGAACAATCAAAATTTTGTTCTAATAAGAAAAGTTCTTTGATGCCTGGCGAAGTCAGTTATTGCAGCTCTTGCTAAGAATTATTCATTTACTTTGCGGGATGCTGAACAAGGCTTCCACTGGAATAATTCTCAAGCCACATTATATCTATTTGTTATTACAGAAATGACAAAGAGCTGGAGCATATTAATATTGTAATTATATCAGATTCTCAATCATGACACAGTAGCTGTAACTTTGGTTCCAAAATAAACTTACAGAAGTACTAAAATCATTTTTGCTGATGGTGCCACTTCACATTATAAAAATTATGAAAATTTTATCAATTTGTGCAATCATAAACTGATTTTGGTATTAATGCAGAGTGGCACTTTTTTGCTACATCTCCTGAGAAAGGACCATGTGATGGGTTAGGTGGCACTATTAAGAGATTAACAGTAAAAGCAAGCCTGCAACGACCCTATGATTAGCAAATAATGACACCGAACAGTTGTTTGATTATGCATGAAAAAATATTTCAGGCATAAATATTTTTTTATTCCTCAACAGCTGAAGCAAAAATCTTAGAAAATAGATTAAAAAATGCCTCAACAATTGCAGGAGCTCAAAAACCACATTGTTTTTACTTCTACCTCTTACTGAAACACAGGAATAAAACTGTGTCATCTCAGGATGAAAGAAAAATAGTTAAAATCATAAAACTGTTCAATATAGAACTTGAAAACATTAAAAGTTTTTTTTTCAGCAATCTATGATAGGAATTGGTGGTTAGGATCTATGCTTGAAAAATATCCTGATAATGAAAAGGTAAAATTGATATTTTTACAACCGAATAGCCCTCCCTCATCTTTCTGTTATCCATTACATCCAGATATATTAATTTTAAATTATTCTGATATTCTTAGTTTAGTTGATCCAATAACTGACACTGGAAGACGTTATAAACTTTTGAAAATTGAGATGGAAAAAGCTTCAAATCTAAGTGGTTTCCATATCCAAATTTTTATTTACTATTTAAACATGTATTCCAAGAAAAATAGGTTTGCTTCTTAATCTCTTTGTAAATGTTAGGAATCTCTTTTTTAAAGATTCATTTTAATGTGTCAATTTTTCAGTTCAAAACTTAAATTTTAAATAAAAAAAAAAAAAAAATTTATTGTATTGTACATTTTAGTGTACCATGTCAACAAAAATTTGTTAACCATTAACATCATTTGTTGCATATTTTCATAATATTTTATGCTATCTTAACATTAATCCATGATACATTTTTAAATAATTATTTTCATTATGCAACTTTTTCATATAAAAATCTATTTGTTGTATAATAAAAAATGTAAACAGAACCAAAAATAAGGGTGTTTATTTTTCACCAAATTTGTCAATTTTAACCACAAATAACAAATTCTGTTGATTTCATGATCATAGTTGTTATGTGAATAACAATCAGCATTCAAAGAACTTTCTAAAGATATACAACTTGACCATATTGGGTGATATGAAAATGTTAGCATATAGTAGCAATTTTGAATTTGGCCCAACTAGGTAAAACCTTTGTAACTCAGGCCACAGTCAAAATTCCACAACAAAATTTTGTACATATCTTGCCATAAATCAGACAAATTTGTTGTCAATTTTTAAAAAAAATTAAAAAATCATTTTTTGAGAAATTAAAAGTCAAATTCAAATTCTTATTTGTCCCTTAAACAAAAAAAAAATAAATAGATCACCTTTTACATCTATCCAAATACTTTAAAATGGTATATAATTTAGCTTTGTGAATGAAAAAACAACTGAGATATTTTTATTTAAACTTTGTGACTATTTTCCAAAATTCACCTTTTTTGGCAAGGGTCAAAGCATCATATCTTGGGAACCCTTTGACCTGGAGATGTAAAATAGGTACCATTCAATTTCTATAGTGAAGCTCTATAAGGATACCAAATTTGAAAAAAAAAATTTGTATCAGTGATAAGACCCATGTTGATTTGACACAGAATAACTCATACTTATGTCATATATCTTTTCTATTTCTAAATAAAAAATTATAATGCATTTAGTTTGTACAATAAAATCAGACACCTGTAAAACATAATCAGTATTTTTCAACACAAATATTAAGCTCATTTTCACATACATTATTACAAAAATATATTCTGCAAATTTTACCAACATCAGTTGTTTAGTAGCAGTTTTATTGTGGAAACATTGACTTAAACAATAAAATCTGACATCATGTAGACATACTTTATCAAAGAAAAAATTGTCATACATGAAGAAATTTTATTTAATGTAAAATATATACAAAAAGCTGCTTTAAAAATATTTTTTCTTAAACTGTTTTCATTCTACCAATGAACTGAATTTGATTTTCTGTCAGGGTCTTTAAGTTTTACAGTAAGATTCTTATCTTAATTATGAATAAACTAATAAAACTGATTTTCAAGTGAACTCAAATAGGAGTTCACTTGAAAATCAGTTTTATTTGTGTATAAAAATTTCTTTTCAAAGCAAATTACACTGACCTTAGAAAATAAAAAAAAAAAATGGAAAAAAACTTTATTTTAATTTTTGTGATCACTTATAAGTTATCATTTAATGGTTCTTTTTTTCGTTAAATAACCTCAGTTTGAA
This sequence comes from Acanthosepion pharaonis, assembly GCA_903632075.3. Lineage (NCBI taxonomy): Eukaryota > Metazoa > Mollusca > Cephalopoda > Sepiida > Sepiidae > Acanthosepion > Acanthosepion pharaonis. The sequence continues at coordinate 1,622,308 of CAHIKZ030004810.1, read as the reverse complement.
AACCAGGTTAACTGAGGAAAGTGAATGAAGATGAAGACATTACTTAATAATTACTTGGTCTGTATGTGTTTACAAATAACTTGGTAGATAAACTAATATGTGGTAATTTGAAGATTGAGAGTAATAAACATACTTGTATATGTATAATATATTTTTTGTTTTGATTTCATAGCCATTTCTTTCTATTGACTTTTGGTTACAATTGTTAACATTTGATAGAAATTTCACTGCAATAGCTAGTTTTTGAGATTAGCAAGTCTTATCTAGATGCTAATTTTGTTGTTTTGCTTAATTCAGATATCTTTACTTTTTTACAATGCAAATAAACTAAAATTTGCAGACCTTTAAAATAATCATTTTCTCTTTTTAATGCAGGCAACTTCAGTGTTGCCTACTATTCGAAGCACTTGAAAAATAACACTATTTGTTATTCCTAATACTGAGAATTGCAATTTACAATTTGTAATATTCAATCATTGAATTATATTTTTGCATAAAGATGTAATGTCAGTTTTTAGATATAAAAGCATACTCAATTTATCCAATAAATAATCATAAAATTGATTTAGTTATACTTCATCAAGGAAGCAGAGAAGTTATTGTGTGCACTGATAAAAAAAAAAGTGCCACTGACTGGCCCAACCTGTAGCAAGATATGCCAAGCTGGCTGAGACTCAAAATTTCAGGAATTTGCTTACTTTCTCTTTTTGTATATTTCTGTGTTGTAGGTTAAAAAGAAAATGAAATGTAGACATTTATTTGGTATATTTCAGAACACTGAGCATTTGTCTAAGTAATGGAAAAAAAATCGGCAACAATTTTATTTTAAGTACTAAAACAAACAAACAAACAAATAATTTTATTATATTCAATGAACACATCTATTTCCTTTTAATTTATTCTTTAGCGGTACAGAATTTGTTCTATTCATTCATATGTGTTAAAAACCAGCACATAACTTCTTTTGTTTTCTTTTCTTCAAGTTAATTCTCACACTTTCTTTAGGTTTTTTTTAGTATGTTAAATCTTTTTGCATGTTACTTGGCATATTTTAATTAAATTTACATTTGAGTTAATTTAGAATAAAGAAAATTATCTTAGAATTTGATTATATGAACAATTTTAGTTTTATTTGTTTGTCTCAATTTTAATTTTTAATCTATCAATGAGTCATTTATTTAAAAAGAAGTAGAACCTTTATTGAAATGATGAATCCATAGTTTAGAAAAATATAGATTATGTTACTTGTAAAATCTGACCAGTCTGACAGTCAAGATGTGTTTGAGGTACAGTTGAGAGCTCTACAATCTTATATTGCTACCAATTTACATTTTTGATATTGTAGAAAATTTATTAAGAGTACTTATAAAAAAGAAAGAAAAAGTGTGTACCAGTTGTTCTTGATACAAGGAAAAATATTTTTCTGAGCTGGTGTGTGATTGAGAGACATTAAGGGTAGTTGAATTGAAGACAAAAGGAAATAAGAGAGGAAAAGAGTAGTGTGACAAACTGAAAGGAATTTTTTTGTTACTAGTTGTTCTTTTGTTAGTGGTTAAAGTGAAGACAGGAAGAGAGCATATCAAAACTGCTTCTGAAATCAAGTTTTTACCTTATTTTGACACAAATTGGTGGGGAGAATGTGGCTGAGTGGTGATAATAAAACCCTTTAGTGAAGAAGAGAACATACTTGCTTGGTTTGCAACAGTGAAGTTTGTTACAAAGCTGCAGAAAATTCTTGACCTTGTGAAATTAATATCTATATTTTTGGAGAAAGTCACTTTGTCACTCTAGTTCAAAATTATGAAGATAAGTTACATTCAGGCATGATAGAGTACATGTTGAAAAAACATTTACAGAAGTGTGTGGGGGGTTTATGGCATATAAAAAGCTGGGTAGAATCATATAGACCAAAGATTTAATGAATGTCTGTCAAACATCAGGGGATTGTCAATATTGGCAGAGTTCATAAAAAAGAAACTGGATCTGATTGTGAAGGTGATTTCTGCCAATGGCTTGCTAGAGAGTGTTTTAGTAACCCTCAGAGCAGTTACCCAGGAGATAGATACTATAGATGTGAGCAACCTGATAACCACTTCTACATTATTGATGGTTCCTAGAATACAAGAGCTTGGAATGGCAGCAGCTGCAGGACAGAGCCCAGTTGTTACTGAAGAAGAACCAACAGAAGGCAAGAAGCAAATGAAAGTTTTGCAGCCAGTGTTTTAGACATAGATGATTGCACTTGTTGAGGAATTGTAAAGAACCACAGATCTCAAACAATTTATTTGGGATAAGGCATATCAGGAGTTATTGTCTACAGGGGAATTATTGTTCTGGTGTTTATCTCTTTGTTTACCTCTCAGCAGTGGTACACAACAGACCAACACAAGTGTTAGTAGAGAGAAAGGTGTCGAGCTCTTGTTGGCACAGTGTACCATTATATTGCTAACCGCAAAGCTGGGAAGTAACTAGAATGAAAGGTTCAGCATAAAGGTGGAAGAGGGGAGATGTAGAGAAACAGGACCTGGACAAGAGGGCCACTAAGGGCTGAAGAATGTTTGAAAAGTACTGGAAAGATGGATTGAGGAAGGGATTCTTACACCATGGAAAGAAGCAATGGAGTGTTACCATAGATGGCAGTGATCCAGCCAACAAAAAAAAAAAAGTGATCAGGTCAGTATTAGATGTCTGATCATTGGTGAACAGCTATGTATATATGCTACACAGGGGATGGGGTGATTGTTTTGTGTTGAGAATCCATATGGAAATGAAAGTAGATGACTTCTACAATTGAGCTGATATATACCTACGTGCAGATATGTGGTGAGAGGTTATGGAATTACCAGCTGATGATGTATAAAGGAAAGACATTCTGGAATCATAAGTTGGTGTTGGGTCTTCAATTGTATAAAGAGAGAGCAGGCAACTGAGTATTTAGAAGGGAGAATAGGGTTCTGGAAATGACATGAGCAGATGGAAATTGTTTTCTGTCTGCAGAAAGCTAGTGGGCCATTAACCCATTGTTGGATAGCTTCAAACAGCATGTAACTATGTAAAAAGGAAGGTAGGATGCAAGAGAAGGCTGGGAAGATTTACCATGTTACTGAAGATTTTGGAAGTGAGAAGGAATAATCTGATTTGAAGGAATTAGCATGTTCCTGAATCAACAAAGGTAGTAATATGGAGTCATGTGAGCAGTGTTGCCACAGGTATGTGTAGAAATTAACAGTTGAAGAAGAGTGATTATAGCCATATTAACATGGAGTTTGATGCCACATTAAAGGGTGTCAACTTGGCTTTAAAATGGGGATTAAATAACATCAAAATCAGAACTAACTCAGCTATTGTTCTTAGTCATAATAACTGAACTTGTTCAGCTAAGAGGAGAGTCCAGAAAAGGGTGCTACAGAGATGACTGTTATGCAGCACTTGAGGATAACTGATGTCTAAATTCAATCATTGCACAACATAGTGGAAAAGGGGAAGTGATAACTGAGATGTAGTTATTGAATAGTGTATTGACTGATACTGTACTAATACAGTCATGATCTGAGACAAGTGGTGAACTCATTGGAAGATGAGCTTTGACGAATTAGATAATGAGGTTAAAGACAAACTGGCACAGTGATCACAAAGAGAGGGATGGCTGCCCTGTTGATAGACTTTATATAAAGGTGACATGAAGGTGGATGTAAAGAAAAGTCTGTTCTGTGCTGGTTGTGTTTTCATGTGAAGAAAAACATTTGAGACTTGGGTGGTATGTGGCGATGTAAACAAAAGAATTATAGGTAGTAACCAAACAAAAAAAAGAAAAAAAAAAGAAAAGAAAGCATGACTAAACCACATTATTCATATTTTTAAACTGGTGTATGATCAAGACAAATATTGAGGTTAGATGAAAACAGGAAGGAAAGAAAAGAAAAAAAAATTGAGGAATTGAAAAGGATATTTTTTTTGTTATAACCATTCATTCTGTTTCATTGGTTGAAGTGATGACAGGAAGAAAGCATATCAAAAGTGTCACTTAAACGACAATTGTTATTTGTAATATGACTATTTAGAATTGCTTTTTGATTGACATGATAAAAGTCATGTTAATTTAATCTTTAGTACATGTTCCTTAAATTTTTACTCAATCATTTCATAAAATTTAATATTAAGCAATTTTTTATGTTTTTAGGATTTCATTGACATTTCCCTTTTTTCAATTTCATTGCCCAATGGTGACTTAATAAGGAATGCAGTTTACTAAGCTACGTGAGAAATCCAGTTTAAACTTTAGGTCTCTACTCTCTGGTTTGGATAAAAGTATATCTGTTTGCTTTACAGATTCAAAGTAATAAATATAAATACAAGATTGTATTGTTCACTATATATCAATAAAAAAAACCTGCCACAAATAGAAAATTTACTTATTAGTAGCCCCAAGAGATATTAATGTATTAAAAATAAGTGTTCCTATAAGTTACATTGATTGAGATTGGTATCAGTTTTTCATAACTACTCTTGCTTCCAGAGCAACTAATTCAATTCAGTTTCAAGATATTCTAAGTATGTTTTATTGCTAAGGTTTGCTAGTGCATTTAGTATTGGACCCAGTTTTCTTTCATTTTATAACACCTGGAATTTTCCAGAGAGCAACACAATGTGTATGTTTTAGATTTAGCATTCATAGTCATTGGACACTTTTTAGATGAGATTTAAAATGATGAAAATAGATTCAGTTTCAGAAGCTTAACTAACCCAACAATGAAGAGAAAAAAAATTCCAGTATCTTGAATGAGATCAAGAAGTCACTTTGGTGAATGTTATTTCAACCAATTTGTTTATGAAACATTTCAATTTCCAAGCAGTAAAACTGACAATAGAGAAGAAACTTGATACAATTTATTTGCAAAGACTTTTTTGTTATAGAAAGAAAGAAAAAAAAAAATAACTATGATTGTGCAGTATAAATCAAATTTCCAAATCAAAACTCCAGTTAATTTGACTACCAATGTTTCCAATTTTATCTCTTCATGGGTTTATATATATATATATATATATATATATATATATATGAGAAACACACACATTATTTCAAGTTTTTATGTTTGGGTCCATAGCCTAATAATGAAGAGACCATTTATTCTACACAACAATTATTTTTCAACACAATCTCCTTCCTCAGTAATATATTTAATTCAGTAGGAAATCTTAATCATGTAGATTGAACTGTGAAAATTTCAATTTAATATTCAGTTAATAATTACATATCAAGTTACATAATTATTGATTCATTCTTGCATAATGCTTAGTTTTATTTGTATATTTATATTGTCATTTGTCTGTAAAACATTGATATTTATTTGTTTCTTTGATGAAATGTCTTGAGGTAATTTAGGAAAAAAAATTAATATGAATGTTAAATATCTAGTTATATGTTTTTGTTTGAATAATTAAAAATTAGAACTATAATGTAGTACTGGATTAAATAATACAAAATTTCAAGCATACAAAGACAATAATATTAATTTTTACTTACCAAATTTCTTAATATCTTGTGTTAACATCAATTTCCTTGTTGAATAAACAAATAAAATTAGAAACTAGGAATTTCATTGCTCAAAATGTCTAAAATAGTTTTATTTCATTTTATTTGATTATTTTTCATAGCTGAAGTTTTGGTGTGTGTGATCCTTAAAATGCCCAACTACTGATATAAATGGTTACTTAAATAGCTACTTATTTTATTTCTTTATGCAGGCAGAATATTGCAATTGATAAAATATCCCAATAATCTCTTTATATTTATTTACAATATTCATTTTTAGGGACACTATTTAAAATTGTATTAATTATTGCAGTGTAAAAAAAACTTTCTTTTTTATACAAGGATATATATGTTGTATTTTTTCTTCTCTTTTAGGACTATTTTAATAGTTCATACTAAGTTTTCATCTTGCTGTAATTAATCAGGACAAAAGTAAATCTATTTTTATGTGAAAGGCCAATCCTTTTAAATTTAAATATTTACTTTAGTTGACATATGTTACAATTTTTCAAGTGTAATCTAAATATCATTCTATCATCTTGTTTGACTATCAAATTGTAGATAAAACCAAAATTATTAGTTTTCATTTTCATTGGAAGACATTTGCACTATTAATTACTTGATCTTTCTCAACAGTTGATTTCTCTCTCTCATTACAAAATGCTGACAATATGAAAAGGAAAAAATGCAAGTAGTTTTTTTAGATCCAAAATATGTATAAGTTAGTCACACTTTTAATATGAAAGAAAGTGCTGTTACATCTATAGATTTGTGGGCTCTAAAATAATAGTATTTACAATTATTTTGTAATATGATTATAATAAAGTTGTACTATTAGGTAGAAGAGACAATCACTATTTCTCTAATTTGGAGTGTTCTGTATTTATTTAAAAAGATATTTGTGTTTTTTTTTTGTTTTTTTTTGCCTTGTAAGCTTATTCGCAATTTTATATATATAAAATGAAATCTCCTTTAGACCAAATTAGGATCTGACTTCCTTACCTCAATGATCCAAGTTACATACATGTAAAAAAAATATTGTTATTAGTACCATTATATCATAGCTCTATTCTCATATCTTTACTGGCTTTAATTTCTTATCACTGACAATCTTTTTTAAACAAACTGCTGAAACTTGCTAAAAGAAATTTGTGCTAAAATATTTTAAAATTCATTTTCTAATGCCAGAAATAATTTGTGTATTACTAAAGTAAAGTCAAAGAATAATGAAGTCAGTCAGCAGCCATAAGAAAAGCCCTAACCTTGTCATACACGTTCAAATGCAATCTAATTGCTTCTTCTTTCCTGTTCTACCAGAATTGTCTCTGTGTCTCTATATATGTAATAACAATAAATAGGTTTTGACATATTCACTTAATACTCTCTCTCTCTCTCTCTCTCTATATATATATATATATATATATATATATATATATATATATATATATGGGTTATATAACCAACTAGTACATTAATGGAACATATGAGAATACAGCTGTAGGCTTGTATCACATATACCATAAAATCATATCCTTACACATAGTACTGATATCATTTCAGTACTGTTGAAGAATAAAAACAATACTGTTATAACAATGCATCTATATGCTGCACATTTCATTGATCTGTACATTCCAATGTCTGTTAGTGTTGTTCACTGCACATATACCTAATTTTGAAAGGCTCTAAAATTATTCTGTTTGAATCTTTAAATATGATTTCTATGGGTTTTAGTTTCTTTTGCTTTTACTTTCACATTCATGTTCAGTATAAAACTAATTGATTTTCACATTAGAATTTTTTAACATGTTATTTGAAATTGTCTTGAAGAACTGAATCATGTGTCCACATATGACAAGGTCATTTTGCCCCAAAAGGAGTGTAGTTGTAGTCATTGAATGACAACAGTACTGAAATGAAACCATTTTAGTGCCTGTATCAATCTATGCAACATAAACATTGCATTTTGTTATCTCAACTTATTTTGAAACCAGTTATAAAAACGAAATGATATATTTAATCATTGGATAATTTTCTTTTCTTTTGCTTTTTTAATTTACTCAAGAGTTATGCTCTTTGACATGATTACCTTTAGGATGAAAGTATTTTTATTACTTACTCAATGTTTCCTATGTATCGAATGGTACAATTTATCAGTACTAATAATATATTTATAAATAATCATTCTTTCTATGATCCCTTTTATTTTAGCATTTTTTCATTGATATAAATTTTAATGGAAGATTTTTTTTACTCTTGTTAGCATTTGAACAATACTAAAAATATATTGCAAAAAAAAATATTTTCATTGAAATTAAAAAGCAAACATCAAAATCAAATTTCACTGATCTTAATAGTAAAGAAAATTCATTGTTGGTGGAAGAAAACTATATATATTATTTTGAAAAATAATTTGCTATCAGTTTTTGATTTGAACAAATTTAGATACCAATCAAGTATTAATGGTAAAAATTAACATTTGTTGACTATCTTTACTCATAGTAAGTTTGAAGGTAATTTTAATCTTTAAAATAATATAATTTTTTTTTTTTTCATGAATTTAGCAAAAGACAAGATTATATGATTTAAGAATATTTAGAAAGAAAAGAAAAAGAAACCTAATTTTTAGTTTCTGTACATCTTTTATAATTATGCAAAGGCTAAAAGCCTAAATCTCCTCACTTTCTCTATTTAAAATGTATACACAATTAGGATTTGAAAAATAATGGATTTATTTTTATATAATCAAAAACATTTAAGGAAGACTATATGAGTGGGTGTTGAAAATTTATTGGCTTTACCAAGAAGCTCTTCCAAAACAAAATTGTTTTGCTTATTTGATGAGATATTGGGAAGTGGATCAAGCTGAGAAATTTTCAGTACTTTCCATATATTATTGTTTTATGCTTGTTCATATATTCATGAAATATAATAAAAAGATTTTAATATTAATATTCAAGAATATTTGAAATGCACCAACTCCTATTAGATTTTCCTTGGTAGAAATTGTTTTTCAGGTTTTAAAAGTTTTGGTACTATGATATCCAACCACAGAATATAGGCTACAACTTCAAATATGACTTTCAGGGTGATATATAAGAATTTAATCAATGAAAATGGCTAAACAATATATTAGGATTTCCATAACAATAGTATTAATTCAAAATTTATTGAAAATTAAATAGGGGGGGGAATATATATATATATATATATATATATATATATATATATATATTTTTTGAGTACCATAGAAATTTCAGCTGCAGCTTTTACCTAAATCTTCCTCTATATGACTACTCTTTTGGGTTCACAATCATTGAAAGATACCACCACTGCTGATAATTCCTTTATTTTTCAGTTGTCTTCTATGTGAATTTTTTTTCCTTCTCATTCACACTCCGCAATGGGTTCAGCTGACTGTCACTTATAACTTCAGACTATTATTTAAACAGTTTCTTGAGTTACATCAGGGTCAGTTTTCCTGACTAGAAATAATCCTATCTACCTTCAAATGATGCATGCTGTGCAGTTTCCTTAGATACATGTTTCCTAAATAGTGCACTGTAGCCAATTCCCTCTCTAGTACTCTCAATCAGATTTTCCTAACCTTAGTGAGAGCATCTGCTTCATTTTTCTCCAAGAGCATGAATGTTATATGCAACTTTGTTAAATTCAGTAATTATGTATTCCAGATGTCACTTAATCACTTCTGTGGCTTCTTTTGTTTGAACTCTCTTCTCACTGGTAATCACTGATTTCACTCACTCAAGCACACTTGCTAGATCAGTTTGGATCAGTTTGGATTTTGATAGCATGCAATGCCCACTTTAAAGTCAAATTTATTCTTGTTTATATTAATATGTTTGCAGTGATCTTTTTTATTTTGTTCTCAGACTTGCCATATTGTAATATCACCTACCTCTAAAACAACATCTTCATCACACTATTATTTCCCCAATTTAGGCACATACCAACTCTCTCTCATTAGATCATTCTCTCTCATTCCTGTCACTCTCTCTCTCATTATAGCAACTATCCTTTTTCTTACTTTCTCAGATGATGCCTTCAGGTCTTCTCTTAACACACACTACAGATCCATTCAGTAATAGAGCAATGACACCAATTTTCCACATGCAGAGAACATTTCCCATCTACTCAGATTGTCTTTCAATTTCAGGTTTACTTTTGGCCCCCTTTGAAAAACCAACTTGTCCCACATTGTTTTCCTTAAATTCAAACCTCAAAACTGCCTCTCCTTTCAGTGGTTTCAGCAGTTTTGTAATAACCCAATTTTTTTTTTAAATGCTCTATTGCCTCAGTTGTTGTCACCTATATTTTATCTTTCAATATATCATCTATGGAAGAGTTAATGACCCTTTTCATTGTATCTAATTTTTTTGATATTGTCTTGGGTACAGTTGCCATAATTAATCCAAATCCCAGCCCAGCAAAACAATACATTCTGCTCCTATAATTTACCAGCTGGTATTTTTTCACAATTTCACTGCTACACAGAAGCTGTAGATATACAAATTCCAGTTCAATGATTGTCTGTCAAAATCCCCACCATATTTCTTAAGAGGTCTCTCCACATACATCTGTAGTATCTCCCCCTCCACTCCAAGTGATATACAGTTCTTAAAAGAATTGGCCCTGAATTACCACTATCAACATCACCATTTTCTCTCTCAAGGCATGAGAATAACTTCATTTCAACTGTCTTCCTCAGATTTAACTTTTGCCACCTCTTCCAAGAAATACTCATAATAGTTCAACTTATTCTTCAATACAAGAGGCTCTCCCTTCCAGTACCATTCAACTAACCATTGCTCCATTGTCAGATTCCTGGAAAAATCCATCTTTTTTTTTTATTTGAAAAAAAAAAAAATGACGGAAGAAATCTATTAAGTATTTCCTCTTAAATGCAATAGCACTTTTGATGCATTTAGTGATAAAATTGTCACTATTTGTTACTTACCACTTTGTCAGATTTTTTTTTTTTGCTTCTGTTTTTGACACTTATGTTTTCACATTCTCATCTTGTTCAATTTTGTTCTTGTTTTTCTTTTGTTGTATTGTTTTTAATTCTTTGATTCTTTAAAAATTGAACAACCTTACTTCCCTGTTAATCTGACAGGCTCCATGTTTCTGTATTCCAACAAAATTCAGTAATCCAATTTGCTTGTACACTGAAGCATACCTTTTAAAAATTGTGCCATTGATTAGTTGCTGCTTTTGTCTTTTTGCTAAAGCAGCATATTAAGATTTGAAAAAAGATTTTTTTCCTATTCTCTTGTGATACAAATGAACCAAGCTTAAATATATTTGCATTTTTTTAAAAAAATCTTTTATTTGATGTTTCAATATCTTAATATGTAAATATGGTTCCTGGAAATATATTTTATTTCTATTTTTTAAATATTTAATTTTATGACATCTGTTGGGTTATTTGGAATACTTAAAAAAAAAAAAAAAAATTGCTATATTAGTGAAATGAACTTTTCCATGAATAACTCTTGTTATTTGAGTTTCTATTTTCAGCTTTTTTTTTTTTTTTTTTTTTTTTTTTTAATATTTAAATTGAATAACAAATCTGATGCTGAGTTCCTTTCAGTCTGTATGATTTTGTTGCCTCCTGTGCTTTCCAGTCAATCATTATAGCTGGGAATTCAATACTGTAAAAAATGTGATTAATAATAAATCTATATTTAATGATTCTTTGGCTCACTATCTTTTTATTTTTCATATTATACTTAGTGGGAATATGTGCCTTTTGTTTTGCTGAGCATATTTTGTTATAAAAAGGAAATGATATTTAGAGCTCTATGAATAATTTCAGTGTCAGTCTAATGCAAACTTATTCCCTTTTCAATTTATTTTTAATTGTTCATGTTAGTTATTTCTAGTCAGCCAATCTTCTTCCTTTGAAAATTTCTAAAAGCATAGAATTGGGAAATACTTAGACATCTGTGTCCTAATTCAGTCATAGTTGAGACTGTATTGTAATATGGGGTTTGCATGTACAAAATTTAACATAGCAAATATGTACTTATTTATTCTTGACCTATTTTTTTTTTTAAATATTTGCAGTGAGATAGAAAATGATGATACTTAAATCATATAGCAGCAACAGTATATAAATCTGATTTAATTTGGTGTGATTTTTATACAATTTTCTAACAAATGTTTGAAAACAGATGCTGCATTTGTCACATAAGTTTTTTTTATACATACTTTTTTATGAGAGGAAAAAGTTATTTATGTTTGGTTGGTATTAAATTTTACCAGTACTAGATTGACCATTTAGAAGCACCTTTTCATTTGAGGAACTTGTTTGTATTTAAATGTAATAGAGGTGAATTTCAGACTTCTCTACCAGCAGTGTAACCAGTAAGTTATTCCTATGAATTTGAAACAGTTTTATTTTTTAAATCTTGGAGGCAGTCTAATATTAACTAAGACAACTTTGTTTTTATTCTAAGTAAATTATCTGAGAAGCAATTTGAGTTCACGTGATCTTGGGTCTATAATTCTATAAGCCAACTTGAATATTTGGATCAGTGTTTTAAATACAAGAAATACTGATTAAATGAAATTGAATGGTGGCTGAACAGGCATTGTTAACTTATTTTTATTTTTTTATGGTTGCTGATAAATGTAGTTTAATTGAATAAACACCAAGAAAAGTACTAGGATAAGTTTAGTGATTTTAAAGCTACTATCATCTTTTGTTTTTTAAATGCATCAATATTTGTAATTTTTCAAAAGCATAGAGAATTATTTTGAAATCAAAAAATAAGATATTGAACAAGTTTGGCTGAATTAAAAACAAAAATCTGCACTTCATTGGTTGATTATAAATTTAAAGCCTCAACTCATCTTTTGATTTATGTTCTTTTGTCAAGGTGTTAGCTAAAAATTTTAATTCAAAATGTATTTTATTTTTATTGCTGGTTATCATTTTAAATGAACAGGAAGGAGATTGACTGACATTTTTTTTATCCGATATATGCAAAAGTTCTCAGCATTCTCTTTTTCTTTTTTTAAATCTGTAGACTGAATGTAAAGTAGAAAATTAATATTTAGATAAAAATGCTAGAAACTTTTGCATGCATCTTTATATAACCTGATTTCATATGCTTTTCACTTTTCCAGCAACTTCAGAAGGTCAAAAATATTGCCCTGAAATATCTCCAAATAGTAGACATATATATATATATATATGGCAATTCTTACTGAAATTTTTATACTTCTTTATAGCAACTGCAAATGGATATGGTTCATCAGATGAAGGAGATGATGAAGATGAGGATGATTGTTTAGGTAAGTGTGTGCAATTTTTAGTACTTAGATGCAACATTTGCCCAAATGGGTAACAATTTTAGATGTACCAGTCAATATTTCTTGAAAGTTTTGTCTTCAACACTCTTTAATATCAGACAACTATTCAGTTTAAGAACTGTTTAGGTAGCCTAAACAGAACTGTTTCATCATTCAGAAGTAAATATTTATAGTTTACTTTCTTGAAATCTATTATTGTTAAATGTGTGAAAGTAAAAAATAGCTAGACATCAAACTCTTTGAGTGTATCGGATTAAGAGGTAGTGACGCTCATCAAATATTAAGTTCAACATAGTGATAGAGGAAGGTACATTTTTACATTTGTACAATCTATTTGTGATCAATTAATGCCTTATAATATTAGTCAGCTTACCACAAAGTATATTCTGCAGAAAGAATGGAACAATTATTTGGAGTGTCGTCTTTAGTATGAACTAGCAGTAGAGCCTGGTGTTGCCCGGGGATGTAACAGTAAGAGATAGATCAAGTATCGACCATCATAAAGACTGAAAAATAAAATTGACAAAGATTATTGTTTAAGGTTGACAGACACACATGTCTTAATTAGTTGTTTTTTTTTTTTTTTTTTTTTTTTTATGAATTGGTCAAACCCAAATTCAAACAAAAACATTGTTTACAATCGTTATGAGTCTATCGATTGGTGAATAGAATTTTATTATAAACAATTGTCTTGTAAATGGAATTTTTAAAGCATTCTGAATGTAAAAATAAAGAAAAAAGTGTGCAAGACAATAAGAAACACTACCTGCCAAAAAAAAGTGAAGTTTTGTTGAAATCGGTTGAAAAATGTAGGTAGCCTTTCATTGTAATCTTTTACAATTTATGATTTTTTACTTATTGAATACAGTAAAAAAAATTGCATATTTTGCTTGTGGTGATTCATAATTAGAATTCTGATTTTAATATATTTTCCACTCGTTGTTTCTAATACAAAAAATATTAACTTTATTTGGGTTTATTAATTTTATTACAAGTACTGTGTTCTTTCCTTAATAATTATCATCTTCGAAATATTGTTTTTTGTCTATCGGATTTCTTTCATCGGCATTTTAAAATTATTTCTTAATACTTTCTTTTAAATATTGAATTAATTTCAAATAGAACCAATGCCTTATTGATCTGCCTTGTAACAAATTGCAAAGGGAATTGTAAAAACGGCCCTAAAGTACGTGGAATTATCTTTCCCTAAAGATAAAGAATTATCCGATTTTTCGATTCGTACAATCAGTAGAGATCGTTAGATTATTGTTTAGGTTGACGGACACGCATGTTTTAATTTTTTTTTTTTTTACGAATTGGTCAAACCCAAACTCAAACAAAAACATTGTTTTCAATCATTATGATTGAATAGAATTTTATTATAAACAATTGTCTTGTAAATGGAATTTTTAAAGCATTCTGAATGTATAAATAAAGAAAAAAGTGTGCAAGACAATAAGAAACACTACCTGCTAAAAAAAAAGTGGATGTTTGTTTTATCGGCTGAAAAATGTAAGAAATCCGATCCCATATATAAAGGAACACACACACACACACACACACAAACAACCTGGCTTTTTTTAACCTAAGTCACTCCACAGAATCACTAAAACATAGAGCATAGTCTGATGAAAAAGACGCCAAAGTTTATGAAAACAAAATTTTATCGTCAAAATGCTTATGTTTTTTATGAAGAGGATAGACTAAATTTTTTTCATTATTTTTTAAATTTTTCCATCTTTTAGAATATTCTAAATTTTGATTTAAAAACCTTGTTTCTCTTTGTCGCAACAAGGGGTAGTAAATAACATAGATAATTTTTAAGCGTTTTTTTTTATTTACACACATTAATTTGGAAAATCTTGCAAAATAAAAATAATTGTCAGATGTTAATGAAACTTTCAGAAACTATTCACAGATGATCGAAATTATTATAAATATGTTTTTTTTTTTATTAAAGTCATGGCAGAAATATTTTTTTTATATTTATTATCACCCCCATAACTAATTTTATGAAAAACTCTAGAAATTCGAGACCATCGGTTTTAGTGATTACAATAGTTAAAAGCACAAGGCTTTGAAGAATGCAAATCATGTTTTTTTTGTTTTTTTTTTTGGCCAACGTACCTGAAAATCAGCTGTGAATTGTAACATACAAAACTCAATAAAACAAATATATTATTTAGTTTCAAATGCTTTTATTTGTTTTAATTTGTTTTTATGAATATGGACAATATTTTCTGAAAGCAAAAAATTTTTTCAATGAAAATTGAATTTTTAATACAATTATTTCTTATTTCTTTAATTTTAAAAGATTTTAAAAATTTTTAAATTGAATTTTTAAAATATTTTAACATTAGTTAAAAGCAACATCAACCTTTCAAAATGTCCGTGTGAGATTGTCATTGTCTAGCGCTTTGAAAATTGTATAATTTGGACCAATCAGATTAGCCATGGTAATTAAGAAATGTAATTTTTGTGTTTATAGTCGGACAGTAATTATCAAGTACGGAAGACCAACCAGAATACAATTTAGTTGCATTATTTGAGTTCAGCATTGTTCTCCGCTGTTAAGCCCTTTACTTTTGTGAAGCACTTATGGAGAAGTTAATTTGAGTTTTCAATTTCAACTGAGAAGGGTACCTACAAGTAACAGTATAATCTTATGAAATTTAACTACTGCTAAACTTTAATTTATATGATCTTATTTTTATATTAATCTCAGTTATGACATTTTTCCATAAATGAAATATCAAAATTAATAATAAAATGAATGGAAATACAAATAACACAGTAAAATGTAATAAATGTACATAAAATTATAGTATTTTATGTACACTTCTGATAAAATTTCATAAGAAAGGTACCTAAATTAATTAGATACCTTTTTCTTATGAAATTTAATCTCACTATTAACAGTCTTATTTTTTAATTTCTTTATATTTTCCATAAAGCATCGTAAACGTAAAAATGAAAGCTAAGTACAAAAAATAAAAATAAAAAATTAGAGCGCTGAAAGTTTTCCTTAAAAGTAACGAGGTAAATAATTTGTTCACTTAAATAATTTCACTTCCTTCCATCCGTAGAAAAGAATTCTCCTCCCGTAAGTTATCTAAACGTCATGAATGTGCCTTTTCGTCAAATGACGAAGGTTATGACCTGCTTTGTTTTATTTTCAAATTACATTTTTTTGGCGCAGAAGCTAAGTTAAGCTTGGTTCAAAATATTTTAAATAATCAGTATAATTTCTGTTTTTATTAAAATCAGTTTTGAAACAATGATAATTGATTTTTAAAAGAATATCAAAGTCAGATTTTAATCTTTTTTATCAAATCGAAAAAAATGATTGAAAATGATTATCTGTCCTTTTTTTTTTTTTTTTTTTTTTTTTTTTTTGACCAAAAAAAAAACAATATTTTTAACGAAAATTTCAGACGTGCTAGGAACGATTAAAAAATGTAAAAAAATATCCCCAAAATACTTTGATCTTTCCTCTTTAATAATAATATGAACATTAGACGATAAAATTTTGTTTTCGTCAAGTTCGGCTTTTTTTCATCATGCTATGCTCTTTTTTTACATTTTCATGGGTGAATTGTCCCCCTTTCATTCTCACGATGTGTCTTAATCGTGTTTTCAAATTGATTTTGTTAAAAAACAATTGTTTTTTCCCATTTTCGGCACTGTTAGAACCACCACAACGTAATTTTATGTAGTCCTGTGAAGTTTTGTTGAAATCGGCTAAAAAATGTAGGAAATTCGATCCAATATATAAACGTTACAGACACACACACACACAATCTGCGTTTTATAATAAGATTTGTATTTGATAAATGCACAATACTAATATATACATATAATATGATGTTTATCCATTTTTATTTCTAACCCTAATATTGAGAAATATTCCTTACAAATATAGCAAATTTTAATCAATATAATTATATACTTTATATAGTGATAACACTTCTGACAGTGCACAGATAAACACTTGTTCTATGCCAAAGTGTCAATCTATTTGTAAATAATCATCTCATTTTTTTATTGGTGCTATGTTTGTGTGTGTGTGTGTGTTGGTGCTAATAAAATAGTTCTTGATACATAATAACACAGCTATAATTTATGTTAATAATAAATATACATTTTTTTACTGCACCATTAGCGTATATTTATTATTAATATAATATATCCATATATATATATAAAAATTTCCTCCTTGTCTGAGAAGGATTATTTGTAATTTAGAAAAGTCTATCATAAAAATTGACACAAAATGTTTGCTGTCGTTAGTAATATTTGCTTTATATTATATATATATATATATATATATATATATATATATATATATATATATATATATATGCACACAAACACACTGGGTGTAACAATAAAATTGTCCAGATCATGTAAAAGCAAAATTGTCCATTTATTAGATAAGCTTTGAAGTGTTGTATCTTAGGAATGATTAAAGATATCTTACTGGAATTCTCCAAGGTTTTTATAATACTATTGGGCTCTAATTTGAGCAATAAGTATGTATAATTACTCTCCAAGCTTAACAGAAGAATCATGATGAAATTGATTCATCATTAATTAATCATAGCTAAGTATTGGAAGCTCATTAAAGATTGGAAGAGTGTTAATTTTTATATATATATATATATATATATATATATATATATATATATATATATATATATATATATATATATATATATATATATATATATAATTTCAGTATCATTTTCCAACTTATTCAAATTGATCTTCCCCTCTCTAACCTTCTAACTTTCTGTCTTGGAGTAACAAGCTGCCTCACAGGTTTCATGTACCATTTCATTTTCAAGTCTTTTTTCACTGCTCTTTGGGCTGACATAGCTGAAACTCCTCTCTCATTTGCCAAACATCTTATGAATTGAGTTGGATCTTTTCTAATTGATCTCATTAGCTCTAAGTTGGAATGATGATGCCTCTTGCTGTTGTGACATCCTGGTACAGTTTCCCTCTCTACTGTTCCCTTTTTTTTTAAACTTCTTCATTGTTCTCTTGATGGTTCTTGAATGGACTTCAAAGATGGAAGCCAGAGTGTGAATGTTGGTACCATTACTGAAAGCCTGAATGATCTTTTTCCTCTCACCATTGCTCATTTGGGAAGACAGTGGGGCTGACACTAAATGATTTTAACCTGTTCTCTTTCTAACTGAATAATTCAAAGGGTTTTCCAGTGATTCTTAACGACAAATGGTGTCATGATGGCTAAATGTCTTATCTGAAAACCTGGAAAAAAGAAACTCAATTAGTTTAGTGTGTTTTTAAGATATTAAACCTTTTCTGTAATGGACAATTATGCTCAGTATTTACATTAGTCGGACTATTGTCCTCATCTTTGTCGCCATATTTGTCACAGCGTTTAGACCGTTTATGCGCTCCGCCTTCTTCAGGTGGTTGGAATTTGAACTGAACCCTTTATTTCGATCGCTGTGGTAGACTGTTCTAACCAACTGA
The DNA here is from genome assembly GCA_903632075.3 of Acanthosepion pharaonis. Classification (NCBI taxonomy): domain Eukaryota; kingdom Metazoa; phylum Mollusca; class Cephalopoda; order Sepiida; family Sepiidae; genus Acanthosepion; species Acanthosepion pharaonis. The sequence goes on along the minus strand of CAHIKZ030004810.1, from coordinate 1,603,929 downwards.
AGAAGGCCGGAGCGTATAATGGCCGAAACATTGTGACAAATATGGCGACAAAGATGAGGACAATAGTCCGACTAATGTAAATACTGTACATAATACCTCATCTCAGAAATATAGACAAACTCTGACAATTATGCTGCTGTCACATGATTTGAACAATTTTGCTGTTACACCTGGTATATATACACACACACACAATAATTTAGTCACTGTACATTAAGCACTATCAATTTCTTTTTCTGTAATCTTAATTATTATATTAATGAATATAAAACTGACATAGATTTTTACACTTTGGCAAAAATCTGCATTTCACTCTAAACATTAATTATGACTGCGTTTTATCTCGCCACTCCCACCTTGGCTATGAGATAGCATATATGGACTTTGTGTTTTGACTATAGATGCCTTGCTGTAGTTTTAACGAAAACCATTTAGAAATGGCTCTTAATGAGTTATTTTCTGATAGGGTTTGACAAAAGGAAATAACTTGTTTAATTTATAGAAATAGCTTAGTAATAATTGGTATTATAAATTTTACTCTTTTCCATTTAATATTAAAATCTTGACATTTCTATTTCTTTACATTTCTATTTCTTTACATATATTTTTTCTTTTCATTAGTAATTAAAATACCAGTCATCTTCATTTAAAAGAACAATATTTTTTGAAAATTACTATTTCTATTTACAGTGCTTATTTTAAGGATCTGTCTTTTTGATAGGTTTATTTTTAATTGTATCTGTTTTAGTAATTCATTTGACTTCCTAATTGTTGTATTAAATCACTCCTGCAAGTTGGGTTTCTATATTTTTTGTTTTGTTCTCATCACCTATTTAAAATGCTCATCATCTTAACTCATCTAAAAGAAAAAGTAATAAAATAAAAAATAAAATAGCACTAAAACATTATATGGAGTATTACACATTTAACTGAATTCTTATTCATTTTAATGTTATTGCTCCAATTCTTAATTTTGCTTTAGCCACTTCTCTTCTCTTGGGATGATTCTTGAGAGATTCCATATCAACTGATATTTTACTTGGATTTTTTCTTTTAATTTTTAGCTATCCCAGAAATATTAATTATTGTATTATTAGGTTGGTGCAAAAATAATGACGTAAGAATGTCGTTTTTTAACGTAGAAAAGTACGTCAAAAAACAACATTATTACGTCATTATTTTTGCACCAACCTAATATTTAATAAATAGCTGCTTTTGTAAACATGATGTAAAATGTTTTGTTATAATTTTTTTTTGTATTTCCATTTGTTTTTCAAATAACAACACGTATTTGCATTTTAGCTGTTATTTGAATTTTTTTGTTTGAAAGAAAGATAAATATAATTTTCATATCATTATGCTCCATAAGTTCAAATTTTACCATTGTTTGTTGCAGCATTAACAATGCCTGGAGGCTGGAGTTATCTTTAGAATGGAATATGGCATTGGTTCCAAAAATTTGCTTCTAGTGACCAGGATATCCAATATGAACCTGCTCATAGTAAAAAGTTGTCCCTTGACAATGAAGAATTGAGACTAGCCAAGTATGCTTGTCCAGAAACAAATACTCATACATTAGGAGCAAAGCTCAGGGTAGACTATTGAAGTTGGTACTTTATGATTTGAGTGATGATCAGCAACTTGCACGGTTTGATACCAGCTGCCATTTGTTTGCAAATTTCAAAAAAATTACTTTTTCTTATAATTAATGAAAAGTAATTTCTATATGAAAATTGAAAATGGTGTTGACAAACTTGCACCAACTTCCAAACTTTCACTCTAAAATAACACTACTGATTTTTTATCTGTGGTGTAAGGGAATAATCTATTATTGACTTCTTGCAACCTGGTCAAACCATCATGGTAGAGTCCTATTGTTATGATTTGGAATGGATGTATCAAAAATTGCAAACATCTGAACTAGCAGTGGTAAATACAAAGAAACCTGTCTTTGTACAGGATAATGCAAGACCTCTGATTTATCAAACTACTTGACTAAAAGTAATGCATTTAATTCTCTATTCAGTCCAACTCTCCGACATTAGACTTATTTCCTACAGATTATCACCTTTTTGGAGATTTTTAGTCTATATACCTGCCAGCAGGTGTATACCAATGTGATATTTTCTGATAGATTTTCAACTCCCAGTAATCGCAGTTTTTATAATGGAAGTAATACACTACTATATCATATTAGTAATCCTAATGGTGCTTATTTTGACTAATAAAGTTATTTTTTAGCTGGGTTGTTTTTAGTTTGTGGTTCAAAATGACCATTTATTTTATTCAGACCTAATACTAACATTAGCTAAAGTATATAAATGTATATTTAAAATCTTAAAAAAAATTATATTTTATTTCATACCTTTCATTTCTTTTTTTCTTTTTGATGGAATGTCTTCAGCCCGACACAGTTATTAGTTGAATAATGAATTGAAATTTTCACGATATAATGTTTGATTTATGTGATCTATAAAGAAGTTCTGCTTTTTAAATGCATTGACAAAGACATTGTTGAAAAATATTTACCATATATACTTGTGTGTCATGTGATTTTGAAGATCCAATTTTGAAGCTAATTTTAAGGGAGTTGCATCATACACAAGGTATAAAATTAGTGTATGTACTGCTGGCACTGGCTACACCATAGACCAAACTATATATCCATTTACAGTACTCAAAAAATTCAGTTGTATTTAAAATAAACATTGTGCATTAGATGACTATATACAGTATGTAAAATAAATGTTTTTTTTTTTTTTTTTTTTGCAAACCATATAAGGTGCATTTAAAAATCATCTAAAAATCATTCTACTGGTTAGATTGCTGGCACTAGATTGGCATCTAAATGTTCCTGTTTTATGCAATAGTCTCATAATGCCTATATATATATATATATATATATATATATATATATATATACACACACACCAGGTGTAACAGCAAAATTGCCCATTTGTTAAATTAAGCTTTGAACTGTTTAATCTTAGAAATGTTTAAAGATATCTTACTGCAATTCTCCAAGGTTTTTAAAACACGACTGGACTCTACTTTGAGTAATAAGAATGTACAATTACTCTCTAAGATTAACAGAAAAATCATGATGAAATCAATCGTAAATGAAAATGGCATGTTCATCATTAATTAATCATAGCTAAGGATCGGAAGCTCATAAATGGTTGAAATAAAGTTCATATATATATATATATATATATATATATATATATAATTCCAGATAATATATTATTATTATATTATTGAAAATTCACATGGGTCATCTGGTGAAGGTTTTGATTGGAACATCTGTGTGGTGCAGAGTTGCTGTATATAAAAACACAGGGATGACCCTTAAAAATAATGAAAAAAAAAAAATAACAAAAATGTTTATTAATGACAGGCTTACAGTAGCAATGGAATTCTTCCCTTTAACTTGAAAAACTACAAATATTCAGGGGTTTCAGCCAACATATACTTTATGGAGCTGTAGTGAAAAGATCAGAATTGGTCAGATACCAGCCATACGTCTTATTCTTACCCTTCATACAACCCTCTACCTTAAGTGGCTCTTGGGCCTTGTATAGAGTGAACATTAGAAAAAAAGATTTTGTACTATTTACAAAAATAATTAATGAATAGTTGAAATGAACCTGTTTTTCCATCTGGCCTCTTTGTACAGACATGTGTTTGTATCATTTCTAGTTTCAGGGCTAATATAAAACTATCTCTTAACTAAAATTTTTGGTATGTATTTATACTGTTTCTGTGACTTGACTTTTGCCCAGACATTGTTTTAGATATATGACTCAACTGAACAATGCACTCATGCTCTGACAGTTCATAAGTTTGACTTGTGTAAGCACAATATGTGGCTCACTCATTTGATGTATCCAATAGTATTGAGCCCATTTCTTTATCTTCAGCCTGGTACATCCTCTTCGATCTTGTCCTGTGATATGTCATTGTGAAATATCTGTCAATCATGTAACATAAACAAGAACCTCAATGCACAGTAAAAATATATTTTCAGCTTTTGCAATTACTGAACAAATACATTTTTCATAAATTATGTTTCTCTTAAAATTTAGTTCCTCTCTTTCAAACTTTAGTTCAAAATAAATTTTATTTTCTGTAAGCCAGATAACATTCAGGTATTTTTAGTTTACTCGTAGAATCCTAATTACCTATATCAGCCTTGGGCACCGCAGCATGGTGTAATGGTTAGCAAGCTTGTCTTGCTAGATCAGTTGCTACTGAAAAGTGAGTTTGATCCTCACTGGATGCCCCATACTTTTGGCCTTGTGCCACATCTAAGCTACACTTGGAAACCTTCATGGTTAGCCATTGCAACCAACTAATAACTGAAACTGTCACTTGTTTGTAAAATCTATTGTCATAAAATAGAATTTAAAGGCTTATAATAATGAATGTTAGGGACAATTTATACCTTTCATAAATATTTTTTAATTAGTAACTTTACCTGTTGTAGATGTTATTGTAGATGTAGATCTTATTTCAAGGCAAGACACAACAGTTTACTCCTGACTCGATAGTATAGGCTTATCAGTCTGACAAAGTCAAAATGGCAGGTGATGTCCAAAACAACCTCAAGTCCATTGTTAACTGGGGCAAAAGGTGGCTTCTTAATTTTATTGCCTCCAAAATGAAACCTCTCCAATTATCATCTGAGAGACTCCTTGATGCCTTCCAATATCATGGCTGATGCTATCCTCCAGGAAAATGACTTGTTGTGCCTTCTCGTGTTCAAGTTCTCTGCTGATATGAAGTTGAAAGACTATATTGAATCCATTGCTAGGTCAGCTGCTAAGATAGTTGATTCACTATGTAGGGTGAGACAATTTTTATCTCCAGAATCTATCTTACACATCTATAAGTCTACCATTTGTCCATGCTTAGATTATTGCTACTACATATGGCCCAGTGCCTCTGCTACTTACCTTGAGTTCCTTGATAAGATCCAAAGAAGAATCAGCAATATTATTGGCCCTGATCTAGAGACTCAGCTCTAGTCACTTTCCCACTGCTCTAAGGTTGTCTCTCTGTCTTTTCTATAAATACTTTCATGGTAATTGTCCAAATGTGCTCTTTGCTATGGTACCTAAAGTTTTTTAATTAAAGCACAGCACTAAACTGGTATTGAGATCTCAACAATTTACAGTTAAGCTGGCTAGATGTAACCATAAATTTTATGCTAAGTTTCTTCTCTCACACTTCTTGCTTGTGGTATTCATTCAGCTTCATGCTTTCCAGCCAACTTTAATCTGCAAAAATTTAAATGTAATATCAATCGCTATCTACTGTCCATCTTATTACTATATTCTCTTTTTGCTTATTAATGTTTCTGTTCTTAATTCTTCCACACCCTGTAACTCCTTGTGTTCTAGTGGCATTACTGCCTTGCTTGGGGTGATTCTGATATAAAAAAAAAAAAAAGAGAAAAAGTCTACTCTTGTGTAATGCATAATTCTGGAGACTAGGTAAAATGAATGCTAACTCATGCAGATTAAGCTTTGTTCATTTTTTTTTTATTCGTGATCTGAGACAAATTACATAGATCTTTCATATAAATGGTGAGATTTGAATGAAACAAAGTAAATTGAAGATGTTTGAATGTTATTGTGATAGTGTCAGTGATTAAAATTAACAGGTTATTTAGTCAGATTAAAATTTTTGGTAATTTTTTAGATGAAGAATTAATTATTATCATACTAATTTACTAGTCTTTCAATTGGTAGTTATATTCACAATGTTTTGGCCAAAATGTGACTAACACCCAAGATGATACTAATTCAAATATGTCAAATACATGATAATTAAAAACAAAGATTTTATTCTGTATTTTAACATAGTAAGTCCCATGAGAGGAAAATATGATACAAAGTCTTTTTTAATGTGGCGACCTATGCACCTTTACATGATATTTTTTGTTTTGTTTTTTTTTAAAATTGTTCAGTTCCCCTGGCATTTACTGCAAGTATCAGGGCATGCTCTGGAATCTGTCCCTTTGAGAAAAGTGGGGTAAGTGCTGCCTGAGAGATGGGTCCACAGTAACTAATTTGGCTTCTATACTTAAAAGGATAATACTTGTATTTTATTTTCATTTTCATTAAGTTTGCTTCTAAAATTCTCATCAGATCATAGTTTATCTTAGTTTTATTTATAATTTGTACAAGTAAAAATATAAGAATTAATAGATTTTCATATTGAGGTTTCTTTTATTTTGGCATCAGTTTTGTTTTAATGGTATACTTTTTAAGCCTTGCCCATTTTATAAACATTATATGAGGTATATTTTTATATACTACAATTAAGAATTGATTTAAAAGATTCTTCTTGAGAAAAGTCACAACAAATAGTATTGTGTGTGTAATTATATAAAAGTTTGTATAAGATTAGTATTTTAGAATTTTTAACTCAATGTTAGAAATATTTGAAAAGAATTCATTTTTCAAATATTTTCTTCAATAGAGCATTTTAAATTTTACTGTTGTGCAAAGCATAAAAAAGATTCAAAATGTATTAATTCTTTATTGAGAATTCCATATACAAAAAGAAAAATCAGAAAACATTAAAATTGGTAAAACCTTTTTATTATCTATTTAAAAATCCTAGGTTTTATCTGAAGATTAAATTTCAAACTTTAGAATGCAACATCATTTCTAATTGTTGATACAAGAATTCATCTCACAGAAGTTCGCAATGCATAATCACTCTTGTTAATACATGCAAAATTTTGCCCAAACCTTTTTTAAACGTCATCAAAGAATTGTTTATACAAAAGGAAATGAAAAGTAAGTTTTATTTAGCTTATTTTCTCAATAAGCCACCAGCATTGTTTTTTTTATTTTAAGGAGGTGATAATATTTTCAATACAACAATATTCTATTTATGCTCATTTGATAAAGTTTCTAAGTGTTGAAAATTTCTTATTACATTTTCAGATGGCTGTGAAAGACAATTAGCTGAAACGGTAATTATAATCAAATCTACTTCTATTCTTCATTAAGGATGTAATTCAACTAAATTTTAATGATTATATCTTATTCATTACTGCATTTCCTTTTTGTTCTAATGAAATTCAATTTTATCAATGTACCCAAAGATTATATATCATCTATCTATCCCTCTCTCTCTCTCTCTCTCTATCTATCTATATATATATATATATATATATATATATATAACTAATATTTAAATACCTGGATGACAGTATTGATTGAAGTAGTAAGGGATTTTGATAATTTCTTTTTTTGTATTGATGGGCCAAAGGAAATATAAATTGCAAAGAAAAACAAAAGTAAAAAAAATTTGAAAAACAATATTGAAAAATTTTATAAAAAATATTAAAAACATTTGTACCAGTTATTGTTATAAATAAATGTTACCTTGAGTTTAATAGGTGAAGCATTGTAAATTATTAATTTTTAATTAGTATTTCTTTCATCTTGATTTCATTTTTTATTGCAATTTCTCAAATTATCTGTGAATTGGAAATAAAAAATAAGCCTTTTATTTGAGGAAATTGTAATAAAGAACAAGAGAAATCAAGATAAAAGGAAATTTATTCAAAAAATGTATAATTGACAATGCATTATCTAATAACAAATTCACCTTAATATTCCTACTAATAGTACTTTTATATAAACATGAAAAACATGGTAGCAAATTGGAGTAAACTCAAGAATGAAAATCATATGGTTAGATATGAGTTTATGTACCTAGTAACATTCATTGCCTTTAATAATTTATTAATTATTTATTAATATTTCTTTCATTGTAATTTCAATTGCTTTTTATTGTAACTTTTCATCCTGCAGTTGTCAGCAAGTAGCACAGATTGGAAATAAAAAGTAAGCCTTGGGTGAAATTCACACTTGTACTTTTTTTTTTTTTTTTTTTTTTTTTTTTTTGACTAGCTTGTCTCAGTGTGATAGCTGCCTTACCAATTAGGTAATGAAAACAACCAGCTACAGAAACTCAAATCTATGCATACATAACTTTCATTCTTTTTTTTTTCTCTCCCAATTACCTGTTGTCTTATTTGTTCAAAATTATACAAAGAAAATAATTCTACATTGCTGAAGAAATGTCTTTTTCATAAAACAATCACATAAGATGATAATTTCATCAACACAAAAAATAAAATTAAAAGTAAACAATACTTGATTATAAATAAACCTATATAAAAGTATAATCAAGATTTGGTTACATCTATGTGTATTATTACAGTTAGGATATGATAAATTAAACTTGCATAATTTCTTATTTTGTAATACATTTGTTAGAAATCACTTAAACTAGTTTATCCAAATAGTTCATTATCTGATTGCTCTTGTTTACAACATAATTAGTTCATAAATTATACCTCTTTAATAATGTTTGTAAGTTGGCAAGTTATCAAAATGTAATGATTAATTAACAGAACTATTATTATCATTTAAATAAAGAATTACTACCATTTGTCCCATAATAGTTATTACATAACATTTACTATATGAAATTTATATATAAATGTAACAACTATTATGGCACAAAACTAGTATTAACATTATTTAATGCCAGTGAGAGAATCTTTAGTATTATGCAAGTAATTTTTAGTTATTGATAATAATTCCTGATGTAAAGGAAGTGATCCAAAAAAGCATCTAAACTCATTGGAGAGAAGGTCAAAAAGTTGTCTTAGTTTGTCTTGAGAGCACTGGAAGATAATGTTAAATTTCAGAAGATATTTAACAGAGCATTATTAAATGAATATATTACTATGAGGTTATTTATAAAAAAAAAACAAGGTCAGAGAATATCGGTTTGTATTTGAATCTTAGTTCTTGTAATATAGTGTAATCCTTTCAGCCTTTAACTGTGATACACAATTTATGGGGAAGAGTGTAGGCTGAATGGCTATTAGAACTAATATTACAGTAACAATTACTGTAGCAACACAGTTGTCTTAAATGTTATAGAGAGAGGTGTTGAAGAATTTGGTAAATGGCAGACATGTGGGTGGAATTTGGAAAAGTTGAGGAGGAGTTGTTCAGTGTGGCTTAGAGACTGATCTCTTGCCAATGTCAAGAACCACTAAACTCTTGTGATGAGAAGTGAATATTCATCAAAATGAATATTAAGAAGTCTGATGTGAATCATAAAATAAAAAAAAATGCTATGAAAAGAATTTACATATTCTTAACTTCAATTTTTTTGCTTTCTGCTGATAATGAAATAAATAATATAAAATTTATACAATGTTACTTTTTAAGTGCTGTATTTTTTTTAACTGAACAGTTTTATTGTTTGAATTCTTATCTTAGTTGCTTTTGTTAGCATTACATACTACATGTGTGATTCTGAAATGGCACCATGCATTTTTTTTGTTTTTGAAATGATAGTCATTAAAGATGCATGTATTTTCAAAATATTTAGATATCCCTAACTTTTTTTAAAGTGTGATATTTAAATTTTTTTTTTTTTTTACTAGTGTGTAAATAAATATGACAACATATAGGCAAAAAGCTTGTATTCATCATTAAAATACATATTTATGTTCATTGGAATCCTCACCAGTTAAGTTGTTTTGATGATGAAATTCAGTTTTTTTTTTTTTTTTGCTGTTTTCACATTTTGGTGTGATCTACTCTATGGCTTTCTTTAGATATCTTTAGATATACAGTTTATCTGATGAGCCACAAGTTTTCTATAGGATTAATGTCTTGAGATGCTGGATCCATTCCATTAATTTGGCATTTTTTTGTATCTCTTGCATGAATATACTCTCTATATGTTTCTTGCTCGTGACTTGTACCATTCAAAAAAAAAAAACCTCCAGCTCAATAACTTAGAATAATTCTCTGGATTCATCTTGACACCAAATTCAACTTTGAAGGGATCTATAATACTATTACCCCCTGCCACATACCAGTGTCTTGAAAGTCATCAGATTATTTCCATGAATGACTCATCCTCTGGCCCAGCCATCATTTCAATTCAATTATAGTTGTACATTCATCATTAAAAATTAGAGTTGATGGAAATCAGTTTTCATGTTGGGCAAAGAAGCCCGACATAAATGTTTTTCTTTGTGATGTTTACTTAAAGCTAATAGCTTGGTTGCAATGGCAGTATTTTATTACAATAAGAAACAGTTGAAATTATGATGAAGGCAACAGCTACAGAAACTCAAATCTAGCAAAAGAAACCCAACATAATTGTTTCTCTTTGTAATGTTTACTTAAAGCAGATGGTTTGGTTACTTTCATTTCTTTAACCAATGTTCTTAATATTTTACATCTTTTCTCAGATTACATTTGCAATACCAGCTTCAAATATTTATTTGTTGTTATTCAAGTCACTTTTTTTCTTTATCTCACCAATGTTTTCAATTTCTTTTTTGATTGTTTTATGAACTCTATTCATGGAAATACACATAGCATATTTTTAATTGTACCCTGAAAATATGACCAACATTGATTGATTAGTACTAATAGTGCAGTCATTAACTTGTTCTAATTTTAATTCTCTGTGTCAGATATTATACTGGTTACGACAGCTTCTTTTCTGATGTAATGGAATAACCTGTCACCCTCATGAGTGACTACACTATAGGTATCTGTAAGTCAATGGACTACAGAGTCTAGCTGGGATCTATTGAGTATGACTCAGACTTATGCAAGAACTACTGGATTGACTTGTGACGACCTTGTGCATAACTGTTACCTTTATTTTTATTGTACTAGTTTTGTACAATAAACCTCTACTTATTTTATCCACCTTGTTTTTCAAATATATATTCCTATTAGCATGGAATATAACATTTTCTTTACAAGATATTTGATTGTAATGTTTTAATCTTTTGTAGTGATGGTGACTTTTTTCTGTTATTAAAATATTTATGGACCTCTACTTGAGGTTGGAATAAACCGTTTCATTTTCCTTCATATTTTATTAAGGTGAATAAAGCTTTAGGTAAGGTTATTGGCTTTTCTGTTCTCCTTTACAGCATAATTTATTTAGCTTAACTTTAAGTGTGTGTGTCTATATATATATATATATATATATACACACCTTTTAAATAATTTTATTTCTCATCTACCAGAGGAATCATTGAACAGTTCTACAAAACTGAAGTTGCTGATAAACCATATAGCGCCTCCAGTATATGAATATATTACTGAAATAATGGATTTTGATGAGGCCTTGTCTGAACTTGAAAAAGTGTTCATTAAAGGTGAAGTTTTTGGTTGTCATATTTTAATAACAAAGAAACAAAAACTGGTAAAATTTTGGGCCAGTTTTTGCAAGCCTCTCTGTTTGTTTAGTAAAGATTAATTTTAAATATGCAATTTCAGAAGTTGACAGGGACTAGTATATCAGAGACACCTTCATTGCTATCTTCTCACATAAGGACTAGACACTTGGAAAACAGATCAATTGATTTGAATACCATCTGTGATCAGGTTGTAACCCTTGAGACAGTTACAAATCAATCTATCTCTTATATTCAAACAACTACCTTAAATGCTGTCTCTCTTAACCTCACTCCTACTGAAAGCAAACCCATAGTGGCAGCAAGAAATGCTACTTTTGTGGACTAAAAACTCCTCCTAGGGATAAGTTCCCAGCATAAAATGCTACTTGTAACAGATGTAACAAAAGAGACAATACACTAAAGTATGCAAATCACACTAACTGGCTGCTGCTATTAACTTGGTCACTGTTACCAGGACCGTCTTCCATTGCCATTTTGTTCAAGCTGTAATGAAAGCTGAAATTGATATTTCAGTCAAAGCCTTAATCAATATGTAGAGTTCTGAGAGTTTTATTAATCATGAAATTATAAAACGGCTTGGACTAACCATGACACTCATTGTTGGTACTGTAAGTATGGCTTCTCCTTTCTAAATTAGAATTCAAGGCACGAGTTCAATCAACTTGTTGGTTGGAAATAAGGAGTACTCCAATAAGAAATTAGCCATATTACATAATTTATATTACAACGTAATATTCAGTCAGGATTTTTATAAAAAGTCCTGACTCAATATTATGTAGTAGCATTCATGCATAGCCATCCTTTTTAGCAAGCTTTTGCCTGAATTGAATGTGTGTGTGGTCTTGTGGCCATGAATGTTCAACCACCCTCTCTGTTTAGCAATCTTACTCTCAACTGTAAGCCCATTGCAGTGAAATCTAACTTTTCTAACATGGATAAAGCCTTTACTGCTTCTGAAGTAAAGAAAAGAATTATTGAACCTAGTGACTCTCTATGGAAGGTTCCAGAAAGAATTACAAAAGGAGTATGGTCAATGATAGATTCATGCTATTAGATGCCTATGCTCTCCCTCGAATTGATGACTGGATACAGGAAGTAACAAAATGTTAAGTAGTACCCTGGACCTGAAGAGCACATGCCATCAGATACCACTTAAAGAAAAAAAAAATATACAGGAAGCCAACTTCTGCCATATAACTTGAGTGACTATTGGATCTTAAACTCACACCTGACCTCAAGTGGAGCTCATACATAACGAGGCATCACTAAACATGCAGATAAAATTATTAGCTTGCTGTCACTATGACTAGCTGGATGAACCCCCTATAATCCGAAAGGTAATGGTCAATGTGAGTAGTATAATGGGTTAATATGGAAGCCTATTTCTCTAGTGTTAGCTTCTAGGAAACTTATTCTTTCCAATGGGAAACAGTTTTATCTGAAGTAGTACATTCCATCAAGTCTCTATTCAAATGCCACCCCCCAACAAGAGATTATTTTGATATCAATGTCGGTCACTTAATGGCCATTCTTTACACACCTGGTTATCCATCCCTGGTCCTGTTTTGCTATGCAGATATGTTCATAATAGTAAACATCACCCACTGATAAATCTGGTAGACTTAATAGAAGCTGACCTGCAGTATGCACATGTACAGTTGACTGAGAGGCAAGAAATTATTGTTTCAGTTAAGGATTTTGTCACTCTCCTCCTCCTCCTCCTTCACATAATCCTCTGAACTGAGTGGTACCTGTAGTAATTGTAAGAGTAAACAGAGCTCATGACAACAGTAAAAGTGCTAAGCCTTATTCAACTAAACAAAGCTCAGCTACAAATGAAAATAGGAGTTACAAGTTAAATAACCAACTGGGGTAAGTCCATTGGTTGTACATAGTTAACATAGGATACTATTATTACATTCTTTGTCCCTAGAAAAATGTAGTGTTACCATCCATAATGATCTGGGGTCTTGTTGTCCATTTGGATCTCCTGACCTGTTGGACCCCAGCATCATCTCCATTATGTGATTTGTCATCCTTCTGGTATGGAGACACCCAGGGTACTCCTATTTTGTTTCACAGTGGGGGACTCAGGGATTAGCTCCACTTCAGGGCAGGATGCTAAATCATGAACAGGTACAGTATACTCCTTTCCATCTGGATACTTTATGTTGGCATAAGTCAGATTACTTTCTAAGAGTTTGACTTGGTCCACATAAGGATCGATTTTACTATTTCTTATGAATCTCCTTAATAACATGGGACTTGGTGACATTAGCTGTGTGATGAACGATGAAGTGTATGTAGCTGGGCATCCCAACTAAGCTGAGCAAAAGATTTAAGGATTTGATTAATGAGGTAGTGTGCATGTTTGGACATGGGAAGACGAATGGAAATCGTCAATAACTACCAGTAAATGTGTGTTGCATGTGGCAGAAGGCATAGATCCCTTAAAGTCTGGTTGCCTTGATAAGAGTGTTTTCTGGCAAGCTATAGAAATGAGGTTTAATTTTGGCACAGATTCTGCAAGAAGCACACACCTTTTTTTCCTCCACCATAGAAAAAGGAAGATTTTTTCTTCTAACAAAATGTAATAGTCTAGTAACTCCCAGATAGCATAGCCCATTGTGAATATTGGTAAGGGCAGAATTGGTAATGGTTGAACAAGCGTATGCTCAACTAAGTGCATCGAGAACCACGTTCTCCTTGCCAGGGTGGCATTTTATCATATAGCGAAGACTGAAAATTCTAACCACCATTCTTGAATTTTGGCATTCTTACTTTTAGTATACTATTTGTTGGTAAACATGAAGGCCACTGATCTCTAATCAGTAATTAGGGTAAAATGTTGCTGTGAAAAATAGTGACTCCAGTTCCTTTTTTAAATTGATCAAAAGCTTCAAGTGCATTTTTCTCAAGTGGAAATTTTCTTATTTTACCTATGGAACAACTAAGTATTGACTTTAAGGAACATATTTACTGGTAGTAATTGACAAATGGAAAATGTGAGTATTTATCAATTACTACCAGTAAATATGTGTTGCACATGGCAGAAGGCACTGGATCCTTAAAGTTAATACTTAGTAGTTCCATGGTTCTGGTCACCTTGATAAGAGTATTTTCTGGCAAGTTATAGAAATGAGGTTTAATTTCTGTACAGATTCTGCAAGAAGCACACACCCATGATCAAACCTTCTACTTTGGTGCTCATAATAAAATGATCTACTTGAGAACACCGAAAACCAATCCTTTATCTTGACTATGAGAATTAAAGAAAGGGAAGAATGAATTTCTCTACACCTTTGCTTGATGTTGGAATAGAATTTTCACTTCTTATTTTATTTATATTTTGTGACAGTTTTTCTGTTTTATCTTCTTTACAACTCACAGGGTTTGTTTTATGTGGGGAATTGTCAAAATATTATGACTTCTCAGCTTTTTCTGCAGACATCAACCTGTACCTCTGACCTTGCATCTCTTAGTGCTTTGGGAAGCACATTTTGTGGGACGGGGTAAATCCATTGTTGGAATGCTTCTTCATTTGAAGGCAGTAGTAATTTATTATTTTAATGTTAGCATCTTTACTTAAGAACTTTGGTTGAAAAGCTAGCTGAAATATTTTTCTGCAAGTGGAACATATCAAAATAATCTTTTGTTTGAATTTCAAGGCACATGATGTTTCTTAGATTTTTTTCTTTCTCAGAAATTCTATATTAATCATCTTTCCATTTTTAATCAACTTTCTGTATACCTTCTTTCATAGCATAGGAAGTGCATTTAAATTTTGTCTTTGTAAGAAAATATCTTTGGCATAGAATGATTTTATTTATTTATAGTTTAAGTGTTATTGAATAAAGGCATTTCTAAGTTTTTAAACAATTGTTTTGTTTGAACTATTACTCATCTTGTTTGAAATCTATTAGATTTTGGTTAATGATTTTTGTTATCTTTGTGCAGTTTAGCACAAATTTAGATCATTAAATGCGAACTTTCAAAAACTATTAAATGAATACTAAATATTTTCACTAAGTTCATATTTAAAGGAATGTTTGTTTTAAGAAAACTCTTTCTATTGATCAGTATTTTTCTGTATATGAATAACTTTTTTTTCTTGTGTTTTGAAATTTCAGAAGAGAGTTCAACATGCCAATGAATTGATAAGTGAAGAAGAAAAAGAGAGGCGGCGAGCAGAAAAAAGAAGGGCAAAAAAAAAGGTAAAACATAACATTCTTTTGTAGAGTTTCTTATAGGTTCATATATTTTTAGAATTATTATTGCCATGTATTTAATCCAATATGTCAATTGATATATTTTTCAGCCTTTATCAAATAGTAAAAATGCTGCTGTTCTACAAATCATGTAAACCTCTTAGGATTTTGCTCATTCTTTTCTTACTCTCTTGATTTTTCTCTCTTTCTCTCTCTCTCTCTCTCTTATGGCCTATAACATTGTTATCTAACTGCTAGATTATAGAACTTGTATGATCATGACAACTGAGATGGTTTATATGTGCATTACATTATGTCTCATAACATCTCAGGATTTTAGATGATGTCAGTTGTTGTTAGCATAGATTTTAGAAGCTGTTGATTAAAAATGTTATGTTATAGAATGTTAGTCATTGTATAATAAGCTGTTCTTGGTAGCATAGTGATAAGCTTAAAAGAAGATTAGATGGTTGTTGTAAAGAATATATTTTTATTCTGCAACATAGAATATTCAGTCAAACAACTGAGGAAGATATGAAATATTGCAAGTTGGGTGTGTGAAGTTTACTAGAGTATAATGTTTTATATTGGCAAGTGTGGTGCTAAAAAAAAACAACCTGAGTTTTAAATTGCACTATGATGCATGTCCCATCTGAAAACAAGGAACAATAATTCTGTTTCAAGACAAGAGACAATCCATCACAAGTATGGCATTTAACATCACTAGACAGGCCTGAGTATCTTGTATTGAGAATTAAAATATTTGCCAACAGCTTAGGGTATCTGAAGTTTTCTTGATCTGAGAACATTAGCATCTTATAATGAATTGATGATTGACTTCTTTTCAATCATCAATCTCTACCTGAGCCTCCAGAAACCATTGTCTTTTCTAAAGGTCGTAATACTAAAGAGATAATTTTATGACATCCCTGACTTAAATAATGCTCCTTCAGTTTTGTTTGGAAAAGGCTTTGATTTTTTTTTTTTTTTTTTTTTTAAACCAAGTTTAACAACTTTGTCTGAGGCATAGACTTTGAAGATGCTTGTTTAACTTCATTTCAAATTGGCTTTCTGAGTTAAGCATAATTTTGTAAACATGACTTTCTTCAGAAATACATTTCCATTCACTTATCCATCAACTTGACAAGTTTCTCTGGAAGAGGCTCTCTGTTTTTATTGAATGACAATAACTAATTTGTAGTTAAGTTTGAGTTCAAATCTCAGTAGTGTTTCATTTTTTAAATTTCAGCCTTTTACTGTTTTTACTGCTATATCAAACCTTTTACTGTTTTTACTGCTATATCAAACCTTTTATTGTTTTTACTGCTATATCAAACCTTTTACTGTTTTTACTATATCAAACCTGTTTCCAGCACCACACAAGCCTCTGAGTAAGAAGGCCTTGTTATGGAATTAGTAATGAAAGATTTTGCTTCATTATTTACATTATTCGGACTATTGTCTTCATCTTTGTTACCATATTTATTACGTTTCAGCTGTTGTATGCTCTGGCCTTCTTCAGGTGGTTGGAATGTCGAACTTAACCCTTTATTTCGCTCACTGGGGTAGGTTGTTCTAGTTCCACGTGCCATGTTTAATGGATGTCAGTTATCAGTTATCTCCTGTTAATTTCCCTCTGAAAGTTCTCCACTGCCTTAACCAGATATTGAACTCACACTCTTTTGGGTCCTGCCTGAATAATGTAAATAATGTACATAATACCTCATCTCAGAAATATAGACAGATACTGAAGATTTTGCTAGTAATTTAAAAAAAATTTAACCCTGATAATGTTGTATACCTACACAATAGCTCAGACATGGGGATGATATCTTCATATATGGTTTCATTCTGAAGCTGTACAAATACTATTAGATCATGTGAATTCTCTCAATACATCATGGCAAAAGAATACATTAAGAAGCTTATTTAGATGTTCTAGTAACTCACACAGTGTGACTATATCTAGAAAACTGACACACACATTTATACTTAAGCTTTAAGTTCCAACAACCTTATTTGTAAGAAAGTTTGTTGTAAAAGAACAAAAATAATCTGCAGTTAATAAAATATCAGTGTAGTATTTTAAAATAAAATTGTATTATAGACCCACTCACAAAAATATAAGTTTACAGTGGGAGAAGAATCTAAGCAAATGTATGGAGTTGATTCAAACTTTAATGATCAGACTGGAATATTAAAAAACTATTATTTTCACTGAGATACTTAAATTAGGCATGGCAGAACATGTATAATGGAAAAGGTCAAATCACCTTCTCTAAAAATAGTTTGAACAATTAAAATTATCCAGTCTCAACCAGATGATCATGATGAATATATATATATATATATATATATAAGGAAATGCTGAAAAGTTATCAGCTTGGTCAAAAAGAGTTTAAAAGAAATCTTGTCACTTAGATATTGATTACATCGAGCTGAGCTACACATGGATTTTCATTGTAGCATCCTATGGAAATCTGTATTAAGAAAAATTAAGTTTAGCAGTTAAGAACTCCTATTTCAGAATTCAATGTATATCCATTGTTTTTTAAATTGTTAATGGCACTCAAAATGGTGTTCAACAAAAGGTCATCTTGATAAAAATAGATTAAGCTTTTCTGACTTAGATGTCCCCACATTAATATTACTAACCACACTGTAACACTTATTCTTTTGGCTTTTATAGGCTGTTAAGGTGTAGAAGGAAAACAATTAAGTACTTTTGGAGACCAGTATATGCAGTGTATATTTGAGAAAGGCTGAAGAATGTCAATCAAAACACTAAAATAACAGGACAATGATTAAAAAATTATACAAAATAATCATAAATTTTGATGTAATAAGATGTTGATGACCTCATTTCCAATCTGGCAAATCATTAAAACAGTGTTTTCTGAGGTCCAATTGTAGTTTTGATGAAAGAGCAAGAAACTTTAATTTTCCAACATTGTGAACCTCATAACTCTGCTCAAATACAACTTTTTACTTATTAATAAAAGTAAGCATTATTAAAATTGACACAATGTTTCCAATGATCAGGAAATTAATTTATTCCATCACTATAAAGACTGGGAGTCACAGCAATTAAACTTTTGAAAGGTATTGATAACCTGGTCTGCAGTAGTGGTATGTATATGCATCTAAAGCCTAGAAAAGTTGATATCACTTGTAGGTGACAAGTTTGGAATAGAGGCAAATAAAGAGGGTTGGTTAGAACATCGATGCCTAATTATGTCAGTTTTTTTGTCATGATTTTTAAAGTATGCAACAGAATATGCTTTTTTATTCTCCACTGCTGGCAAGAATGCATTTGATACATCAATTCCAAGTCATATTAATAGGACTGTTGTGATGGTCTGGCCAGGTTCTGAGAGACTAACCACCAAATATTCAAGCAGATTATTTTGGTTTTAAGAAGGTTGAGTGAGGAACAACTTTCTCAACCCAAGGAAAGCTACATTTCTAATTAGCATGCACAAAGCATTTTCCATCAACATAAGTGCACATGATCAAGGAAAAGGTTACATTTTATTCTTTTAAATAAACAAATTGCAGCAAATGTCAAACTGTGCAAGCTGATGATCATCAGATAATTCACTTTTGCATTTTCTTCACTTTGCCAATTTGTGCCAGATGTTTTACCTCAGCTTTGTTCCCCACTGCCCAAGTAATTGTTTCTGCATAAATCTCTATGGTTGCCTCTAGATTTTTGTCAAATGATGACTTGTGACTACAATCAGGCTCAATTTGGAAAACCAGAAGTAAATTTTCAGAACCAAAAACGTCTATGCTAAAGCTGACTCCAACCATTGTTGATTTTACAGATGGTTTTGGCTATTCAGTGGTTCAGTCTGAACTTGTGTTACATAAATACATGAAAATTGTGTTTATTTTATGAATGTTTGCTTTGATACTCTGGAGAACCAGAAAAATTAGACCATATCCAAAAGAGATGTAGAACTTTAAAATGATAGGTGTATGTATAAACAGAAGGGAACAAATATGCAATTGCACTTATTTCAAAAATGGCCAACTATATGGATTATCCATGAAAATTTGTATTTTTTCAGTCACTTCTTTGTACAAAAAAAAAAAAAATTCCAGTGGTAGCTATTGAGATGATACTACTTTATTAAATATGGGTAATGATTTCATGTTAATCTCATTTTTATGAGAAATGCTTTCCATATTTAAGGTTTTAATGACACATACTGACAAAATGCATTATTTTTCTTCATAATATTTAATACATACACTATGGTTTGATTAAGAATTGTTTTATTGAATTAAAAAAAAAATTTGTTTCAGAGAAGAAGAGAAAGAAAAAAATTGGAAAAATTAGAACAACAACCGAAGCAGGTAAAAACATTTTTTTTTATAGTGTTTTGTATTTTTCCTTTATATCAGTTCTACTCTGTTTATTCCCTGCTGTTAAAAATAACTTGGTGGTAGAAACTTTGAGCTTAAACCTAATGTTACTTGTCTGCCTCTTCAATTGAACTGATTTTTACACTATTTGTAGTGTAATTAGATAGTGAAATTTTTGACTCCAAGACTTATTCATTCTTTAATTAAAAGTATATATAGTGTTCATTTCTATGCTAGGCCTACTGAAGAAGTTATTAGAGTCTACCTCTAGGGTATAGTGGCTGAAATATGACAACCACCAAGATGAGGACTGTAGCCTGAGCATTATTAGGCAAGTTACAGTTCAAATCTGTAATAGGTTTATGCAAAAATATTAATCATTTTAAGGTTTTTAGATTTTTGTATAAAGACATAAAAAGGCTAACTAGTTTGTCTGTAGAGTCAATACACTGCACCAGTGTTTATAATGTTTCTATATATTACAATATAAAGTGGTATTCGCTATTGAACTGTTGTCATGTTAGATCTATTTACTTTATCTATTTACTATTTATCAGTTGTACTGTGAGCAAATAAGACTAATTAGAAGGAATCAAATTATCTCAGTTTTACAAGAACAAATTTGGAACAAGATGGAGAAAAGGATGTTAAATAAATTGAGGAATGTATAGAAACCTGAAGTTTTCAATGAGATCAAAGTTTATCAAACAACTAAAAATGTTTTCCTTATAAAATATAAGAAGCCTATAGATTAGTGAGAGATATATTTAGAAAAGCAAGTAGAAGATATGAAAAATAGCATTTTTACATGGCTGAGTGCTTGGAACATTAGCATTTCAACCATGAGAGCAGGATTCGAATCTCAATAGTCTATTTCTCAAGCAAGTGATTTCTTGATAATATTGTCCGGTATACAGAATCATTGGGAAGTGTCTGAAAATCATACTACAGGTTGTTTGAAGCTTTTTGTGTGCAATTGTGTAGACAAAACTGTTTGGAAGTTGTTGATGAATTTCTTATCACAAATTATCATGACTGAAAATTTGAATGTACTAGCTTTGTTCAACTGCTGATCATACCAGATTATGCACTCCCTTTGAGATATTGTAACTAAGATTGCTGAGCATATTTGCAGCATAAACCACAGGTTGCCTGTTGAAGAAGCATAAATGTACCTGCGTGGGCATCTGCAAAAAAGATTAGCTCACCTCCCTAGCAGATGGATCTACTTGGAATCAAGTAGTTGGGGTTTATTATTATTATTATACAGGATGTTCCCAAAAAAATTGAAATCATTTAAAATCCGAACATCTGAGTAACTACTTGTCCCAGGCAAACAAAATTAAATAGGCTTATGTTGAGCAATAAAAGATTTATTTATCAAAATTCAAACAAGATATTTAAAGGGATGTAGATTTTATAATCGATTTCACAAATATTCAATATGCACACCACCTGTGACATAACACACAAATTAGTAGTCCAGCTCCTGCCAAACTCGCTGTAGCATATCTTGTGTAACAATCTCCAATCTTAAATTCCTCTAGGCTTGTTGGAGGAGGTGGATATAGACCTGTCCTTTCACATAGCCTCATAGAAAAAATCACAAGATGTAAAGTCAGCACATTGTCATTATCACTGGCATGCCTGACCCATCTTCCTCGTAGATTCTCAGTGATATAAGTTTACACAGTCAGATTCCAGTGAGATGGAGCCCCATCCTGTTGAAAAATAAAGTGTTCATGCTCATTAGCAATGAGCTCATCAAATAACCAGTTTTGAAGGATTTTCCCGAAGCTGATTGACAATATTTTCTGATACTAGCTGTCATCCAGACCCCTGTGCCATGTCCAAATCTCCTTTCTAGTTGGTACATTTTTCTTGAATTTTCTCGAAAATGCATGCTACACACTCTTCTTTGACTGTGTTTGAGCATATTCTAACATACAAAAAGCCTTTTCATTTTTAGTGGATGCCATTTTTCACCCTGAAAAAAAAAAAATTAAGCATTTGACTTAGTTAGTTTTTACACATCTTGTTTAAATTTGAAATCATTTGGGCAAGAATTGGCTATGTTAATAGACTACAAAATGATGTCAATTTGGTGGGTATACACTGTATAATAAAATGTCTTTTATAGTTGAACTTGTATATTTTGAATGATCATATTTATTTTAAGAGAATGTAAAATTTACAATGAGAAAAGTTTAAATTTTTTTTCTCTTACTGCTGCTCATTTGTATTAACACTTTTGTTTTTCTTTGCAGAATGAAAAATCTTCACAACATAAAAATAAAGTTTTTAACGAATCTCAAAATGATAGAAAATCCAAAAAAAGTGATAAAAAGTAAGTTATATTTTATTTGCATTTTCATTTATTTTTTGTGAACAAATATCTTTTATCTCTCATTTCATGTCTAATTCATATTTGTTTTTATTAACTTGATTTTATCAGTGAATTTGACAAATCTTTAAATTGCTCTTTATTTAGGCTTGAATGATGTATAATTTCAAAGCAATCTGAACATACTTTAAGTTCAGTTTATAATATGCTCAGCAAAATATCCCCTGGAGCTAATTTTACTGTATCCCAGACAACTTGTTGGTAACACCAAAGTGAAACTCTTTTTGCCTTTTGAAAGTTGTCAAATTTGTCTGAAAATGATCATCCTGTGCTAATATTAAAATTAATTAAAAAAAAAAAAAAAACTGTTCCCATATCATCTAAATTCAAGAAACAAATACCCATGTAATTCTTTTTCAACATGTCTGTAATGATGTTTTGCTGTTGTACCTTATGTACAAATTGTTCAAATATTCTGAATGGAGATGTTTTGAAGTTTCCATTACATAAAGAGTTAATAAGAAAGCTTATAATAAATTGTATATCCATGACTTGCAAGCAAGAAAGAGGAAAACTGACTTCAAAATGAGAGCAAATAAGATTCTTTAATCATAACATTTCTAATAATCAACTACTTATACTAACAGTAAAAATAATAAATGACCAACTTAAATTGCTTGGTGGTCAACACCTAAAATTTTTTTCAAGTTATTGTGACTCAATATTGTTTATTCAACTTTGTGGCAAAACTATCCAAATTGTATTTTTAATTAGTATTTTAGCCGTTACCTAGTTGTATTTGATTAAAGCAATAACTAAAATTTTACAGAATAAAATAGATTAGTTTAAAATTATACACTAACAAGATCCATTTTTAAATTTAAATGCTATAACATTTTTCAACTATATATATATAAAAAAAACAAACATAAGGATGTATTTTGTAGTCCCTTTTTTATAGTATGGCACTTAATAAAAACTGGTTAATTTTCTATAATTTCTCACAGATGTTTTGTATTTGTAAATGTTTTCGATTCTATATGTAAAGGTTTTCATAAGAGAAAATTAAGATGCTTAAAAGAGAAATCTATGTACCTTGCTTTCTATATATTATTTTCATTTCAGATTGGTCCCTGACACCTCAGAAGATGAGGCAGTAAGTTGTTTTTGTACATTTGATTTATTGTGAGAATTGGGATATTTAGCTATTATTTGCATTTTTGAATATTTAGATTTTTTTCGTATTCAAGAGACATGCTTCTAATAAATGCTTCAAGTTTCAACTTCACAAAAGAGACAAAAAGCTTTTTGGAAGTTTATTAGCATATTATTTATCTTAAGTCATCATATTTTCTTAGTTCATTTATCTGTTTCAATAATTTAACAACTAAACTAAGTCATTCATTCAAAAGTTGTACACATTATAATAGAATTAACACTAATCCTGATATCTTGTTCATTATTTTTTTTATAATGTGAGCTTTCTGTTCACTACATTATGTTTTACCTCCACAAAATCACTAAGAAATCAGCATAAAAACATAATCATGAAAACATGCTCCAAATGTAATAAAAACATAGTTTTACCATCAAAATCTCTGTTATTATTAAGGGGAAGGATCAAAGTAATTTTTTGAGTATTTAATTAAATTTTTTACTCCTTTTTAGAACATTCGAAATCTTGATTAAAAAGAAAATAGTTTTTCTATCTTTTAGCATAGCAAATTTTAGCCCCCCCTTTTTTTTGCATTGCCAGACACATTAATTTGGAAATTCTTGCAAAAATTAAATAATTGTCAAATTTTATGAAATTTTCAGGACTTATTCACAAATGAATGAAATTATTTTTTTTAATTTTTTTATTAGAAAATCTTGGTAAAAATATATTTATTTTTTTGTGTGTTTCACCTCCTTTCATGTAATTTTTTTGAAAACTCAAGGAAATTTAGCATGATGATTTTTAGTAACTATATTAGAATATCTTGAAGAATTTAAATCACCAAATATTTTTACAAAATTGGACCCTGTCTTATCAAAAATCTGTTCTGAATTAAAAAAATAAAAATCAATAAAACTAAGACATTATTTAATTAGAGAAATTTTTAATTGCTTTTATGAATAATATATATTAAAGACAATATTGCCTAAAGAAAAAAATAATTTCTGATAAAAAAATGAATTTTTACAAGATTTGTTTTCTTTTTTTACAATTTTAAATTGAATAATTTATAAAGTTTTAAAATCTTCTTAAAATTCGGTTTCAATGTGATAGCTCTTATGAAATATTGTTAAGTAAAAACTATATTTACTAACAGAATTTCTAAGTATGGATGTTTAAACCTATAAAATTATCATTAAAAGGTCATGTGTCTTACAGAAAAAAAATCCTCATGTAAATTTTATTGTCTGCTCCACTATACTTAACTGAAGATGTTTAGCAGTCATTCAGCTATCAATAAATTGATAAACATGTCAGAAAAACAAGACCCGTGGTTAAGAAATACTTGTATACAATATTTTGTGCAATAAGTAAGTAATATTTGTTTTGAATCAGATTAATTTTAGTTTAAATTTGCTAATTTTCCTCAAATAACATTTCAGAAATATATATTTTATTTTTGTAAGATTTTTAAAACCAAGAATTAATTTTTGTTTAAAAATGTCAAAATGGCCGTTTTTTATCGATTTTACTAAAAAAAAAACCCCAAAAAAAACAATTATTTCAATCAATATAATTTCTGTTTGAAATACACCACAGTGTATTTTTCTTACTGGAAATAGTAAATTTTAAATCCTTTATCTTTCAATTAAAGCTAAAATGAAAGTTTTTTTTTTTCATTTTTAAAACTTCATCTTAAACCTCACATATAGCAAATTAGTGGAGGTACCTAGTTTTAAGTAAATATAATTTTAAAGTAATGCTTGAATATAAAAGTTGGAAAAAAAAAAGTACTATTGCAAAAAAAAAAAAACCTGACCTTTTTATTTTCTTTTACTTTTCAAAGTAATCTAATATTTATATATTGCACAATTAGTTGTAATAGAAAATAAATAGCTTACTTATTCAAAAGTTTAAATGATTTATTGTTCCTATTCAAATGATCAGAAATATTTAAATAGATTAGTAAATTAATTTTTAAAGTATATATTTTTAATTTTTAAACTATATATTTTTAATATAAAATCAGTGCAGAGTTTCTCTTCACTTCAAATTTTATGTTAGGAACCTTGTGTTATGGTAATTTTTTAAACATAGCTTAGATGGGCACCCTGTGAAGATTGAACTCACTACTCAGTCATAATTGATCTAGTGAGATAATCTTGCTAACCATTACACCATGTTGAAGTGCCCAGGGACCTAACATTATGCATGGAAATCAGTCTTCATTTATGAAACAAAATGTTTTGTCATTGTTTAAAAACCATTAATTTCTTCTTATATGTATATAGAATTTCTTAAGATTAAATATTATTAAATTAATACTCCCAAGTGGATAACTACAAATGATGGAATATTTTTCTGCACAGAAAGTCTGTGATAGATTTTAACTACTAATATAAACTCACAGTATTTTCAGAAGAGTTTATGTAATTTAATCTTAAATTCATTTTTGGAAGTAAATATCATTTGAATTTTATTTGATGAAGCATTGTTAATTTATTAATTTTTGGTGAATATTTTTCATTTTACTTTTGTTTTTTTATTGCAACTCTATCATTATAGATTGTTTTACTTGGATTAGTCTCTTCATCTTGGTTGTTATAGTCATCACATTTTGGCCTAGTAGCGTCTGGCCCTCTTCAATTTGTGTAGTTGGTAACCTTCTGGAAATTTTGAACCAAACCCTCTATTCAGTTCATGGGAGTAGATTGTTCTCATTGCACTGTCCATGCTAGAGAATATCTCATATTAGTTCATTTTTCCTTGTCATGTCATTTGTCTCTTCCACTAAACCAGAGTATATGACTTTTTGCAATACTCATCTATGGGGGGGGTTAAACTCACAACTACCATCTATCTAAATCTATTTCACCAACACTTTTATAACAACAAAGATGTGGACACTTGAAGTAAATCTGTTTATAATAAGGACAATTCTTTATCCTTCAAATTCTTAGGAAGCTGAGGACAAGGTATATGAGTTTGAATCTTGCTGAGTTTTATTCTTTATTTCTCATCCACAATGCTTAATAACAATCATAGGAGTTGCAATAAAACATATGAATGTTGCAATAAACACACAACAAAAATAGGATAAAATTCTATTAAAAAATTAATTGATGTGAATAAATTTCAAAATGTTTACCAAATTTCTTTCATCTTTTCTGTATTACTATCTTGTTTTTATTTTAATTTTGTCCACTCATGTGTTAAGATTTAAGCTTGAAAATTTCTAAGTCTTAAATAAACGGATCTAAATTGTTGGCTCTGAAATTCTGGATATTAGTGCTATTCCAACCATTGGTTTAAATGCTACTGAAATTTATGTTGAATTTTTTAAGATGAAGAATTATTATTAAATGTCTTTCCATTTTGAATGTACATTCATCTTGGTGGTTATACTCATTATTTTGGTCATTGTACTTTTTGTCCTTCTTCTATTGTCTGTTGTACTTGGTAATCTTTTTGGAATTTTGAAAGAATCTGTTATTCAGTCCATAGACACAGCTTGTTCTCATTATGATTTTCATGCTTAGGGGATATCAGTTAGTTCTGTCTAGTTTATTCAGTGTTGTGTCACTTATCTATTTCTTCCACTGAACCAAAGTATATGAATTTTCTACACGGCCTGACCCAGGAATTGAACACAATTACCAGGAAACCAAATATGCTTTAATCATTTCTTTAATCCACTAGGCCATGTGTGAGGCACGAAGGCTAATATAGATATCCATTAACTTTCAATTTACTCTGGCTTTGAATAAATAAATTATCTAAGACAATTTATTTGAAAAAAAAATTAAATTTGCATTAAAAAGATAAATTATATACTGAAATGTTTACTTTTATATAAACAGAAATTTCTAAAGAATTGATGGATTTTATTTTTTAATCTGACATATTCTTATTATTCAAACAATTTTTTTAATGGTTACCCATGTTTGAGTAGAGGCTCCGTTTATTTTAAATAGTTATTTATTTTGTCTACCAGCCCGTGTACTCATACTGTATTTTGGGAAAATCTGAATGACTCCGTGTGCTTTAAAGACAAAATAGGACCTTGCCTTATTGTGATGCTCTTTGTAGCTAAGCAGTAAAAGCACACCAGATCAGATAACGGTTCCACCTGCAAAGGTGGACGCAGGTTTGAATCCTGCTGGAGGGCACATTTTAAGTTTTCTCAAGTATGTAGACCAGTAGACAAAATAAATACTGTTTAAATTAAATGTAATGTCTTCTCAAATACGGGCATCCACTAAAAATAATGTTTGAAATAATAAAAATAAATAGAAATGCAATTTAAGTACAACTTTGTACCGAGAGAAAGAAACAAAATTATAACTATACTATCTCTTGACAGAGATTATCAGCAAATTTATTTGTTGCCATTTGTAAGATAATTCTACTCTTCTTTACCTCACTTTTATGTCAATTTTCAAGAGTTCTCCTTTCATTTGAGCCTCTTCTCACAAGAAAATATTTTTGGGCGGTCAATTTTGAATTTGTCATGTCTGTTCCCTCCCTTAATTTGTTCTTTATTTAGAATTGTCATCTTTTCCCTATGAATCTGTTTTGCCTTTGTTCTGTTCATTTCACCTTGTTGTCATTCAATAATTCTTTTTTAAACTCTGTGAAAAGATTTGCAGTGTCTTTATTTCATTGATCCACATTTGAGTTTTTCAACAGTCATGATCAAAAAATGGTTGCTGCAATGTTAGCTATGTTTTAAAAAATAGGTTAAATTCATATGTATTGGTTTAGAATCCATCACCAGCTATTAATATTTATACAACCCACTCATTCTTTTGTTCAATTAAAATAAAACCCAAAAAAACTCATCCTCTAGAATTACTTTAAGTATTTTATAACCTATACAATTATTTTTTGATATTATCTAAGATTACTAGCAATCTTCTGCTTTATTGTCATACTTTGTAATAGCAAAAATAATTTTGTTTGCTATGTAGTAATTACTCATCAATACATATGTTAATGTATTGTATTCTTTGATGTTTAAGGTTAAGCCATAAAACTTTTGTCTTGTGAAATTTACATGCATATTTTAGATGAAAAATTTACTTACGTATCATACATGCATTGCTACTTTGTAGACTTTGACTAAATTATTCATATGCTGTCAATCAGTATTTAATGCCTTATACTTCTAAAGTTTATAGTGTAAAACCTATAATCTGTAAATGGGGACACTCATGAGGATCAAATTCACTACACTTGTGAATTGAACTGTAAAATGAGTAAATGTCCAACTGCTACGGCATTAAAACTTTTCTCTTATCATTTGTTATTTTGTTATTCAAAATGGAATTGTTTTGTGCAAATCAAGAGTGGCCACCTATTTTTCCATTAAACCTTTTAACACTATATGGATAAAACTTTATTACATTTGGTAGGGATATTTGCACTCTCTTCTATCTATATTAGGTATGAAAGCTTATCTGAGATTATTGAAAAGGTGACTGTATAGTTTTCCTTTTTAAATCCAGGAACATTCTGCAATCAAGGTAGAATCTTTTTTTTTTTTTTCCTATGTATATTTGTTTCATTAATATTTAGTCTTTTTGAGCTGGGAGCAAGAAAAATGTGTTGGATTTTGAATATGAAAAATGTCATTTTCTTTTTCTTTTGATTTTGTTCTTAGAATTATTTAAACAGAACTTAATTTATCCACTTGTTTGACATATGACTTTAGTTAAGCATATTTATTGTCAAATACATAAATCATTTTATAACTTTTTTCATCTCTCTCATGGTTAATTTTTTTTAAACTATAGTTTCTTTATATTAACCTTTTGAATGTTTTATGCTTTCTGAATGCTTTTTAAATACCTGTACAAGGGTTATGTAAAAAGGAAAGTTTTTTTTTTTTTCATCTATAAATTAAATTAGTAGAACAGAAAAATAAACTTCATTATATACAAGTTGATGCTGAAAGGCTCTTGGCCAAATTAAGAAATTCTAAAAAAAAAAAAAAAAAATAACAGATGTCTAATCATTTTGAAAAGTAGGTTGGACAAAGAATTTTTCAGCACCCCCTTGTATAAAATTGCATAAAGATTTTTTTGTAACTGTTGAAAAAAATTTACCTGTCAGTTTTTCAGATTTTTGAAGAATTCTTACACAATCTATATAAATAGGCAACTTTACCAGTTTGTTGACCAGCACCACAATTCCAAAATAGATGATGTTTTTAAACTTATATTCTTTACTAGGTCTAAGGAATTGAACAAAAGATGGTGTAGATTTATGTGAGTCAAAAATTTAGAATGAGATTTTGTACTGCTTTTGGATACAAATATAAACAGGTCTCTAACTTCATTTGTGATATAAGTTATTTGATCTCGGAGATCATTTAAGGGTACCAGATAATGCAGCATACTGTTTCTAGTCAAATGAAGTGAAATATTGAGTTTGTTGGGTCGACTTTCAAGGTTATTTTACAGGGTGTCCCTAAAGTCTGGATACATAGGAAATCTCATTAACTATATTTTGTTTACCTCCACAGATTAAACATGGTTTTGTCCAAAGAAGAAAGAATTGACTTCTTTTTTTAGGGATATGCAAAAGAAGGTATACTCAATGAAAATCCCAGATGCAACACACTGGATTGTATAAAGAGTGAATGTGCTAAAATGTGGAAAAAGTTTACATGAATCTAGCAAAGTGCATCAACTTTTGCATCACAAATGATGGAAATCATGTTGAAGATGTTATTTGTTAATGTATGTATAGCTGGCCAATTGTATTCGAGGATACTTGTCTACTAGGGTGGCTAGCCAATCCCTATTGCAGACACTTGCTCAGGTGCATTTATGTTTATTCAACGTCCACAGAGCCCACCTGTGGTTCATACTGCAACTATACTGAGCAGACCTTAGTTACAGTTACTGGAAAAGAGCATTTTATCTAACCTGATCAACTATTTGAACAAGGCCAGCACGCTCAAACCCTCGGCCACGATGACTTGTAACTTTGCGCTAGCACAGCTATCAATGTCCTCCAAGGGTTCCGTCTACCCAATTTCATTCACAAGGCTTGGGTCAACCCATGGTATAGTTTTCAGGCACTTTCCAAATGTTCCACATGCTGGGATCAACCCCTCCAGTCCGATAATATCAGGAAGTCTCTTTACTGACAAATCAACCATGGTGAAATTCAAACCCGGGTCTCATGGTCAGAATGCGAATGTTCTAACCACTCATCCACTTGCCCATATTTGTTACTATTCCAGTTCAATAAAATGTTGTTAAAAATTATATTTCTTGAAAATATACATTTTTGCCTATGTGCTCAGGATTTAGGGACACTCTGAACACCAGAAGTCAATTTCAGATTAGAATGTTTTTTTCCCTTCTGTTAATAAAGAAAAAGGGTTAAATTCTAAGATGTTCAGAGTTAAACTTGATTTTTAAATTGTTTTAAATGTAACAAAAAAATGGCTCAAGCCTATTTAAACTATTATTCTTGGAGGATGAGGCATTCTTGTTTCAAAAAATGATGCAGTTGAAGAAATAAACTCACAATGTTGCAACATATCCATAGAAATGTTTATACTGTACAAGTTTATTGACAGTTTTAGAAATTTTTGGAGGCTGTTATAATCCAGTTTTCTTGAGCTGCCTGATATTTTTCCTTACATGCTAAAAGTTGGTATACCCATAATACTTTTGGGGAATCTTGACTCTCTCCAAAATTTTGGAGTATAATTCACCTGTCAAACAGCTTCTACATGTCAATTAGTCATCTGTCTTAACTGGTGTAAGCAAAAAGGTGAATGTGTTTATTCTCAGGGTCTCCATAATTCTAATAAATTTGACCTTTGAATTCAAGCAACTTTAATTTCCAGTGAGGCTCAGCTTTACCATGACCATCAGCAAGGTATAAGTATAATCTATCAAGAGCACTGACTTCAATCTACTTCTCTATGTTTTTTCTATAGCTAGCTCTTATGTCGGGGATTGATAAGCTGTAGAAAATGAATCAATCAAATCAAACAATCTCTGATGTTGGTTATTACTGGGTTGGATCCTCAAACAACCTTTTTATCTTGGCACCCAATGGAAGAAATACTAATCTCATTCATTCAATAGATATTCAAATTAATGGATTACATTATGGTTTTGTGTATCAAAATGTTTTTTTCAGTAACACTTGTAGTGTAATCTTTTTATTTTCCCTGTGTTATTATATTTGAAATTATTTTATCTCAGTAATGGTAGATGTCCCTGCTGGTATATGCATATTCAGTAAAACAAGTGATATATTTTGCAAGGGCACATCTTTACTATAGTTAAATTTTGGTACAGAATGTGTATCATGATTATTGTTATCACTTTAAATATCAATTAGCCACTTTGCTAATATAGTCAAAGAAAAAAATGTTTTTTTTATATTGATTCAATATTGTTTAAGGTAATAAATATGTTTCAATACCAACTCTATTCAAATAATACTAATCATACTTATTATAAAACCCAGGTTGTGTGTGTGTCTGTTCGTTTATATATTGGATTGGATTTTCTATATTTTTCAACTGATTTCAACAAAACTTCACAGGACTACGTAAAATTACCTTGCGGTGATTCTGACAGCGCCAAAAATTGGAAAAACACAATTGTTTTTGCACGAAATCAATTTGAAAACACGATTAAGAGGCATTAATGAAAGGGGACAACTCATATCGAGTTATACTTATTATAAAACCCAGGTTGGTTGTTTGTGTGTGTTCGTTTATATATGGGATCGGATTTCCTACATTTTTCAACCGATTTCAACAAAACTTCATTTTTTTTTTTTTTTTTTGGCAGGTAGTGTTTCTTATTGTCTTGCACACTTTTTTCTTTATTTTTACATTCAGAATGCTTTAAAAATTCCATTTACAAGACAATTGTTTATAATAAAATTCTATTCAATCGGTAAATTCGTAAAAAAAAAAAACGAAACAAAAAAAAAAAAAACTAATTAAGACATGCGTGTCTGTCAACCTTAAACAATCTTTGTCAATTTTATTTTTCGGTCTTCATGATGGTTGATACTTGATCTATCTCTTACTGTTACATCCCTGGGCATTGCCGGGCTCTACTGCTAGTCTTAGAATAAAGAAAAGAAACAAAACTTAAAATTAATGTGATTAGAAGAACTATCATGTAATAGTTTAACCTGGAATTGTTCAAAAGAATATTTTGAAGTTGTAGCACAATCAATTAACCAGAAGTGTTCTATTGATCTTTAAGAAACAGAAGGTGCTGTAAAAGTTTGTTACAGATCATAACACTTTTCTGTACCTTCTAATCTCAATGTAGATGTTTACTTAACTGCATGGTGACTAAATTGATTTACTGCATTTCTTATCTTTCTCTATTTTAGTTGGGTTTTAGAAGTACATATACTTTAGTACACTGAATAAAGAAAGTGTATTCCTAAATTGAAGATAATTGAATAAAATATTCTTCCCACCATAGTTCTATGTTTGAACAGAATTAAATATAAAGCTTGATTCTATTCCGATTATGAAAGGATATCTGCTTATGGTTATAAAAATTATTTAATTGCCTTGTCACTTTCTGTTCATTTTCTGCACCAAATAATGACAACAATTTTCCAGTCAGCAGAAATGGAAATATTGATTTAAAGATTCTAAAAGTTTTTCAATTTTTTTTAGCTTTTCTTTATATTTTACATGATCAACAAGTCTGTAGCCATTGGGACACATATACTTATCTTGGTTATTATACTCACAATGTTTTAACAATTGTGTACACCAGACTCAGTAACCTTTTTGGAATTTTAAACTATCAGTTTACAATCTCTGAGTTCTTGAGGCTGTTTACATCAAATTTCAGCAGCCGAGTCTATGCAAATAAAAGGAGCATTTTATGCGTTCCTTATGTTTGACCAAGGGACTGTGAGTGACTTTTTTCTACTTTATTCTCTTTTAGAACTTCCTAATTTTTTTTTTTTTAATCCTGAATTTATTTACAATTAAAATTCATTTTAATCGCATTCCAACTTACCCTCCTCATTTGTTATTTATTATTAATGTGTCTTTGTTTGTGTTTTGCCAATGATTACTTTTTGAAAAAGCATTGGCTGAAAGGGTCCTAATGGTTTAATAATGATGTTTATCTTGTTTTTCTATTTCTCTGAGTACAAGTCTTTGTGTGTGTGTGTATATATATATATATATATATATATAAGAAATTCTAAAACTGAATCCAATTTTAAGGTTAGATAATCAGCTATTGCATTTAATTGATAATTTACAGCTGAAATGTAGTGAATAAAAAAAAGAAGAAATATTAAATTTTACTGCTTTGCTCTTCCATTTAATTTCAGATGTTTCTCACTGTTTTTGTAGTTTAACATAACTAATTTTTCATGCAATGTGACTTGTGACTGATTTTAAATTTAGCATTTAGAGGATTACAAATTACTAAACAAATATTTACAAAATAGAAGTGATATAATTTCTACAATGACTTTAGTATTTATTAAAGAATCATTTTGCTTAATTTTGAAATTGCTTTTTCTTAAAGGAATTTGTGAGAACAAACAATACTAATTACCTCTGAGAAATGGATCTTCAAACATTTTTTATATCAATTCAGTGATTCTTTGTGCTACTTATGCATTACATCATCTTTCAGAGAAATCTTTTATTATCTACCACTGCATCCATTTTAATGTAGTCTTTCTAAATTAGGATTAGCTGAAAAACTTACCTTGTTATTTTTAAAGATGTGCCATATATAAATAAAATACAAAGAGTATAAATATGTGCATTTAATAAACTTCAATAATGTTTAACACTGATTTTAAATTTAGTAAAATGAAAAGAAAATATTTTGTACTTTTTATATCCTGGTTGGATGAGGGGAGAGGTCATCAATCTTAATGATAGATGATCCTGTTCAGTTTGAGAAAGCAACAGTGTTATGTCTGATTTGTAGAAACTACTTCAGGAATATCTTCTATTTTTTTCTCTCTGATCCACTGTTTTTATTTAGAACTAAAGTGAATATTGGAAAAGATATTTGTGTACTGCAGATTTATGATCCATAAACTGTAAGAATACAAATTATTTATATAACAATGAAATCTTCCTCATCTGGAGTCATTTTACAAAAGAGTAAAATCAGATCTCAACATTTTTTTTTACTTTTCAGTCTTTGTTAATTTAGGTTTCTTTTGGTTTTGTCAAGTTTAAGCATCTGATGCATTAATTTTAGTAACCATAATCAAATAATAGGAAATAAGTATTCTTACTCAATATTACCATTTTTAGGATTGAGTTTCTGGTTCTTTCTAAGGTTTTTCTTTAACTCCCAGTAGCCCCTTGCATTCTGGTGGCATTGTCAACTTGCTTGGGGCGAATTGATTAAAAGGAACAAAAAAAAAAAAACCAAATGAGCTAAATTTCTAATTTCTTACATAATTCATATAAAACTTGAATATAATTTTGGATATATTAAAATAAATTGAATATGAATAAGTAAAAAAGAGAAGTCTTTGTGACAAGCAGATATCTGAATGTCTGTTATGGTTGTGTAAATACAAGTGTGTGTAAAACAATTATAGATGAGTTAGATGTTGAACATACAAGAAGACTAATGAAAGTTTATGGTACTTTGTAATACAAAAACAGGTGTTTTTCATTTAGCTGTATATTATGTCTATTTATTAAGCTTAGTTTAGTCTATAAAGCCTCAGTAATGGGACATGTAATGGAATTGGTTATATACAACAGACTTGCTAGCCATCATGCTAAAGTTGTTACTCCTTTGTGTATTCTAGATTTTGCAAATATGGTACTGAATAAAGTGAGAAAAATTTGAAATATTTTGCATGAATAGCAATGTCTCTTACAGATATGATTTAAGTGTACTGTGAAGTATGAAGCCTAATCAAGTTACTATGCCAATTTAGCAAGTGTTTTCAGAGTGCAAAGAAGGCATTAAAATTACCAAACATTACAAATAGAATATCTTTATTCTATATTAGAAGCTCTTTTAAAAAGACTTATAAACTTGATTGATATTGACACAGTCTATAATTTCATGTCACTTTGCTTGAGCTACTACTGAAAAGTTTTCAGTACTAAGAAAGTCTTCAAAAATAAATTCTGCTGTTAGGTCTTTTGTTAGATGAAGAACTTTTCACCCCACCACTACCTTTGTATCTGCACATATTTATCTTTTACTAAAATTGTATTCACCAATTTAACTCTTGAAATTATACAAAATAGAACTACAGTATAAGTTACTTTCAGTTAAGGACATCACAATTGGGGAAAGCAACCATTTTGTTTCTTCTATTTAATGCCAAATCTATTTGCATGATTATTCATCACATTTCATTGTTTTGTTATGTGATTTGCAAGTATATTTCATTTATTTTTTCCACAATTACTTTATTAATTGATATAAGTTTTTCCCTTATTAATTTTTGATCATGTGGAGGTTTTTTAAGCATATTCATACAAATGAATCTAAAAATGTTAAGGTAAGGTTTTCTACCCAAAACTTTACACACACAAACTGTTTTTATCTTCCATTGCACAATTGGTTACTATATTATTTGGTATTGTAGATTTAGGAAGATAGGAATTTTATTTTTAACCACTTTAGCTTATCCTTTTTTTCTTGGCATTAAATTATCAATCCTAGCTTCCAGCTTCAACTAGAGTGTCATAGCAGCTGAGAATTGTATATGCAATTGCTTTATAACACCTGATTATTAAATTGAAAAATTATTGCTTTGATCAATTTTTATATTTTTAAAAAAAGTGTTAGTGTAGATATATATTGTATACAGATTTATAAAAAAAAGAAAATTAAATTGTTGAGCTGAAATACATAACTGATAAAATATTATGTATGAGTGGCTGCTGAAATCAAAACAGCCTTTAAAAAAATGTTTGGTCAAATTTTGACAAGTGTGCTCGGTTGAGAACTTTTCAGCACTCATTATAATTATTAAAGTGAAGAGAAAAAAATTTTAAATGACTAAAGTGATTTTTTTTTTGTCAAATAAATACAGAAATAATGAAAAAAAAAAGAAGTTCATAATATAACTTGAACAATCCACTGAAAAATTTCCTTTACTATCCTGTTTTTAAAACTTTGTTATACTGCTTTATTTAATTTTATCAAAGACTAACTTAGATTATTTGTTTTGCAGGATTTCGACCCTAGTTCAGCATTTTTTGCAAACATTGTAAATAAAAAAAAGAAGAATCTCAATATTAGTGAACAATCTCAAGTTTCCAACAAAGACCGGAGTAAAGATAGGGCTACACTACAGTCACACAGTGCAAAGAGCGAAGATGAGGTGAGTAACATGTATGGCTTGACACCTGGAAGTAATCAGAAGAAAGATGGCATTTCAATCCCCACATTAGAATACTGATGTAAAAATTACTTTTTTCTTTTTCTTGTGTAAACTCTGCCTTTAAGATACATTCATATTTTTTATTTTCATGTTTTAACAGGTGGCATAATTTGTAAAGTAATCTTTGTCTGATAGTTATTAAATAAAATAGTAACTTTGAATATATATATTTCAATTTACTCGATGATATAGAAGGATTACTGTAAATGATCACCTATACAGATCAATAAATGCATAGATTCCAAAATAAGTTTGGGTATTAACAGCATTTAGATGCTTGGCAAATAGCAACCCGTAATACATTATTCCATGCCTCTTGCACCTGTTGATGCAATATAGCAAGAGATATAGGTGGGCTAAGTGAATGAATCGAGCATCATTCCATCATATCTCGTACATATTCAATAAGTGACAGGTCTGGTGATCATGTTGACCAGGAAAGTTGTTGAATGTCTTGAACATGTTCAGTAGCACATATATCATAAGGCTGGGTATTATTCTGCAAGAAGAGCATATTACCTTCCAGTTGAAGGAATGGCAGTAGAATGAGTTAACTTTTATCACTTTGTATGTGACTTCATTTTCTGTACAAATGTTTATCCTACCACTGAAGGTGATTCTGATCCCTGAACAATCCCTGAACATAGTTGTGTTGTCATATCCTGCTCTGGCAACAGAAAACAACTTTGAGTGAAATTAACTATAAGGATACTGCAATTGAGACACCTTGAAAAAGAATGCATTGGAAAAGGAAGTAATATTAATAATGCAGATTGCTAAAAGTTAAACAATATCCTTGCATACATGACACTTTTCAACATCCCCTTCACAAACACTAAATGTGAGCAAGAGTTGTAATTTACAACATTACACCATGATGTCATAGGTTGAGACTGTGTATCAACACCACACCTATCAGAAATTCAAACAGAAGTTTAAATTTTGTGAAGATATTTTATGGTGCAAAAGAAAATGGTGAGGGAAAGCTGTATAAGTTCATCTCTCTTTAATCAATTTCTTATGCATATTTTCAGGAGTGTGATATTTATTCATCCACAGTAAAGTGTTGTAACTACTTATCTGTTGCAGATTTTGTTACTATATTTTAACTCTTGTTAGTTTTTTACTTTGAAATTGTTTAAAGACTTGTGCAATTTTAAGAGAAAAGTTTCTTCATGCTACGTGTACCAGAGATGCCATATTGTTGCATAAAATTAAATTTACATTTTCTCTTTGTACTATACATATACAGGCTGTAACAGCAAAATTGTTCAGCTGTTAGATTAAGCCTTGAACTGTTGTATCTTAGAAATGATTAAAGATATTTTACTGAAATTCACTGACGTTTTTATAACACTATTAGATTCTGTAATTATTCTCTAAGCTTAACAGAAGTATCATGGTGAAATCAATCATAAACGAAAATGACATGTTCATCATTAATTAATCATAGCTAAGGATCAGAAGCTCATAAAGTATTGAAATAAAGTTCAAATATATATATATATATATATATATATTATTCCAGAATCATTTTCCAACTTATTCGAGATGATCTTCACTCTTGGTAATCTTCTAACGTTCTCTCCAGGAGTAACAAGGTGCCTCACAAGTTTTTTTCACTGCTCTTTGGACTATCATAGCTGAAATAGCTCTCTCACATGCCAAGCATCCTATTGAGTTGGATCTTTTGAAATGATGATCCTTATTCCTGTTGTGACCTCCTAATCCAGTTTTCCTCTCTACTGTTCTCTCTTTTTAAAAATTATTCACCATTCTCTTGATGGATTTTGAATGGGCTTTAAATGGAAGTCAGAGTATGAATGTTGGTACCATTACTGAAGGCCTGAATGAACTTTTTCCTCTCACTATTGCTCAGCTGGGAAGACAGTGAGTCTGACACAAAATAATTTAAACCTGCTCTCTTTTTAGCTAAATAACTCAAAGAGCTTTTCAGGGATTCTTATGAAAAATTGTGTCAAGATGGCTAAATGTCTTATCTGAAAATCTGCAAAAAGAAACTCAATCAGTTTAGTGTTTTCTTTTTTTTATATTAAACATTTTATGGGATGGATAATTGCTGTCACACCCAGTGTGTGTGTGTGTGTGTGTGTATATATATATAATATATAATCATTGCTTCTAAAATAAAACTGACATAATTTTCAAAATTCTGTTCAAATTGTTCAAAATACTTAGGCTCAAAAATGACTTTGATTTGCATGAGTTTAGTATGCATTAAGCATGTATGCTCACACATACATAAACATTTAGATTTGTGACTGGCAATCATCAGGTTTCAATAATTCTGTCTTCAAAATCATTTTAAATCATTTACATATTTCTATCACATTAAAAAAAAATGTTTTAAAAGGGAGAATTATTTTTTACCAATTTAAAGTAATTAGGATTTGTGTCATTTTCCTAGCATTGAATTCATATGAAAATTGAATCTAGGTAAAGAGGTGTCACTTGATTCATTCAGCATATATTTACATTTATGCACACAATAATCCTGTTGGAATTGTACTTATCCCTCTCTTTGTTAGTTTGCACAAACGTTATGTCCTGCCAATACCTCATAAATTATTCTGTTTTGATTGCGTGGAATGAAAGATAGAAGTGTTCAATTGCTGTTTCATTGAAATGGAAAAGGTTGTCAATTTCAAATCTTTTCATTTGTACCCACTTCTTAAAATAAGAACCAGCATTCATATTTATAATTGTTATTGAATTTATTTTGTTAAAGTTGTTAAGCCCAAATATCTAATGATGTGATGGAAATTTCTACAGATATTTTATTGTTGTAGAACTCATCATGAGCTTACTTGGTCATTAACTTAAGAATTAAGATTCATTAGAAAATGAAAATAGGAAAACCATGAAATTTTTATAGGTTAAAACTTGTAAATGTTTAAAATTTATTCACTGAGTTGCCTGATATTTAAAATTGCTCATTAAATGTTTTCTTTTCTTTAAATATCTTCATTGTTTGTACTTAGGTATTAGTAATTTCATTTTTCTGGTTTTATGTTTTAATTATTTTATATTCTGTTTTCTTTTATTTATCTTATGCCTTTTATGTTAGAAATTTTAGTTAACTTTTTTCTTCATGTTTGCAGATGGAAGAACTTGATACTGTTGTTCTTAGAAGTCGAAAATTAGCAAGTAAGTAATTTTGTTTTTCATTTTCCTTTCTGGAAACTATTTTAAACTATTAAATAATCAATCATTTAACATTCTAGAGAATGTTGCATAACACTCTTCTTCAACCTTCTGGTAGTTCAGTAGAAAGGGTTAGATTTTAAAATAAAACGAATATAATTTTTTAATATCCAACTAAGAGCTTATTCCTTCAACAAAGAATATATTTCTCTTTCTGCTGCAATTTTCTAAAAGGTGTGAAAAGTATAATTTTGTCTCTGGCAAAACATTTATTTATTAACTCGAGCATGAAATGTCAATTTACATAGTGCAAACATCCCACAATCCATATTAGGAGTAGGTGTCAGTAATTATAGTGTCCATCATTTCATTAGAGACTTTATGCACTTGGATGTAAAATATTAAAATTAGAAATATGGACTTTTTTCCCCACCACTATGTTTTTTTTTTTTTTTTTATTAGTTTCTTTGTTTAAAGGAAATAAATCTGTTCTATTGAATTTTAAATTATTAAAAATAATTAAAAAAGAAATATCAAAAGCTTGTTTAAAATTCTATTTAACTAATGTAATTGTTTCTTAATACAATTTTTTTCAGTTCGTGGTAATGAAATGGCACAAGTGGGTCATTATAATGCAGCTATAGATCTTTTTACCGAAGCAATACGACTTGATCCTACTGATTTTCGGTATGTGAATACATTCACTACTTTGCTTTTTATAATAGGTGTCATGATTTTGTTGTTTTTTTTTTTTTTTTTTTTCAAACCTCGAGATAATAACTGAATTTCAAACTATTGCATTTTTATTGTTAAAATTATCTTGTATGCACATATAAGGTTGAATCAATGTCTACTGCCTGACCTATAGTTATTAGTTGAATTTTGATATAAACATGTCACTCTATGTTTGATCCCTGAATTAAGAAGATTCTATAAAATAAATGCTTTTTTATAATGAAACTGCAGATTTATTTATGTATACTTATGATTGAAATGTCACTATACAATACATGGTTACACCGAAAATGAGAAAATGAAAAAAATACTATTATAATATTTATTGTCTGATTTATAAATTCATAGCTGAAAAATGAACTTTTGAAAAATGTTGTGCTTTTTATCTTATATGTTCAGTTCTGTTTGAAGTCTTCATAAATATTCAGTTTCTGTGTTCCAGTACCTTATTAACAAAAATACTTGAGTACAAATGGTGAAGATCTTAAATAAAAATTTTTCTTTGATTAATTTCAGTAATTAAGTTTTTAATTAATGAAGTAAATAAAAATCTATCAGTTAACTTTCCTGTGCATGTTGCTGTCCAGTAATGCTTAGCAAACAAATTATACAGATGATTAGTTTTGAGTTCAATTCTTGCTAATGCCCCATACTTATGGCATTATACCTGACTGAGCTTTGTAACTAATCAGTTAATTTCATTTTTCTATCATAACATTTTTTATTTTTTAGTAAAAATGTTTCGAGTATTTTATAAATTTTGACTTCAAATTCAACATTATTTATATTTCACCTATTTATATTTTCAGTTTTTTTGGAAACCGGTCTTACTGCTATGAGAGAATACAACAATATGATAAGTAACTACATTATTTTTTTTGTTTTGATTTTCAATTGAATTTGCTCCTTAAATGAGTGTTTGTTGCATATTAAGAAGTTAAGTGCTTATTTCTATGATTAATCTTCAAAGCTTAAAATATTTTAAAAATGTCATTCATCATTATTCTTAGAGTTGTATAAAAGTCACCGTATCTGGAATCTTTTGTAATTTCAGTTTTGTTATTCATCCTTCTAGGTCCCCTGTCATAAAATGGCTTTATCATTTTACTGCTAATTGCAATCTTTCCTGACATATCACAATAATTTATGCCAAAATAATTTGTATTTAGTTTAATCAGGAACAAAAAAAGAGAAGGAAAAAAAAAAGTCTTAGCAGAGTAAATTCCCATTTAATATGGCCTCTGATACTAAAACACAATAAACACAAAATTTACAGAAAATATCAAACCAGTACAAATTTTTCTGCAGTAACAATGTCACATGAAAACTCACCAAATAAAACAATGCTGCAGTGCTGACTGCTTGCTTTTTATTCCATTCCCACTTCCATAGACTCCTACTTTTACTCTCACATGTGCCATCTCTATTTTTTTTTTTTTTTTTTTTTACCCATTATGCACATGTTGCTTCTCATTTTTTCCTGGTAGATAATTGAGCTTTCTTTGTTATTTATGATTACATTTTTCTGGGCTTTGAAAATATTATCTTCGTTAAAGAAAATAAATTAAAAGTTTTACAGAGTCTAATGACCACCTCTTTTTATTAACTACAACATTTTTATATAGTCATTGCTTTGATTTGTTCAAGCAATGACCATATAAAAAAAAAAGCATTATATTTAATCTTTATAACATTGAATCTTTAAAAGATGTAATTGTATACGATAAACATGTTTTTTATCACAAAGAGTTTTGCTGATTGGAGTGTAACAGATTTTCACATTAATTATATGAAAGGTGTTGTTGTTAAATGTTAAAGAATGATTTGATATATTGAGGACTTATTTTTCTTTTTGAATATATAATGCTTCTTGATTATTGTGAAAACTACTAAAATAATAAAAAAGACTATTGCTTTTTTATTATTGCATGGTGTTAGAAATATACCCTAAGAATTCTCTAACAAATTGATTTTTATTTTTTTTTTTACTATATAAAAAAACTAAGAAAATATTAAGTAATTATTTGATAGAATAATGTTAAATTTCATGTTAGTTTCTCATCTTTTATGTTACATTTTGAATAGAACATTCCCTGGGCATCTACAGAATCTGAGACAAAAATAGTGAATCTTTATGAAAAAATACTTAGAATTCTATTATACATATACTTACCAAACACCACTTATTAATTATACTGCACTTCTCCCACAATTTTGAAATAGTAAGAATTTATTGGGGAAAGGTGATGTTCGACTCAATAACAAATACCATATTGCATATAATGAATGATTTGTTTTGAAATAATTGTTCAAATATTTTGGAGGTTAGGTCAGCTTAAGCCAAAAATAAAATACAAAAACCTTTGAGAAACTCTGGAAACATTCTGGTTTAAAAGTTGTTGCTTTCTTTCTATGAGGTTAAAAATAAGTTATCTTTTTTCCATTTTACAGAAAGCAACAAGGAAAAACTTATTTGCAGTTGAATCATTTTTTACTAATACTATGGCAATCAATAATGTAACACTTTTATGATACATGAACTGTACAGATATCAGTAGCTGAACTGTTTCAAAAGTTAAAGAAAAAGTAGCAATGTCAAATTGAAGAAATTATTGTTTTTATCTAAATTAATGTTTATAGTAGTTTTGGATGTAAAATTCATTGATTTTTTTTTTTTTTTTTTTTTTTTTTTTCAGAGCTTTAAAAGATGCTGAAAAATCAATATCAATATCACCAAATTGGCCAAAAGGTTATTTTAGGAAAGGCAGAGCATTAGCAGGACAGAAGGTAGGGCATTTGTCTTTTTCGTCCATTTCTGATGATATATCTAGCAGAAAAGGTTCTTTTGAAAGTTTGTTTTCCTTTCTGTAAACCATCAGTTATTTTTTTGTTTTTTTTAATGCATATAACAAGAAGAAACTAAATTTACTCTTTTTTTAGTTATTCTATTCTGTATTATTTGCATAACGAATATATGGTTAGTTTCTCATTCTTTGTTCTCTGGTTTTAGTTATATTTGAATTTTCTGTTTGCATCAAATCATCAGGATCATTTTTATTCATTTACATAGTGCTGTATATTATAATTTTAGCCAATAATCCATTTTCAAAAAAAATACTGTGAAGAGAAATTTGTTTGACTTGTGCATTCATATTTGATATAGATATGAAATATATAGTACGATGCCATATGTATTTTAATACAGATATTTCCCTCATTTTCAAGTCTACTGTATTATATATTCCTCATAACCAATTTCTTTTATTAAAGAATTTCTCAAATAAAGATTTTAGTTGTTTTCTTTTAAGACAGACTACAGCAAACCAGAATATTGGCAGTTCCTCATAGTCCCTAACAGAAAATAGTGGTAAATATACTAGTCTGACCAAACCACTTAAAGCAGTGCTGAGTTACTACTGTTAGTAATAATTATCTTATAGCTAACCACCTGATCAGTCATCCAGAAGTATTGAAAATC
The DNA here is from genome assembly GCA_903632075.3 of Acanthosepion pharaonis. NCBI lineage: Eukaryota > Metazoa > Mollusca > Cephalopoda > Sepiida > Sepiidae > Acanthosepion > Acanthosepion pharaonis. The sequence goes on along the minus strand of CAHIKZ030004810.1, from coordinate 1,559,781 downwards.
TACTTAGAATCTTAATGGCTGCTTCAAAATTTTAACCTAAAACATCTAAATTTGATACTAAAAATCTACTCCAGATTTTCTTTTCTATAACTTCAGAGTCAGCTCAAGTAAGTTCAGGACAAGTTCTTTTCAAATTACACAGTGTCTTGTCTAATTTGACGTGGGTTGTTTCCCTTGGAAATAGGAATTTGATATTTATTGTCAATTTTAGAAAAGGTAATAATACAGGGTTATTAAAAAAGTACAAACTAATTTCATTATGCAATATTTTAATAAGGAAAAGCAATAGAAAATTCCAACAAAATCACAAGTATTCTACTTACAATCAACTTTTATTTCTTACAAGTGTTCAATGTGGCTACCACCTGGAGCATGGACAACATCAGTACAATAAGAGAATTCCTCCCAGGTGCATATCAGCATATCATGATCCACTGAGTTAAATGCTGTTATTATTCAATGTTTAAGGTCATCAAGGTTAGTGGGTAGCAGTGGAACATAAATGTGATCTTTTACTTATCCCCACAAGAAAAATATCACACATGGTGAAGTCTGGGGTTCTTGTAGGCTAAGTACAAAGAGCAAAGTCTTGGTAAGTGCCTCAACAATGAATAGTCTGTAAATTTTCAAATGAAGATGTCTTCTTAGCACACGCCAGATAGTGGATTGAGGGATCACAAGCTCATAGCTAGCTCAAGATATGGACTCCCTTCAAACGTAACACAGATTCTCGCCACTTGTTCCTCTGAAACTTGTGGTTGTCCTGTACGTTTTTTACTTTATGCAGACACTCACTCTCTTGAAACTGTTTAAACTACTGTTGAATTTAGGAGAGGGCAGATTAATGTTGAATTGCCTTCAAAAATCATGCTGCACTGTGACAACCTTATTTGTTTTCATGAACTCGAGAATGCAGAACACCTTATGCTGAGGACTTGCCATTCTGGGGGTAAGCAAACAACTAAATGTTGCTGGAGAAATGACACGACTACAACGCCCCTGTGGCAGCCATTCAAAACTTAGAAAATTCCTCTGACTCTTTCCATGACGATGCTTGAGATCTGAAGCAATGCGTCATGGAATTGGTTCATTCTTTTTGAATAAACCTGTACAATGCCTGGAATAGTTTTAATACTGTTTAAATAGTAACTTATTTTGAATTAAAATCTGAGTGTTAGTCAAGAGAATATAATTTGTAATTTTAAAGGAATTACAAGACTTGATTGGTTTTGTCTGTGAGGTAGAATTAGAGCATTAAAGACCATAAGAAAAATAGAAATAATGCAGATAAATGTTGGGGTTATTTTTTTCAGAATTAATAGGGAACAACTTGCAATAAGGGATCCAAAATACTTTCTCACTACATGTTACTCTGTCAAACATTCACTCCTGGTATACTAATGCTAAGTGACTATTACTTAAAAGCCCAAATATTCTTAGAACTTAGCACCTCAAAAAGTAGTCCTATACATGATTTTTTTAATGACTAATATATTGAGATGTGCAGAAAACTTTTCAACCTGACCCACTTTCCAAATCTATCCAAATGAATAAATATCAGATTTTTTTAAAGCACTTCTAGGTCAGGCCAAGGCCTTTTCAGCTGCATCTTGTATCAAGAATACTTCAAACTCTATCAGTATTAATATAACTTTTAATATTGTCTAGGAGTCAGTATGAATAGGTTTAAAGATAAATTGTATACCAAGAAACTAAAAAAAAAAAAATTTTTTTCCCCTAATCTTTTTGCCCTTGCAAATTAAATAGCAAAACTTGTATGTGGAAAAAAATCATTGTTATTCTCAAAAAAAGTTAATGCAAAATGTTTTTGGCTTTAAATAAACCGCAAAAAGGGTTGGTAAGCTGTAATAGTAAATCAATCTGTTTTGATATATAATTTTTGTTAATTTTTAATGTAAAAGTTTCAATGTTTTTATTAGTGTGATTCACATATTCTTTGAATTCTTTTGATTTAGCAATATTCTACAGCTGAACAAGCTTTCTTACAAGTAGTGCGCTTAGATAAAAATTGTGAAGATGCCAAACAAGAACTGCTGAGGGTGCGAACTTATCAAATAACAGTGAGTTTTACTCTTTTCCTTTCTTATTTAATGCTAACACAGCCATGTCATTCTTGTTTCTCTGGTAATGATTGCTATTCATTATTGCTTAAGTAATATTCTTCAAATAACAAATTTGTTCTTTGAAACACATTACCCATTCTACCCAATTTACACATAACCCATTCTACCCAATTTACACATATATGACAGTGTAATTACTTTGACTTTTGACTTGAATAAGTCTGTTGTCATACCTTGTTTTCAAATATGTGTAGATTGTGTAAAAAGATTTTTTTTTTCCTACAGCTTTTATTTAATACAAGATAATTATAAATCTTTTTACTGTATTCTTTTGTCTTAATGTATTTCCCCAAGTATAAATATGATAGCTTGATGCCTACTGTTGGATTTTGGATAGTTTTGCTCATATTCTCTACCCATGGTTATTTCTCAATTCTCCAAACAGGAAATGGGCTTTACGAAATCACAAGCAGAAGCAGCAATAAATCAACATGGAACTGTGCAAGCAGCATTAGATTCACTTTTAGCTGGTGTTGGTGAGTGTTTGTTTATACAATAAAATTTTACATTATTTTCTCCTTTTCTCAACTTAAAAAAAAATATTCTTACATATTTCTTTCTTATGATATCCAACAGATTTCATAAAACAATTTTTATAAACAAAACTAAAATATCAACCATCACTAGTAAAAAGCAAGTGGGCCTTAAAAGGAAATTTATGCATCAGCTTTGCAATCCTACAAGTCAAATGTTTTAAGGCAAAGACCATAGATGATAGTGGTTCAATTTTTGTGGGTTTGTCTTCTCGTTCTGTGTTATTCTAGTTCATTGAAAAAGACTTATCACTGATTACAGCAGAACCATTCTTTGTTTCTTGTTATTAGTAAATGGTATTGAAAAAAGAGTTTTTCTAGATTTTACTGTAATTGCATGGTAATCATAATGAGTTTGTATTGTAAATATATATTTCCAGTTTATATGAAAGAACAAGATTTGGTTTATATATTTATTCATAACATTATCTTCCAACAATCTGAAAGTTTTGTTGGCTTAGATTTTTGGTAAGTGCAAAAGTTATTAAACTTTATTTTGTTGCACTTAATTCTTTTACGAAATTCATATTCATTGATTCAGTCTTGTAGATAATTGTATATGAAAATTTTCTGCTTGATTTTTGAGATTAGGAAATGTCATTATACTCTGAATTATGACAACTATTCTCATATTTAATTCTTATCGACACCAGGGCTCCTCACTAGCATTTTTCACTGGTGTTGTAAAAAATCATTTTTGTTCCCTAAAAATCACACACGTTTGTGTTTTTTTAATATAACTTTATCATTTATAGTTGTTAGTAGCATATAAAAACATCATTAAATCATTAATGAAATAAACATTAATTTTGATGCATTCATTCTTTAAACAGTGGTCTCTGTGCCTTGCAGCCATTATTTTGAAATTTGTTTTTAATGTAAGTAGCACAGGTTGTAACAAAAACTTTAAAAAGCTAAAGTATTTGAACTTAAAAAAAATGAACTAATACAAAACAAATTAGTTCAATTTTATAATTTTTTTATAAAAAATCATAGCTTTATTTTTATTTAAACATTTTGTTTAAATCACCTTGAATGACTTTATATGGAAATGTTTTTAATTTTCCAAATGTTTTTCCTATTTAAAAATAAATAATACAGATATCTAAATTTAAGTCCTTCAAATTTCATTTTAGTTTTATTCACAATTTTAAAGGGAAGCACTTGTTTTGTTTATTTGTGTGTGTGTGTCCCATTTGTTAAAAGTCCACCACTATTGGTGAGAGATTAGAAGTTTTTATTTTAAGGAACTAGTTGATTTTAGAATAGATATAATAGAATTTTAATTTAAAAATTTTTTATTGTCCAAAAAAAATAAAACAGTCATCCCAAACGAATGTTTTATCTTCCCTAGGACAATGTTAATCTGAAGCTTTGTTAAACACAATAACTTATAGTCTTTGGCCACCTCCAGGTGTCTATTTTTTTGGCTGATAGGGGATATCCATGATTTGGTTCTTGTTATTTTGTTCCTGTGATGCTGTTTCTTGCTCATTCTTGCTGAATCAGAGTATATGAATTTCAGTACCTGATCCAGAGATTGAACTCCTAACAATTAGGTAATTGCAACACTTTTTACTCAACACTTATATCTACCATATTGCTGGCCTGAATGATATTTTTACAAACTCTTCAATCCAATGTTGGATAGTTTTGACACTTGGTCAGTTCATGTAAAGTCGTTGAAGCAGCAAATCTGCATCTGACTTCAGTGTTAGTTAAATTTTCATTAAAGTTGGTTGGAAAGGTAACTGTGATGGCATGAACATCTTGACTTATTGCCACATGTTCTCCATCAGGATTCTAAATGTATTGAAAGTCATTACAAACCCAAGTTACTTTCTGTAAGGGCATTTCAGGTGTGCAGCAGTGGGCATCCACATGTGAGTTGAGAGGAAAAAAAGAAATTTAATAATTGCAACTTCAAGCAGACCCTATCCAAATTTGAAGGTCTTTTTTATTTAGCATCTTCACTCTATCACCGAGAGAGAGAGAGAAAGTGTGTGTGTCTACTGACATCTCCTGCTGCTTAGCTCTGTGACATTAGACTGCAAATACATACACCTGGGATCCATTTGCAACCTGTTGCTACACTGTCATTTAAATAAGAAAATTAATGCATTTAAGTCACACTGATCAGTAAAATCATATAACTCAAATATTCACATTTGGATCAATCAATAGAAATCTATTTTGTATCCTTTGAAACCTACATTTTAATGAATTACATATTCTAATTTACCTACGTGCCAAATTTGTTGAATAGTATATAGAATTTAACCTCATTTTTCATTCATAAACCTTTAGACAAACACCATCTGGCATGTGTCTCCCAGCTCATGAAGTCCAGTCAGGAAACCTGAATGTACAAATATTACTTGTTTTTACTGGGTTTCTCTGAGTACAAATCCAATGATTTCCAAATGCTAGCATCACTTGCATAAAATTGATTTTCTGAATTGATTTTTACACCTTATTTTTTCTGGTTGTTTCGAATAAAACTAGTTTTCTTCAAACATACTACTGTATTTCTGTTAGGGGAAAAACAGGAGTCTATCTCTGGTAATCATAATAGTTCACACTGCCAAACCTCTTTTAGGATAAGCCACGCTTCTCCTTGCGGAGAAATTAGACAAGATATAATAATTTTAATAGAAACTGATGAGTTCTATTAGTTATGTACAAAGTACCTGGTCTTCTGTGCTTTTGTAAGTAGCAATATTGAAATAAGAGATTGATACTTTTTAATTTTGAAAATATTTTTGAACTTTGTTTTTCTTAGCTGCAGAAAACTCCTTAAATGATGGGTTAGAGTCTGATGAGGAAGAATTCTGTATGAATAATACAATGACACATGCACATCCAGGAACAATTTATAATACAAGCTCTTCTCCAATGGATTCAAAAATGGAGTGAGTATTTTAATTGGTGCATGATGATTTAGTTTTGTAAATATTAACTCGCATACAAATTGCTGTGCCTGATTGTAATATTCATAATTTGTATTTTTATATTAATGAAAAAATTTGAAACATTGATATATAAAGATAGAAAATATTACAAGAATGTTTTTATACTTTGAAAAAATTATATAATGGATTAGATTATTTATCCAAAACATTTTATATAATCTTATAAAATAAGTTTTAATAAACTGTTTCATCTAACATAATTTTTCCTATCACTTTTTATTGAAATTTCCATTTTTTTTCTTGTATTTGTAGCCCCACTAACCCTGAAGGGTTGACAGCCTTATGGGTAGGTAATGTGTTGCCTGAAGTTACAGAGAAAAAATTAAACCAGATGTTTTCCAAGTAAGTAGATTGTCCTAAATGTTTTATATTATTTAAAATTATAAACAATGGAAAAATATGTTTTATTCAAGGTTTGGAATGACATGACAAGTTTTATTCAAAGATGCTTTGAATGAAGTGTGATAACTAGCCTATCAGTGTTGCAAATGATTGATTATGAGTTTGTTGCTTACATCTTACAATACCAAAATACTAGAATACAATGGCAAGATGATAAGAGAAATCTTGGAATGATAAAAAAAAAGAAGGAAAAATGATAATAAATCATTAATTTGTATCAACCTTTTGTCAAGTTCATATAAGAAAGTTATTGAAGTGAATAAGATATTTTGTTTATTGTAATAAAAAAACAAACATGCACCACTCATAATTGCATATATAGTGCTTGAACACAACTAGCTTTACAAACATTTTACAAACCAGTCTAGGTTTTATTGTTTAAACACCAAAACAACTTCATATGATATAAAACAATTTTAACTTCATTTTACTATTCTGAATATACTCAAAAGTTTTCACTCCATAACTTTTTGTGTTAAGTACAAATAGTAATTGAATTTTTCAAAGTTTAATAACTTGCAATTAACAACTTGAAGAGCATTTAATTAAACCAAGGACATTTAAATTTTATTTTATTTTTTTTAATACATTATTGGGAAAAATACGAAATCAAGAGATCAAGGTATTTAAATCATTTATAAATGCAAGTTTGCAATTTTAGAATATCAAGTTTTTATATTTTGATGAATTTATGAAAATGAATATAATTTTGCTTTGGGGCAAGGACAGGATTTGAAATGATACACTATTTACATTATTTGGACTATTGTCCTCATCTTTGTTACCATATTTATAATATTTCAATAATGAACAAACTTTTTACAAGAGATTTCTTTTCCATCACACTGTATCATATTTGGCCTCAAAATTGACACAGATCCCTATCTTTTCCATCATCTTTAACTTGAAAGAATAAAAATGTCTGGAAACTTAGATAAAAACTATTTTACCCTTTCTACTCGGTGTGTTTTCTATAAATATTGTGTAAGAAATTCCAACTAATACACTTAATGTGTTAATTAATTTTAAAAGCCTATGGGAAATAATGTAATTAATCCTGAAATTCAAATTTAAGAGAAAGTTTAAAATGGTTTTGAAGATATTTTTTTTTTTTTAAATATAAAGCAGGAAAGGAAAAAAGTTTGTTTCAGGATTATAGATTTATTAAAGGGAAAAGAGAATTTTTATTTTTAAATAAAATAATTTACTTTTTTTTTTCTTTCCTTTTTATCGTTTGAGTGCAAAGCTGCTTCCACACTGCTACAAATTTGACTACTAATGTTTCACATTTGGGTCAGCTTCAGTCTATTGCTGTTTCAAAGTTTTGACTGTTTGAAAATCTTGTTGAATTCCCTTTAAGTGATTTCTTTCATAAAGTTAAGTTTTTCATAAAATTTCACTTGATTTAATTTCTCCATTTATAAAAAATGTGATTTTTTTTTTTTTTTTTTTTTTTTTAGTTATCAAATGATATTTTATAGTGAATTCATAAAATAAAGTGTAGATTAATTGACTTTTTAAAAAACATATTTCCACAATTTTTTTTCTCTCAAAATTTTCATAAATTCAGAAAATTTTAAAGAAACGATAATTAGTTGGTCTTTATTATTTTTTTGATCTTTGTGTGAGTTGCCTGTGACTCAAAAGTGTGAACACTTGTGCCAGACGTCCCTAGTATTAAAAAAATATATTAAAAGAACCCTTTTAGAAGAAAACTGAATATCATAAAAAATAGTTTATTGCAAACAAATATTTGAAATTAATCTTTATATCGGTGTTTATTGAATTTTTACGTATCACTTGATATTTTTGGATATTTTGACTAAAAATTGTTGGCAAGTTCATTGTAGATGTGCAAATCAAAACTACTTTAATTGGTTAATTCTTGTATTCACTTAAAAAATAAACTTTTATATTGAGATTAGTGATAAGGACAGCTGAACCCTTCTTATTTTGTTTTTATCTTTCTTTACCTTTCTTTTTTGGTGATATTTGATTTGAAAAGTTTTTTTTTTTTTTTTTTTTTTTTTTTTTTTTTAAATAAAAACTGGACATTTGAACTAATTTTCAATGCAGGAAATTATTATCTTGGTTTTGCATTTTGTTCTGATTTTCTTTAAACCCAAAAAGTTTCAACGTTTTTTATCTGTATTTCATTGTTAAAACTCTTTCTAAATAGGCATGGACCTGTGACCAGTGTGCGCTGTTTACCAAATAGGTTCTGTGCCTTTATCAATTTTAAAAGTAAAGAATCAGCTGGCAAAGCAATGAATTCTTTACAAGTGAGTATTCTTTACTCTCTTATTGAAAACTACAAATGCAGTTTGTATTACTACTTATAGTGCTGTGTTAACATAAAATCTTTATCGTCTTGGTTAACATCTAATGGGATCTGCTTTGAAAATAAATTAGATTTTAAATATTTTCTTATTTTAATGTGATTAATATTGGTTCAGTACTAGTATTTTCGGTAGCTAAGGAACAAGTGTGTTTTGTTAAGTATGGTTTACTATCAAACACAAAAATGCTAATAGTTATTCAGAATAAAATAACTGTTAGGATTGGTCTGGTGTTATTGGAAAGAGAAAAATCTTTCTGGATATTTATTAATGTATCAGTAATTTGAACAAGATTTGTTAATAACTCTTTACAAAAATTAGTCCTGAAATCTCTCTGGACTTGTAACAGGAAAAATATATATTCTTAAAATTCTTAGTTTTATGAAATTTTATGAAAACTGAAAAAAACCTGTTTTACATTCTGCAAGATATGTTGGTTATTTAAATTGATGGATTTGACAAGATAATTTTTTTTTTTTTTACCTATATAATCATTACTTGATGTTGGCTTATTTTATTTTTTTTATTGAAGCTCAATTAAAAAAAAAATAATTTGTTATTTTGCAGGGTGTTGAGTGTGGTGGTCAGAAGCTTTTAATAAAATTTCCCGATAATCCAATTGTAAATGGAGGAAATGTAACATTACGAAAATCATCAGCATCTAATTGTAAAATGTAAGTTTTTTTTCTTCTTTTTTTTTATCAGATTCTGAAGTAAGAAATCATTTATTAGATGTTGTTCTTTTCTAATTTAAATCGAATAAATTGTCTGCTCCAATATGAACAGAAGAAGTTTACTTGATTTTCTAAATACTTAAACTTCCTATGAAAGCTTTAATGAAATTTAAATATTTGAGACTTCCCAGAAGTTTATGTATGAAATTCTGGTAAGTTTACTCGGAGATTGGGCAGGTGGGGGAGAATTTTTATAGTTCATAACCAAGACTAAATTATGAGAGTGACAATAATTATAATTTATACATGTGTGTTTAGTTTTTCTCTTAAGCATACAAATGAATTGCCTTCAAACATTGTGAGTGGGTACTAAAATTTTTCAGCTTGACCTATTTGTCAAATCTGACAAAATATCAGGATATCATTTCAAATGGCTTTCTTGGTCTGACCATGAATTTATCAACACTCCCACGGGTTTTCTTTTCTAATATTTGTTTTCTAAACAATGTTAAAGTTTATAAAAACATCAAAAAAACTATTTTTTTTCTTTATAACTTGATTTCAGTTATATCATTATATAGTAGAGTATTGATGCATTTACATCAGTGAAAATAATTTGTTTTAGCGCTATTTTTAATGTGCTACAATAATAGAATATATTTCTCAGTGGATGTCTCTTGTATTTGTCTCCCTTGCATTATTTTTATATATCGGTATTTGTTTTTTCAAAAATGCTTAGTTTTTTCATTAACTTAAAATGTTTTCTATATATTTTTCATTAAATTTGGCCATCCTCTTTAAACTTAAGATCTTAAATTTTGTTTTTGTTAATTAAATTATATTTATATGCCAAAAGTTATAACATTATGTAATGGTAGGTGGTGCCACCAGACATTGATATGATAGAAATTCCCAGATCTCTGTCCGGTGTGCTCTGACATATGGTGAGTCAGTGTGAACACTGATTCTGCTGCTCATTTCCATTTTCGAAATTATGAAGACGTTTGAAATCTGGTTTCATGATGGAAGGTATCACTACCTGCTGTGGCTGACCATAGGTCCTTAATGATCATCACCAGAGTCATCTGGCTAGAATTGTCTGCAGTAACAGACAAAATGACATTAGCTCATATTATATCCACATTCATATACATATCCGGCAGATTAGTGTTCATTGTTCTCTAGCTTCCAAGGGATATAAAAGTAGAACTCCAACGAGGATGTCCCATGTTTAACACCATGACACTTGGCTTAGCACCTCACCTGAGCACATGAATTTGCTAATTGGACTATGGGGAATTGGCACATGTGACATCACCATCTTCTCAGTTTCAATTCTTTCTAGCTAATGGTAGTTTTCAGGTATGGCACAGACCTCATGAGGCCATGGACTCCAGTGGTCAACAAGGAACTATGCAGGCTACTGCTGGCTGTATAATGGTTTGTAGTATGTTCATGTAACATAGATAAGGTCTGCTGGTCTGTCTTAGCATGTCATTGTTTAGTAAGCATCACATTGCACTGCTTTGTGACCATTTTCATCCATGCATTGACTCTATATATGCCCTTTGTTATTGGATCCCAAGTTGCCCAGAATTGGTGTGACTGCAGTGTTTGGACCTACCTAATCATTTTATGGGATGTGGCTGAAAAGTCTATTTGCATGCATGGTCCTGCACCTCCAAATATCAGGGAGCTGTCAAGACAACATGGCTCTCCAGAGGTCTTCTGACCACTTGGGGAATCAATGCCATGTTAAGTTTATACATTTTGCCAGGCTTGAGAGGTTCCTAAATTTATGCTAATCACCTAACCCATGACTTTGAGCACGCCAGTGTAATTATTTGGAAAAAGTTATAGTGAACTTAAAAAGAGAATAACATAACAATGTTGGTGTATTAGCATTCCTGGTATGTTTTACTGTTAAATAATTCAGTAATTTATTCAATATCTGTAAAAAAAAATGAATGTAAAAATCAATAAAGCTTTATTGATGAACAGTAGTTGTTGTAATTGATTTTGATTATTGGCTTTCTACTGCTTATTTTATTTTTTCAACTGTCCTTTCTTTTTAAAATCTACTTTTTGTTTCTCTTCTTGGAGAGATTAGTGAAGATAGAATTGTATTGATAACAGATAAAAAGAGATAATTTTTGATATTAAACATCTTTTACCTTTTGATTTTGTTAAAAAGTTGCATTATCATGATTGTAATGAAAAAATTAAATATTAAAACCTTGTCTCTAATGTAAATAACAGCAACACTAATTTATTTATCTATGTGATATTGGTTTTTGAGAAACACTTATGATTTGATATTTGTATAAAATGTTGATCTAAAACTTTTTCTTGATGCATGAAAAAGAAGGCAATTTTGCATTGATGAAAAATGTGAACATGCATGCACATGCCTAAACAAAATTGCAACCTGCCATTTCTTAAGAACCCAAATATTTGTAATTAAATCTGAGTGAAAAATTTTGAAGCACTTGTTTATGCACTATTACTTTTAATAAATGATTTTCTTAATAATCATTTATTTTTACAGCCTCTCTAAATCTCTGCCCCATATTAACTGGTTTGCATATTTCTGTTAAAATATCTTAATGGTTTGAGAAGATGTACTCGTATAATTTGGTTTTGTATATAATTTCTTGTATGTTTCTTTTATAACATGTTTTCTGATTATCTGTATGTAATTATCTTTTTTAATGTTGAACTGAAAAAGTTAACTTTTCTCACAACTACCTTGGATATTTGAACTCTTACATAATGCCATTTATGTGTCTTTTAGAGTTAGAAATTGCTATGTTAGGCTACTATTGCTTTATTTTAATAAATAAAATTTACTAAACTATAAAATGTGTCCTTGGCATTGACTTTTTTTTTTACACTCTGCATAGTGACATGTGTCATAGTTGTTTGTTTTCTTTCCAAAAACTGTTCTACAAATCAAGTTAAAATAACAACAATGCTGAGCTGTTTATTGTTATTTGGCAAAAAAACATTAGCATGACTATAGGGAAAAATAATCTTTTAATCTCAAATTGTGGAATAGATGCACTCATGTCAGGAAATATGCAAGATGTCACAAAACATGCATTTAATGTGACAATAAACATGTTAAATATATGCATTATTATCTATGCTACTTTTTCTTTTTTATTAACAAGTGAAAAGTGTACTTGTATTTTAATGGCCATTTAATTCTTGTGACATTCAGGAGTTTCAAATTGATAAACATTAGAAATGAATAGTGTATGAAAGGAAGCACAATTATTCAAGAAAAAAAAGGGGTACTGACTTCAATTAGACTAACATTTCAAAAATTAGCCTCTGCTCTATCAGTTTGGTATAATGCTTTTCAGTTCTCAGTGGAAAAACAAGAAGGTATGTGACTCAATCATTCATAACGACTTTCTCTCTTCTTTTTCCTATGCTAATTCTACAACATGATGAAAATAATAAAAATATTCACAATTATTTCTGAACTATGTTCTTTTATTTCTTTTAAAACCTTTTTGAACTTATGCCTGGATCTGGAAATTAATATATAACAAAAATACTAATAATTTTATAAGTTTATTATATCGTGTTTTTTCTTTTGTAAGTTTCAATTACAGTAAGTGGAAAATCACATTTGAGTTGCTTGGATACAAAAATTTTGCTTTATTTATGAAATCCCAATACTGTAAACATATTCTTTGGGATAATTAGAATTGCCTGAGATCCCATAAAAAAAAAAATGGAAATAAATGTAATGTATAATTTATATTCTATAAACTTTCAGTTAAAATTTGGGTTATTTAACACACACACACACACACCAAAGAAATTTATATTCATTTTTGAAATTTCTCCTTTCTTTGAACTGGTCCCCAGTTATTTTATATCCCAGATGAACATTAAATGGTTTACTCAGTATTTCTTTTCATGTCATTATTCAGTTAACTATAATTTAGAATAATAATGAAAATGTTCCTTTTTTTTTTTTTTTTAACTTAATCTTTGATACAATTCTAATTTAATTTGTATTTACAGATTCATTGATTACATTCTTTGGAAAATCTGTTAGAAAGTTTCCTATATCCAATAACATTATAAAGAAAATATAAACTTTCTTAAATCAAGTTCTATGAAACATGGTGATTTAGTTGTGGTTTTGAGTTTGGTTGTAAGAGTTTCAACCAAATCACCAGAAGGTTTGTTCCTTTTATAGAACCTTTTACTGTAATTGCATTAAAATGTTTATAAAAGTTTAAAATTTTCTTGTAGGTTAAAGAAAAACTAGTCAAATTTTGTAATCTGGATGTGGATTAGTTTCTTTTTATTGTTATTTTATATATATTCATTATAAATTGTCAAGTTATCACAAAATATTTATCTGTTTTAAGTTATCTTTATAAAAATCTGTAATATAAAAAAATCTTGAAGAAAGACTTAAGAAATTAGTTACTGGTTTTATTGATAATGCAAACATTTTATTTTTTGACTAAAGATTATACCTTGTCATTATTCAGAAGTTGAGGCAAGGTTTGCTGCTTTAAAAACGCAATATTTTTGAATAATCAGATTTTGTGTTACATATTAAAAACAAGAGTCAATGTGAACAAACCTTTCTTTACCAGCATAGTAAGTGCTTCGCCAGGGTTACATACAGTTTTGAATTCAGAGTTTTTCCTCCTTCTGCCTCGTCAGTCATGTATCAAAAGATACATGATCGCCTACATGTGTATCACGCATGGCATATAACTGATGATGATTCAGAAGTTAAAAAATTTTTTTTTTAATAAAACCACATATTTCTGAATTTATTTCTTAAATGTATATTTTGGTCTTTTCCTAGGCTATTATAATACATTAACAGATATAAAATTAAATAACTTTTAGGTATATTAGCTCACTTTGTATATCAAATTGTTAACTTTTACTAATTGTTATTTAAGAGCGTCTAAAGTCAGAAGTTAAACTAGTATTTTAAAATTCATAAGTAACTAGCAGTAGAACCCAGCGTTGCCTGGGGATGTATCAGTAAGAGATAGATCAAGTATCGACCATCATAAAGACTGAAAAATAAAATTGACAAAGATTATTGTTTAAGGTTGACGGACACGCATGTCTTAATTAGTTTTTTTACAAATTGGTCAAACTCAAACAAAAACATTGTTTTCAATCGTTATGAGTCTACCGATTGAATAGAATTTTATTATAAACAATTGTCTTGTAAATGGAATTTTTAAAGCATTCTGAATGTAAAAATAAAGAAAAAAAAAGTGCAAGACAATAAGAAACACTACCTGCCAAAAAAAAAAGTGAAGTTTTGTTGAAATCGGTTGAAAAATGTAGGAAATCCGATCCCATATATAAATGAACACACACACACACACAACCTGGGTTTTATAATAAGTATAACTCGATATGAGTTGTCCCCCTTTCATTCTTGGGATGCCTCTTAATCGTGTTTTCAAATTGTTTTCGTGTAAAAACAATTGTGTTTTTCCAATTTTTGGCACTGTTAGAACCACCGCAAAGTAATTTTACGTAGTCCTGTGAAGTTTTGTTGAAATCGGTTGAAAAATGTAGGAAATCCGATCCAATATATAAACGTACACACACACACACACACACACACACACAATCTGCGTTTTATAATAAGTAAGATTAGTAAAATAATAATAATTAGTAAATTTCTGATTTACTTGAATGAATGATTTTAAACTGCTTAGTAACTGGTTAAGCAGGTTTTGTTTATTTTAACTCGTGTTGTTTTTTTAAATTTTGTTTAAACACACACACACACACACACACACTCTATCATTCATATAACTCAGAAATGTATGTAAAGAGAAAAAGATCAAGCCTGATGTGGGTTGGTAAAACAAAATAAATATTATTAAAGGTTTAGTAGAGAAAGAGGAATTTTCAATTGGGCACAAATACTCTGCTGTAAGTTAGCATTACTGAAAAAGAAGTGTTACTCTGAGTTTTTAGAAATGTGTTATTATGGAATAAAATAAAAATAAAATGTTTATATTTCAGATCCTTGCATTTAGTTCTAAAACCATTGTACCCAAAGGATGCCTTGAAGCACAAATTCATTAAAGTATAGATTATTAGATGTAGCTGGCCAGTTCTTATTTACTTTATCTTTTTTGAAATTGGTGGTCTGTAATAGTTCAGGAGATAATATTTTATTTTGAAAATACTTGGGTACTATGAGTTGAAGCAGCCCATCTTCATTTCAAATTTTTGAGTTTGTTTGTTGAACTTTTTGTAACAGATTTTTTTATATCATTTCTTGTTTTTTCTATTTCACTAATCTTTTTCAATTTTTTAAAATCTTTTTTTGTTTGTGTTCTCCCTTTCTCAAACAATGTTTCTTTCTCATACCAACTGTTTTTACTTTCATTTTAGGTTGACTTTCTAAAAATAACCTTTTAACTGTCTCTGTAACTAACTGCTAATATTAAGTACTTATTAATAAAGGTTTTACAATAAAGAATTTACATAATAGTATAGGGTGCTTTGAAAAAGAAATATCTTATCTCCACGGCCCACATTAGGCATTAGTTTATCTGAGATATACTAACACCTTTATGTAATGTGAGGAAGGAGTAGAATAGCTAAAAAAAATTAATTCCAAAAATGAGTTATGCCTGAAAATATTTTATATACAATACTAGAAAATCCAAATGTCATACCAAAAATGCAATACAAATATATGTATATAATTATAAAAATTTGTCCTACAGAGAAATTGAAAACATGAACAAAATAGTTTATGAAGAGACAAATAAATCAAGGGTCCTATTTTTGTAATGTTCTGAGGAGGAACATTGCCAGCCTTGGTGATATCTTTTATGTTCTTATTTAGAATTCTTAACAATCTCTTGTTTGCTGAACTGCTGTTACTATGACATCTGTCTTCCTCAAGGCCTTAACAGCTGAAGTATTCTGACCATCAAGGTCCCCTTAGAACATCAATAAATACATCCTGTAAAAGGGAGATAACTAACTTCTGCGTCCCTACAATAGATTCTTATTATGTCTACTTAACCTAGGGGATTATGATCTATTAATTTTAACTTATTTTCTGTAATAAAATGTATAACTGGACCCTTAAGGTATTGAAAAATTATTTCATTTCATACTCCTGGCATCTCTTGGTGCATAAATTTATAAAAAAATCAATGTGTCTTAATAATGTTTGTTGATTCATTCAAACCCCCCCAAAAAAAAAAAAAAAAAAACCATTAAGAGATTATCAGGCATCAATAAACAAGTTATGGTCATTCTTACTAATGTAAAGAGTTAAACAATAGTCAAATGGTGCTTTATGTTGAAAGCTTATAAATTAGAATCAATGTATTTTTCAGAAATTCATTTAAAGACTTTTTCTGTTTTTTTGCATTGCCATGTCACTTTGCCATGGCAGATTTATTCCGTTGTTAATTTTCACAATTTTTTTTTTTTTCACACAAATTTATGAGCCTTTTTAATCTGTCACACTGCCTCGTATATTTATATAAATTTATAAAAATTATGTATTTTACAGTTGCTGATTTATGTTTTCTTGTATGAAAAATGCACCTTTTAGAAGTCATTGCTTTATTTTAAAACACGGTTTCCAGAAAGAATGCTTTATCTGCATTCTCTAAGTTAACAAAAGGACTGGCTGTCAACCCCATTTTGCTTGTTCAGTCATTTAATAAGTTAAAGAATTAATTGTATATATTCATGAATAAAAGCAGCATAGATTCAAAATCTTTCTTCCTAATTTAGCTTTTAAAATTAGATATTTTACAAATTTTTACCCACATACTCTTTATATAGCTAAGAAATTAAAAAAAAAAAAAAAAATGCGATCTAAAAAAAAAAAAACTGCAACAAAAAATATTTAAAGAGCTTTTTCCTAAACTCGTCAGTTGAATGATGCATATCTGGATGCTTAGTAAACAAATGTATGAAGTTTAACATGGAATCTTGCATTTTTTTTTAATCTTGTCTCAATACTGGTTTAAAAAATATATTTTTAATCTTTTTTTTATAATCTTTTAATTTTTCAAAGTTATTAATGAAGTCTGTTTTTCTTTTTTGCTCTGCTTGCAGGATTCGAAGCAGCTTACCCAAACAGTCAGGACCTGTAAATGGTAATGAATGCTACTTTTGGCGAACAACTGGCTGCCAATTTGGAGAGAAATGCCACTATCGTCATTTACCAGACCACAAAGGTATTGACCTGAAACCTTGGCACAAAGTGAAGTGATGCAGATGCCATTATTGGTGAGAACATTGCTGCCAATGCCACTGCAATTGAACCCTGGGCTAGTAAAAAAAAAAAAAATTAAAAAATTAAAAAAAAAGTAAATAAATAAAAAGGAACTACAAAAGCATTGGAAAAGAACGATAAAAGAAAACTATAAAACTAAAGACAGAAAACTAACCAGAAAAAGAAACTCTTTAAAAAAGAAAAAAAAAAAACAACACATGGAAAAATCTGAGTAGAAAGTGTGATAAGCTTTGGTCTCTCGACTCCCAAATGTCTGTAACACAACTTGTAACAATTTTTTTTTTTTTTTTTTATTTTATAACTGATAATGCTAAGATTCATAATAAACTTTGAAGTAAAGATTCTATCATTCAGCTACCAATAATTTTCTGTCAGTCCTTCATCTTATGTACACACATGCACCCAGAGGGATGTGTGCACACACACTTCGCATCCCTACATAAAAAAAAAAAACAACAACAACAAAAAAAAAAAAAAAAAAAATTCATTTTTGCAAACACTCAGATGCTATCCTTGTGTGTGTATACTATCTAAATATACAACAATTTTTGTATTTCATTTTATGGTAAACACATCCTTATCTGTGGTCATAAAAGCTTATGTACCTTTGGGTATAGCTCAGTGATTATAGTTTAGGATTAAAGACTTAAAGGTCTCTATTTCCCAGTGCTTGACATTCTTTTTCAAACATTTATACAGAAAGAATATTTTGAATTCAAACTAAGATTCTTTATTGTCATTGAAGCACACATTAAATTTTCTGTATGAATCCAGCAATTGTTTATACAAACCCACACATTTGTTCACAAATACACTGCAACTTCTCTATTCAAAACTATTTAAAGAGAAAATGTTGAAGTAACTCCCACAAAAATCTGCAAAGAACACGAAAATCCAAATAAAGATGCAAACAGGATCCAATAACTTAACAATTCCAAACAAAAGAATTCCACCTATTCAACAAACTCTGCTCTTATCAATTTATGCAAGAATGAAGGTTTCTACCAGTGTGACTAGACTGTCAGACCCTGTGTCTTCTGTTTTTGTCTGCAGAGAATTTAGTGACCGCAAATTCCATTCTTCAGGTCAGAAGCATCTCTCAATATTTCCCACCCTTTTTTCCTTGCAGAATTTTCTCAAACAAATGCGCAAAAATTCTACTTGAGACCAACATGCAAATGACAGTCAATGTTTTTTTTTGTTTTTATTATAATTTCATTTATCCTTTGTTTTCTTTTTAAATTTTTACAGAGATTACTTATAAAAATTTACTCTAGGATTTAAACATAAAATATATTTTTGCCTGGTTACCAAATGCAAAGTTATTTAAAACAATTCATAATCTTAATTGTTGAATAGTTACTAAAAATGCCTAAATAACATTAGGTAGACACTGTAGTAAATAAGGGTCTGTGTATGTTGAGAATTGTTTGGAGAAGTATTTTTTCTAAGATCTTGTCATAAGTTTTGCCAAATGAAAGAGGAAAGGCCAATTTCTAAGTTTTTTTTATTTTTTTTTTTTATTTCATCATGAAAATTTACCACTGTATTCTCGTTCCCCATTAAGCCAGTTAAATTTTATTTATTTGTTTAATTTTTTTTAAGTTAAATTTACAATATGGGACCAGGTTTTAAAAATCATTTAACTTTTAACAAATTCTAATGCAAATTCAACTGTTTTAAAGAATAATCATTATCCATGAAAATTTTGCATAAAATAGAGGTAAATTTGTTAAAACTCAAATCATTCAACTAATTCAATGAATGATTTGTGGAGAAAATAAGCAATACAAATTTTGTGGTCACAAGTTAGAATCTCTTATAGGTTAACAAATCACTGGAATAATGAAGAAAAAAATTTGTATTTTAGATAATTTTTACATTGTAATTTTTTTTTTATAATATCTCATACACTATCTATATTTTTATTGATTACATTTTTTTCTTCATAATTATCATGTTTTCTATTTATCTGGTGTATTTACAAAATCGCTGCCAAAATAAATGAAACTGCTACTTATCAAATCCTCTATAGACAATTATAAACCTATGGATTTTTCTATGGCATCAAATTTAAAAATTTGTTTTTTCTTAAGTGTTCAATAATAGGATTTTTTTTTTTCAATTTCAGTAATATTTTCGCCAGAAAAATAATTCAAGATTTTAAATAGCTTTATTAGTTATAATTCTGATCTATTTTAAGTGTTCTGCTACAATTTTTATTCTATACAATGAAGTCCCTATTCAATATCTTATGCAATAACTCAGGCCACACATTATCAATATTAACGTTTGTATATTGAAAAAGAATTAATTTGATTTTCTTTATCAATACTTAAAAACTGCTTGTAGCAAGTGATGTAATTATGGCTATGAGCTTTTTTTTGCAAATTGGCATTTCTAGATTAATATAACATATACTTCCACTATTTTCATAATGAAAACAAACCCCAGGAGATATTAAGGAGTAACTACACTTGCTCCTTGTTTAGTATTTGTGTTTTTTGTTTTTCTTAATTTCTCACACAGGAGAATTCAGACCATCACTTTTTTTAAATTTATTTTTTTAAATTAAAGTGTATATAAACCAAAAATAGAATAAATTAGTTGAAAGGTTTCAAAATAAATAATAGTAATTTTTTTCTTTATTTTTAATAATTATCTTAAGTAAAAGGTAACTATATTTCTTTAACTTGGCAAAATTAAGATTCATTTGTGTTAATTTGGAGTTTAACTTTGGAATTGTCAGTAGTTTTGTATATTTTTAGTTATTAAAATTATTTTGAAATTTTAATTCATGAACTTCAAATTTTGAAGATTTTGCATACTTATTAAATGAAACTATTTTGGGGCAACTTTTTGGTTCATATTTGTTGCAGTCATTTGGTAGTTCTCTTGTTGGGACAAACAAAATTAAGGAATTAAAGGGAATCTTGTGCAATGTGAAATATTGCACATTTATTCATGTTGGGGTCATTTTATGTATGTCCAGTATTATATATGTTCACTCAATATCACATTAAGAATATTTTATAAATTCTACATTTTTAAACTATCAATTTCAGTTAATGAATTTTCAGAATATTTCCATGACAACTTTGCATTCTACTTTATACAAATATCACCTCCATATAAATTCATACCAGGAACTTGAAGAAAATATAATTAAATCTTGAAAATTTCAGTTGATATTTTCATGGTTCTGTATTCAGACAAGGTTCAATATTGATTTGTGTTCTGAATTTGCCATGGAAATAGTTTACATTTTTATCCCATTTAATATCCAAAACTTGAAATATTAATAATCATAAATAATTCTATTGACATTTGAGTGGTTCTGACTTTTGTTTGACTCATTCTCTAAAGTATTCAAAATCTGTTTGCTTTTTATACATGAACTATTTTGGGTGATTAGATCTGTTTTGTTGTGGCCAAGTATTCCATATAAGGGAAATCCAAAATTGATTCCAACTCCTTTAACTTGTGATTTATTAACAGATTTAGCTCAAGTCTTTTGGTATGGTTCAGTATTTGTGGAATAAGGCATCTGATTGTGAGTTTTTTCAGTCTATTATCCTTGACTTTAAATTTCATCAATTTTCAATTACTAGGCTCACCAGCCATCATCAGGTGACATTGATTTATATTATTTCTAGCAAGTAATTTCAGGTATTGTTCAGGAGTAGAGCCTTGGATATCTTTGGTGCAATGTTGGTAAAAACTGTTGTCACAAATTATGTCAGCAGAAAATCTAATTTCATAATGACAGCCAACGTTCAAAATTTTAATTACTACAAAGGTAGCAGCTTTCATGTGAGTTCAGTACATTCATTTGTTTACTGAAAACTCACTGAATAAATCAAAAACTGGCTGCAATAGTGCCATTCCCTTAAATGTAATTTTCCCCCCTCTCACCCTCCCACACAAAAACACCTAAACATACATTGGTGAGAAGAGTGACTGTGATATTGATGACTTGCCCCAAATAAATAAGAATACATGATCTGAAATAATCACATATCACTGATTGCATTTGGTTGGCTTTGGTTCAAATTATTAAGCTATGTAGGCCTTAGGCAAGTCTTTCATGCTGCCAATCCTTAATATGGTTAACTTACTTATGTAAAAGTTGCAATGTTTGAAAGCTATAAAAAAAATCAAAAAAAAATCCTCTTGGCTAAAATTATTTTTTCCTCCTTGCCCTTGTGATAAGATTTTGTCTTCTTTGGACAAGGGGTGATAACTCAGGCCATACTGGTTGTGGACCATGCTCAATTTCCGAAATCTATTGGTTGTGTTTATAAAAAGTATTTTTTTCTAGCAATATCAATTCCACTATCGTCCATCATAGAACATTTGGAAAAAAAAAAAAAAAAAAGGTAGAAATCCCCCCCCTCCCAAAAGGAATGTGATATCTTTTTCTTTATTTTTATGTATTTTGTTTTGGTATTTTATCTGGAATGCAAAGGTTTGTGATATTAAACAACATTCCTTAAAGTTCACTCCAGTCAACTATCCACACGCAATCTCCTTAATCAAAAAGAAAAGACAGAAGATATATCAATTTTATTTTTTCAGTTCTTTGAAAACTCAATAGATCCCTCTTCATTAGTTTGGACATATCTCTATTCACCAATTGCAGAAATTATTTTTGTTTTCAGTTGAACATGTTTGATATTAATATGAACATTTATTCTTTATTTAAATTCTTTAAAGATAACAATTCTAATATTTTTAATATATAAATAGCAAATCAGTTAGAATATATTTTTCTAACTCTAAGGATAAATTCAAACTAATTTTATTATTATTATTAAACAAATATATGAATTCTTTTTACTTCAAGTGTTTGCAGTAAATAAGAACTTCTTTAACCTGTCAAAAAAAATCCTTTTATAAAACTAATTTTTCCTAATTGAATGATGGCATTTTTTTCCTGAGAAGACCTCCCTCAGTAAATCACTTTTGATCTATTACCAAAAATTCCCTCAGATTGGTAAATATTTAATCCATTAAATTTTCTTAGGTTATGCAAAGTTGATTAGGTAATCTTCAATTTTTGTTGATACTTATTAAAAAAATGTTAGATAGTTCCCAAAAACATGACCAATGCCCTTTCTTGATGTTAAAGGTGATTGGTGTTCAATGAAAATTATTATCAGATGAAGTTTTTGTGATTCAATTGTTATTCATTTATTTCTGTGACTGGAAAAGTTGCTGTGTGAGTGCAAGGCCTTTAATACTGTAACAGTCATCGGATAAAAATTGAGGATGGAGTAGATAGAAATTGAAGAAGACAAATATGAAAACAAGGGCAAAATGTGTGTAACCTGGAACAAGCCTTCCAGACTTGATAGAATCTGGTGAGTTGCACAAAGCAAGCTTTCAGTAAATTGTTAATTTTCTGATTTGTGTATGGATATGACAGACAAGCTTAAATACCAAATTCCTTTCTCTACCATAAAAACTGAATTCTTAAAGTTTTAATTAGTAATTCAGTTTAAACAATATAGTAAGTGATGTGAATTAAGTCATTTAGAATAAAAGCTTTTTTTTTTGTATATTTTTATCAAATTATTTTTTTTAGTTGTATTCAAAGTAATTGTATTTCTATTTTATTTTTTCATTTATAAATTGGTTGCTATTGAGACCCTTTGATAAATTTACTATATATACAATATTTATTGATGGTGCTTGCTGATTTGATTCAAGTATTAAGCATTAATTATGACTCTTGCAGGCAATTGAAAGGTCTGATTGCTTACCAGACTAAGGAAGCTTTTGTTCTTAGTACCCAGTCTAATACTTGTAAAATCTGCAATATCCATGTTTGTTTAAAATGAGATTTTCCCAAACATTTTTGTAACTGCAAGTCTGCAATCAGTTAAAAAAAAAAAAAAAAAAAACAAAACAAAAAAACCTAGATTCCTATATATTTTTTTTCATATATACATTCCCATTAGAAATATAAAAATTTTAGATTGATGAAAAGGGAGATTTATTCAAAATGTGGTTATAAATTTGTCACTCCCCAAATGTCTGAGTTTTGTGACAGATAGCTTTCTAAATCAAAACAAAATGGAAAGCAAAAAAATAAATAAATAAATAAAAAAAATAAATAAATAAAAAAATACCTAAAATAATTTTTTTTTTTTTTTTAAAAAAAAAAAAAGCAACTTGAAGTTGCTTCTTATAAACCAATTTTTTTTAATTTTTAAAAAATTCAACAAATTCTGTTTCTACAAATTTAAATTAGAAACTACAAAAATTCATTTGAAAGATTTTAAATTTTTTTTTTTTTTTAATCTTTGGCTGATTTCAAACTGGCTTGTCCTTCCACAGAGCAATTGTCGGGGAAGGTTGCTTCATTGTTTGTCAATTTTCGCCATTTGCTGTGTCCTGTTAAACATCAAATGAATCATTGTGACACACAGCTGACAAATTCTCATTATCAGAACTGAATGTTTTTATTTAAAAATTTGGCAATGTTACCTTAAATGTATACTTTTATATTTTTGTTTTGATGAAAGGATTTATTCCCATTCAGTCCTTAGTTGACAACAATCTGTTGTAGAATTTTTAAGTTCAGTTTTGGTGCTGGGTTAGTGAGGCTTGCAATTCTTAACAGGTAACTCACCACATTTCCTTCGCATCAGGTAGTAAACTAATTGCTTTTTGAAAAACTCATAATTATCAAATATTAAAAATAAACTTGAAGAAAAAGCAGAAGCAAAATGCTATTTCCATTCATGTTTGTGTTCATATGCAAAAAACACGCAATTTTTTTGTGTTCATATGCAAAAACACGCACTTTTTTTTTATACTCTTAAAATATCAGCTTAGTTTTATTTTTTGACTTAAGTTTACTGCATGAATATAAATAAGCAAAGAATATGTATCATACATATTAATGCTGTTTTTTTTTGTCAGCTGACTTGTTGCCATGGTTACTTATTAAAGTTCATTATGACAGCCATTGTAGTCACTCCAAAAGAAAATGTATTTTTCTGTTCCTGTTCGAATCTGACATAATAATAAAGGATCCCTGTGGGAGCATTTATTTGTTTATAAAAATCTGTTTGTTTTAATATTTCATGTGTTTTTATTTTTCTTCTTTGCAAAGTCTTTCACGGCATTTCTCTTCATCTTTTCAGATGGAACGATTGTAGCTGTCAGTTTTGTATTGAAAACTGCTTGCTGTAGTGATGACTGTACAATGGCAGATTATATTAATCACTTAACGAATTATGAAGACATATCAGAATTATCTCTGTATATACATGTATATGAAAAATTATTTCTCAAATAAGCTGTGAATGAAGCAAACACACTAGTAATAATTGACATCAGCAATTTGCAACTGCTCCAGATGTAGAATGCAGTGTGTTTTGTTGAGATGTCCTTAGCCTTGCAGTGTGAATTCAAATGAGAGGATATTACTTAAATATTTTCAAGCATAAAATATTTGATTGAAAACAAGTGTAATCAGTTAATAGCTAATTTTTATAATTGCAAATCATTTGTTGGCAAATTTAAAATGAGAATTTTAATTCATCTTTGGTTTATACTCTTTTTAACAGAAAATAATAGGATATATAAAAGCCACTTTTATTTTGTCTTTAACTAATATTGCTTAGATGAAATTGTGGCTCAGAATAATTATTCCCAAATACAGACATGCAAGATAATTAGTTTTTATTAGTCTACAAATCAGCATAAGCAACGTTTGTTGTTGAACTGAGGCTGTTTCTGTTCTATTAGTTTTAATCCTCTTGACAAAAGCATGAATACATTCTTTCCTGCACTTATTTTTGTTGACATTTTGCTAAAGAGAATATCTTACTTCTAGTAAGTCAAAATGGTTGAAGAAGAGTGAGCAAATGAACAATTCACATTCCCCACAATTACTGGTCCAGGCAGAAAAAAAAAGTTATATTAATTAATAACTTTGACAGAGGCTAACGCATCGACTTTAATTATATGACATATTTCAAAGTTAATTCTGAACATGTAAAGCAAGAAAAATATGTTAGCCAATGCCACAGTGCTAAGAAGGCAAATAACAGCAAAAAGACGTAGGGAAAAGGCTTTTCAAACTCCAACCAGATAAAATCAATCATTTTTGTAGAGACATGTACAAAGTATAGAAATAATGCATAAGTACTTTCTCACTTAGAATACTAGTGTTAAGTTGATAAAAGTGAATAGAACTAATTTCTAAAGATGGCACTTTTTTTTTATTAATGATTTGAAATAGAAATCTAAATTACTATATTCATTTGTTGACAGATCTACAGCAAATAAAACATTGATAAAGGTGATGATTAAAGAGTTTATGGAACTCAAATGTATTAAATTTAATAGAAATCCTTTAAATTTGTTCATTTACACAATGCAGTAAATATATTGTTTGCACATTTCTTTCCAAATGGTGAATCATAGGATGCCAACTTCTTTACCATCCTGCAGGTTGATAAATTATGAAAGAAAAACTGACACTTAAGTTTCAAGTACCTAAATTGGTTGCACTTAAATTAAAATCTAAATAAGAAAAACTTATTTCAAATGAGCAGGGAAAGGCTTTCAAAGATTTCACTAAAATCCTTGGCTCTGAACCCACCTTTTTTTTTCTTTTTTTTTTTTTTTTTTAAGAGAATGAAACAGGAAAACAAATTTCAATTAAAACAAAAAATTGATGCAATTTTAAAATTTAGATTTTCATTTTATTCAGATTTCATGAGAGAGAAAAAAAACAAACCCTGTCCCTTATGGCCAGTTTTGGGGTCTGCTCAATCATGCCAGTCAGATTAGATCAAAAATAGTCTGCAGAGCAAGGAACTTAAGCAGAAGAATTGGCTGACCAAAAATCAAATAAATAGACTTCTTTTTCTTTGCCTTTTTTTATTATTACAGATTTCAATATCTGTTTATCTATTGTTTAATAAAAAAAAATTCTTCCATTTTTAAATGTTTCAACAGCCAATTTTGATGTGTATCACGAGGGACAGCAGCAGGGTGGGGGAGATTGGAAAGCAGAATGTTACAAAAGGAGCGTGTGGTTTTGGGGTTTTTTTTTTAAGCATAGCTAATGGCAGGTTAAAGTGGTTTGTTGGATTACTTTACGAGAATAACTGTTCTTGTACAAATAACAGGAACAAAAAAAAAATCCAACAGATTTTACATGATGATGAAAGAAGTGGGTGGGGTGAGTGGACATAAATGAAGGAAGTGACTCAAAGCAACAGTTTAAAACCACACATTAAAGAAAGATGTCATTGAAGGAGTTGGAGTTTTATATAAAAATGACAAAAGTCGGGGTATCTCGATATCACATCTGACTGTATACACAAACAAAACAGTGCAAGGAGAGTAAAGGTTTACAGGTGACAATGTGGGAACAGTAGAAAAGGGGGGCAAGATATGACAAGACATGAAAAATATCACACACTGCTATTAAGCCTGTAAGCAAAGAATAGAAGAAAGTAGAAATATATTTTTATTTTTTCTGAAATAATATCAAAACTCAAGTCTGAACTTTGTATCACAAATTGGGTCTTTTATCTGAATTTTATAATAATAGAGGTGGGTTTGTAAGAGACTATTTGTCAGTAGGAAAAGTAATAATTCCTTACTTTTAGTGTTTTTGTTGCTGCAAATTGTAAAAAATGCTTTGTAAAATCAAAAACGCATTTCCATAAGAATACTTCTACAAAGAATTCCCAATTTTTGTTGTAAAAAAAAATGCATTTTTTTTTTATTTTAAATTAACAATTTACATTTAGAGAAATGAGAGAATTTTCATTTTGAATGAACCAAATAACCTGAAGTTGCAAACTTTACAACTACTAACAGCTCCAAAAAATGAGCACAAATCCCTTCCACCCAATTCCTTAAAATTTTTCTAAGGTAATTTTGGCACTCAGTCTCCATAATATCCAAATAATCATCTTTAAACATTTTATTTTAAATAATTCCACAATTATTCATTGGACTTGCAAATGTTAAAATTGTTAAATCCTATTCCCTTCCAATTGTCTATTTCAAAAAGGATTTCTCCCATTCCCCAAAATCAAAATGAATAATTTTACATAAGAGCAAAAAAATCTAAAGCTTGTGGACTTTCTCAGCTAACTCATGGCATAAAAATTTTAATTTCCTGAACCAAGCAAAAAGAAAGATTTATAAACTTTAATTTTTGCCTGTCTTTTTCTTACAAAAATCAGTAAATGAGTTTTCTCAGTCATTTTTGTTGGCTTTAAAAAAAAAAAAAAAAGTGAAAATTTTGAGCAAAATCAAAAAGAGGAATGTTAACAGATTGTTAGATACTAATTTGTTTTTTTTAATTATCAAGACTCAAAAGCAAACCCACCTTCTAATAAAACAAGTGAACTGCAAGCAAAAAAAAAAAAAAAAAGTGAGGACAATGAACAGCACTCTGGATATCACAGATTAAAAATTTCATAATAGAAATGAATTTGAATAATTATTTCCTTTTATCATTTCAATTCCTGTTTTTCTTTCAAAAAATTTCCTCTTCTTCCTTCCTAATTGAAAGTAAGATTTTGCAGAAATGTGAGATGTATATAGAGGTGACAGATGAGTAATGAGCAAGTCCTTTTCTTTTCATGTGATTTAATCAGTTACATTGCTTTGAGAGGAAAAATGTCTGGATTATTGTAGTGTGAGTGGAAAAAATATCAAGCAAATCTAATTAGGTTTAATAAAATGTCTGAAGAGGCATAAAGAACAGAAAAGAGATAAAATAAAGAAGAGTGTAAGGAAAAAAATATTGAGTGCTGTTGTTGTAAAAATATTAAAAATAGGGAACTTTTTTATTTATTTATTTTTTTTAAATATAGATACCTACTATTTATCATCATTGATGGTATCACATGATATCATTTGATATGTGATGGTATCACATGATATCATTTCATGTCTTATTAAGGATGAAAAATGATGGATCTTTAGTAACAAAACAATACAGAACATACAAATAAGAACAAAGAATAGATACAAAATGGATAATCATTCTATTACTGCTCGAGCAAATGGTGGGTTCAGTGAGAAAGAAAGAGGCTGTTTGAGAAGTTTTGTTTTTTTTCTTCTTTCTTTTCCAATATTAAAAGACAGTTACAACAATAAGAAAAAATGTGGACTTAATACAAACATTGATGGACAACAAAGCAATATTTCTTTCCTTAAATTCAAGCATTTTAAAATTCAAAGAGTGAAATAAAAATATCTTTAAAAAGTTATTGAGAAAATATCTTAAAAGCTTCCTTCTTAAAAATATCATTTTCTTTATATATGAAAGGGTGCTGAAAAGTTCTTAGCTGACTCACTTTCTAAAATCAATATTTCAATGAACAAACATCAGAATATCTTTAAGGGTTAAACTTAAGAGACAATAAGCCAGTGTGCTGAAATTAAAAGTGAAGATGCAGATTAGAATGTATGTTTCATGAGAACTTTTCAGCACCCCCTTGTACTAAAATTATTTTTTTTTAATATTGTGAAAAATATATTTTTTTAAACATTGTGTTTTAACTGACATTTGTATAAACAATTGCATTCTACAACATATCTACTCTTTTTAAATTTATCCATCTGTCTCCATGACAACTACTACTGGCCATTCTAGTATTTTGTAATAGGAAATTAAGTTATAACTCATATTAATGGCTGCTTATTTTTGTTTCATGTTTAACTGGAAATTATAATGATTATTATTTCACTTCATTATTTTCTCTCAGATGAAGCCATTAGATTCTTTTAGACTATATTGCATGTAGTAAAGTATTTTGACAATTAAAAATGAGAGGATTTATTGCTGGGCTCATTAAATAGCAAAGATTATAAGAATATAACCAGGTTAAAATAGATTATGTTGCATAATGAAAATACCAACAGGTTATAGGAAATTTGGATTCTTATTTAAATTGATCTACTAAAGATTTATCCAAACTTTCCTTTTATTTTGTAAACATATTTTTCCTGTTTATATCTACTATAATAAAATAAAACTATATATTGTTTATAGAAAAAAAAAAGATACTTTTTTCTGAATTAAACCTAAGATGATGAATTGTTATTCAGTTTAGTCAAATTATTCTCATCTTTAATTGTAGATGTTAGATACAACATTTCAACCAAGTATCCTCTGGTTGTTGTCAAAGGTCTATTATTTTTTGGCTGATATGTGATATTTTATTTGATTGGCTGGAATGTTCTCATGGCTTCTAAATGAATTTGTTGTCCTACAATAAGAAAACTTTCCTTCCAACTAAATATTTTGTTAGTTCTTGTTTGTTGCTGCTAAGCTAGAAAAAATTGTTTTCCTGTCTGATCTAGGAATTCACAACCACCTGTATCTAATAAAAGATTTTTTACAGTTTTAAATTTGTATTTTGCTTATAGCATTTTTATAAAATAATTTTTCTACATAGTATCTTTAAGTGTTCTTATATCATTATGCTAAAGATTAAAAACATTAAACTACTCTTTATCCTTTATAAATGACCATAATTTGAAAGTGTCATTGTTTGACTAGCAAATTGTTCAAATGTCTCAACTGGATAAAAAAAAAGACTGAATTTATTTCTTTACTGATTTGTAAAGTGATTATTGTCTGAAAAAGAAGATTCCCTCATCTGTTAGATAACAATGCTTTGTGGAACTAAAAGCTTGGATAATAGTTGTAAATCTTTTTTTTTTTTTCTTTTAAAGCTAATGATTATTTTGATGTGCCTAAATTGAATGATTGGCTCATATGTTAATGAATGATATTCAACTAGATGAAAACATCCCAGCATTTTCAGAAGCACAAACATACATGGGCTGTAGAAAAGCCCAGAAATGAGAACAGTTTGTATTGCTTTAAGTAAAGAGAGAGTCACTAAACAAAATCTAAATGATGAGGTTGCCGAAAATTGAGACCCGATTACCAGTTGAGACAGGATGAATACTCAGGTTTGTCAAGAGAACAGAAGGCAGACTAATTTGTAGAACCTATGAAATTTGAATTGTTTTTATAAGTAGACAGATAATCTTTAACTTTGCTTATCTCGTTAACAATACTACCTAATTAAACATGACATTTCTCTTTTATTTGAACAGAAGAGCCGAACATAAAGATAGAGAAGCAATAAAACAACAATTTTGAAAAAGATGAAAGGGAAAAAATTTGTAATTAATAATAATAAATGAAAATAGCCAATTTCAGGACAAAGAACAACAAAGGAAAATTAAATGTAAATGTATAAAAGAAAACATTGGTGGTTATGGAATTAGATGAAAGTTTCTTATAAGAAGGAAGGAATGATAAAAATAATTCAGTAAATAAAACAAGATAGAATTAAAGTAACAGAAAGTAATATAAATTGATATAGTGAGAGCAAGAAGAAAAGAAAAAAACTTTGTTGATTATTATTATTATTACAAAATAACTACTCTAAAGATCAGATTTAATGCTTGTTTTAAAATGTATTTGAGTCTTTGCTTTTGGGTAACATCAGACAATTGTTGCTAAGGGGCCAGTATTTCCAAGTACATAAAATATTCAAAATTCCATTGTTTTGTTTTTTTTGCATTTTAGTCAAATGTATGACTTCTGTTCAATGTATATTATTTAATGAACACTTTCAAAGCATGTATTATATATAAGATATCATAAAGTAAATATTTTTCACACTTTAAAATCAAGTACAAAGCAAACCTTAAAATATATGTCTCAATCTAAGCGGATATGGATCTTCACATATATCTGAATATATTCATCAAAATTATCTTTTCATATTTATAAATAAAAAAATCCATTTAGTATAGAGCTATAATAAGGAAATAACTTTTTATATGTGGTTTTTTTTTTTTATATAAGATAATCACAAAATCTTTTTCAAACAACTTATTCTATAGTAAAATAAAGTAACCATCTACAGAGTTTGAACTCATGACTAGATCTTAACCCACCAATAACCATTCTGCAATAACATTCTATTCTTGAGAGCACAGCAAATCCTTAATTTCAAAACATTGAAGATATGAAATAATATTTATGTTTGAGTAAACATGCTATATATCATTCTGCATGAAACCAAAAGGACTTCATAAAGCAAATTTTGTATATATGTTTTAAAAGAGAACACATTTCCCTCAAATAAGTATATTCTTTTTAAAATAAAATGTATTTCTGAAGGATTAATGATATAAATATGAATAATAGAAAATGAGTAACAGCATTTGCTCATAATCAAATAAGCATTCACAAAAGAGCCTGTAACTCATCTGATAAGCAAATATTAATATAGCCTTAAACATGGCATGTTGTAAATGCGTAATTTGATGTTAATACTGTGTGTGCAAGAAAGAGAGAGTAAAAGAGAGAGCAGAAAGAAAGAATATGCTCCTTAGAATATAAAAAAATAAACAAGTGGAACCATAGAAGAAATTAAAAACTCAATAATATAAGAAGAAGAAACTTCAACAGACAGGAATCTCTTCCTAAATATCTATTTTTTCCCTTTTTGTTTTCTTAATATGAAGCCGGGAAAGAATAAGATATACCACAAGAAATATTTTATGAGCCCCACACGCAGTTGACGAGCACAAGTGTTTTTTTTGTTGTTGTTTGTTTCTTTTTCTTCTTTGTAGTTGAATTTTTACCCCTTTTTTATGATTGACTGTTGGGGGTTGGGTAAAAGGGTTGCTGGTATTGATGCCATTTTCCCCCATCACATTTGACTCAGATAATTGAAACATATGTACAGCCAATGGCTACCAAAATAACCAGACTTTCTTACGGACTTTGGTGGCATTTTTACTGCCTTTGGCTTGTCTTTCAGGTGTAGCTCCTCCCTGAATTAAAAAAAGAAAAGAAAAAGTAATAAAAAAATGAAGTGTATACTAAAATATCTTGCATAAATTTCTTTTTGCATATCAGAGGATAGATTATCAGAGTAAAAGAAATAAAATAAAATAAGAAATTTTTTTTTTTTTCTTTGCTGAACATTCCAGAAATAATTTACCATTCAGCTGTTTATTTGAAAACTCTTAGTAAACCAAACAAGAAATGGTTATTGTAATCTAACTCATCCAAATACATCATCCAGTGCTATTCTTGTTGGATCCATTCATAAGTCTCATATGTGATGCTATTGATACAACTAAAAATGTTAAAGGTAGCAATATCTGTTATCTGCTTGGGTGTGAGCAGTCATAGTTGTCCATTTTGATTATTCTCTTTGCACACAATTTTCACCTTGTCTTCTTATTGTAAACATTGTGTGCATAATATCATTTGAAAACCAGCAATTTATGACTTAAATGCATTCAATTAATCAGTAATGAATATTTTACCTAAAAGAAAAAAAATAATACAAAATTAATTTTATTTTACAAATTTTCTTTAATTGGATATCTGTGATTGGATGCATATTACTCAAAATAAAAACTTTGTGGGTTATATAAGGGTATAACTGGTAGGTAGAAAATCTTGTATAAATAGAATTTCATATATTAAAAACAATTCTTACATAGAGAAATGAATATGTTTTCATTCTTGAATAAAACAGCAAAATAAACAGATGGAAAATAAAACTGCAACCCACTGAAGGACAATGCTGATTTTAAACTGGATCAGTACAGGATACGATGGGTAAATTGTCACCATTTTATATTTTTAATTTTGCACATGTGCGTTGTTTCTTTTTTATTTTATTGACTTCACAGTATAGTTGGGTACCATCTGTGAAAAAAAGAGCACCATGATACAATTCCCTCTGTCAGAAATTTGGAAATGGCATGCTGTACCACTTGGCATTTGTGCCAGAAGCTCCAATACAATCATTTCAGAGTATGTGTCAATCTGAGGACAGTGCAGAGTATTCGGAAAGAGATGGATGATATATCCAGTCAACATCATGGTGTTTGGAGTGATCACTAGTGATGGCGACATTATGCCCGCATTCATCTTCCCACAGAGCCTCAGACTCAACACGGAGGCCTACATCAAGTGCCTTGAGGAGATAGTGCAGCTCTAAGTCATGGGGGTAGCTGCTGGAAGACCCTATGCCTGTCAACAGGACTCTGCACCATGCCACACAAGTAGGAGAACCCAATCATGGTTGCTAGACAATTTCTGTGACCATATCACCTCTTATATCTGGCCATCCTCAGACTGCAACAACCCTAATTATTATGTGTGGGTCACAGTTGAGCAGGAGACCAACAAAACTCCTTGTAACACTAAAGATGAACTGAAAGCAAGGATTATGGCATCATTCACCAACCTAAACAAGAAGACCATCCAGAAGAGTTGCAGGAGATTCTGAAGACTTCTGGAGGCCATGGTTGAAGTCAATGACAATTTTATTGAATAAATTTACTCTCTAATATTTCAAGATATATTTGCCAAAATTGCACAAACATATCTGTTAAAATGAGATGTCAGTGTTATTTTCATTTTTGCGTAATTTAGGCAATTCATACATTGCACACTGTATGTGCAAGCTGGAGAGGAGTAGATATTCTGAGTTTTAAGCCATCTTGTTACATAGTAACATTTATACAAGTGCATTACTGTGGTGACTCATGTCGCAATAAGATTCAGTGTGGGGAAAAATGTCTAGTGTGTCATGTCAGAAAAACATCAGCTCCTTTTGTTTAATTAGAGTAGTTGGATTAAAAGCTTTTATGAGGTTGGATAGCTATTTTGGAGAGTTGATATGTGTTGGACATAACAAATTGGTGATGCTTTGATACTGGCAACAGTGATCAAATGACCCTACATTAATAGACCAGGTTCTGGATGGCCACATAGTACAGATGATTGCCACTGTTGTCCTTACAATTCATCAGACTGCATAGCTTTCTAAGCACAAATCAGAACAAATGTGGTTCCAGCAGTGTCAATATAGACTATTAGAAATGGTTTAATCATAGCAGGTCTATAGGCATGCAAAACTAGCCAAACTTCCACTTACTCCATAACACCATTGTACATGTCTCCAATGGTGTTGCAAGGTGGTCACCTTAGAGATCAAATTAATTTATAGTTCAGTGATAGGAGCAAGTTCTGCCTTTATACAAATGGGGATTGTTTGCACTTGCAACATCTTTCAGTGTCTATTTATCCCTCATGACACATAGGCCCAACCTATAGCATTATGGCATGAAGTGCTATAAATTACAATTCTTTGTTGCTTGTGGTAAAAACAATGAACAGCAGCATGAATAAACTCATTCTGCTTCCATTCCGGTATCAAATTCCTTGCTTGACATGATTGTCAAACCTGCCCCCACCCCCCGCCCGCCACTGAGCATGTAGAGTACAGGATGAAACACCCGACTCATTTATTTAGCTCACCTACAATTCTTATTGCATTGTATCTACAAGTGCAAGAGACACTAATGAATTGCAGAATAGTATTCACCATCTGTTCAATCACATGCACACAAAAGTAGAAGCCTGTATTATTTCCCAAGGAGACACAGTTAACATGCAATCTGAGTACTACTAATGCACCCCTTATATTGCAACCTGTGCATATATTCAGTGAAATTTTGCAATTTGTTTATATATCTATATATATATATATATATATATATATATATATATATATATATATATATACATGGATGCACAGAGACAAGTGCATCAATGTCTGCATTTTAATCATGCAAAAATATATTTTATAAAAAAATTATTTTTCAACATAATTTGTCATTGTATGTTAGTTTAGTGGTGAATATTAATCACAGATCCCATTTTACTATGAAAAGTTTAGATCAAAATTCAGCTGATAACTACACCATTGGCATATTCAGCCATCTTTATATATAACATTGCCTAGTACTGCCAAGAATAAAATGCCTTTCAGGATCTGTATTGATCTTGAGTAAACTTACTTTACCCAAGCCATTTCAAACATAGATAAACATTATAAAGAATTAAAATAAGTAAAGTGTGGCAGAAGGTCACTTTTGGAGAACCTAGTAAAGATTTCCCCATTATCAGCACTAGCAGAAATGCTCAAGTTTTATGATTCCTGATGTTTCCAGTTAAGAAAAAGAAACCCCAATAAATTTTTACAAAAAAGAATCCAGAAGTATTTTTTGTATTATAATAAAAACAATTTTACTATTTCTATTTGCTAGCCATCTTACTGGAGACAAAATGCACATGTGCATGCACACACAAAGTGAAAGATTTTAATTTCCTGAATAGTAACTATGATGAGAGTGGATTGCCAAAGGCTTATTTATTATGAATAAAAAGACAAAGTGAAAGGACTGTGTGTGGAATGAAAAAATCTTCAACTAAAACTGAACCATATTTTCTTCCTTGATGTGTAAGAATTTTTGCATTTTATGGTTAGAAGTCATGATATAAATACTGATTCCAAAGATTTTAGCAATCTTGAGCAACCAATTGTCTGTATAATTGAGGAGTACAAATCAGATAATCAGATATTTCTTTTAAGGAATGAGAAAAAAAATATGCATTTAAAAAATAAAAATTTTGGCTGCATATAAATTATGCCATTTAAAAACTTTATGTATATATAAATTTGTTGCTGAAAAACACTTCAATTCCTTATTTAAGCTATAGAAAACAATTTTCACAAGGGTACCTTTTACTTTAAGTGTGGTTTATATATGTATAAATAATATGATAGAAGTTTGTTGTTGACACAATTACTGTTGTTGCTGCATAATAAATATGTTAGGACTCAAAGAATATATATCTGATGCCTTTAATTATAGAAAGTCCAAAGTATAAATTCCTTGTGTATTGAATTACGATTATTTTGACAGATTATTTTCATGAGAATTTACTAGGAAAAGCAGTTCAATTCCTATTAAATAGTTCTAAATTAAACAGTCTTCTTGATACAAAAATCTATAACATCAAAAACTGAAATTCTGGATTAATTATACTCATTAGCTTAGTTTGAAGATGAAATACTTTAAATCATGGCATATTGTAACATGTACACAAAAAACAATTTTAGTCATAGGTATTTGCAGAATAGGGGACAAGTTTAGCATGAACAAAATGTTCATACATTTTAGGTTTTCATATAAAAGTTACATTTCATTAAAGATGAAAAATAAGTCTCATTAATAAATTCAACTTAATGAGTTTCTAATATTCAACTTTTTTCTGCATTTTATAAAATGAATAATTTTTTAAAAAGTTTAAATTTAAATGTTGATTTTGAAAATCTTGGACAAGTACTTATATTGATACATATAACTTTGATTTATATTTCATGTTAGAAATCCTAGTCAGAGTTTCTACACATTTGTTCAGACTAGGTGAGTGATTATTTATTAATGTCACAATATAGTTTCAGTATCAGTACTTCAAAAGTAGTGTTTCCTTTTTTATGGCATTTAAAGAATGAAAATATACAATCTTCTGCATAAACATAAACTTGTTAAATGCAAAACGAAAAGTAAAATTCTACACAGTAAAAAATATTCAAGTTGCTCATTATTTTCCACATAATCTGCATGTACAAATGAATGTTGAAATAATCAAGATTTAAGAAAAAAAAAAATACAAAAAAACAGCATTTCATTATTTTATCTACTTAATATATTTATGGCATTAAAATGCAGTGAACTTTCATTTCTTTACATTGATGTATAATTATCTATGATTAAATTAAACTCTCTTTTAAGTCTAAGTCAAAATATTTTACAAAATAAACAAAAACCGTTTAATGAAATGCTAAAAAATACTAATGAAAAAATTTGAATTTTGTTAAAAATTATAAAAACATCAGTAACTTTATTTGCTGTGAAATATGAGTGATATAAAAAAATTATTAAATTTCATTTAATTTCCCAGACATAGATGATAACATACAGAATGTAAATTGTAAAGGCGCATCAATTATAGATATAGAATTAATTAAGGGAAGTAACCACATAGTAATTTACTACCAATAGCAGAGTTACTTTCCTTACCTCTGTATGCTTCTGTGGGAATATTTGACACCGTTAATTTTTCACCAAGAGTAGATAATTTGAAACAATTTCAAACTTTTATGTAAACATTTTCAAATTTCCCCAGATAAAGGAGAATGCAATCAAATAAAAAAGATTTTACTTTAAACAGAAAGTGGCTTTCCGGAACATGTAGGAAATTAGAAATACTATCTAATATATCTCTAAATATAAAATAACCTCAGGCTTCTTCACTTAAGCAAACATTCACTATTGTCATGTCAGTCAGACATCTTTTTCTTTTGCTTCTTTTGAATTTCCAAGCTACTCAATATCTATTGGGTTGTCCGGAAAGTTCATGACGGTTTTTAAGGGAAATTAAAACACAAAACAAAATTATGCCCTTAAATATATATTCAACTAAATATGAACCATTTTGTTCCACAACTTTTCTACATTTTTCCTTCAACTTAAAGATTCGATCTTCCCAGAATGTTGGTGGTTTCTTAGCAAAGAACTCAGCAAGGTGGCTTTTTATCTCATTCCAAAGAATTAAAATTTTTACCATTGAGATTATTTTGCAAAGACCTGAATAAATGAAAATCTGAAGGAGCAATGTTTGGTGATTATTGCAGGTGGTCTAACACGCCCAAGTCAAGTTGCAACAATTTTTGTTGGGTTGCCAAAGAAACGCGAGGTCTGGCATTATCCTGATGGAAAACAACACTTTTCCTGGTCACCTATTCTGGGCGTTTTTCGTATATTGCGGCCTTTAATTTGTCCACTTGCAAGCAGTACTTTTTCAAATCAATTGACTGGTTACTTGGCAGAACCTTATAGTACAGGATTCCTTTCCAATTGCACAAGACTTTCTTAGGGTGAAAACCTGCTTTTGAGGTGGCTAAAGTTGGCTTGTGTCATTTATCCCAGGATCTTTTTTGTTAGACATTGTTATAAAAAATACACTTCTCATCACCTGTCATAATTTGCTTTAAAAAAGGGTGCATTTTCATTGGTTTATACAGCAAATGACAGATGAAATACAATTTAAGATTCTTTTCACTCAGATCCTGTGGTACCCAAATATAGCAATTTGAATAATTAAGCTTCACTAAGTGCTCATGGATGGTGGATTTTGATAAATTTATTGTTTCTGCTAATTCCCATGTTGCGTAATGCGGGTTGTCATCTGTAGTTGGTTGGTTGGTGCTGAGTGTTCATCATCAATAAGGCTACAATCACCAAGTTTAAAACTTAGAACTGTACAGAAGAAATTCACTATCAGCTAAAGCACCTTCACCATGCACAGCACATATCTTTTTTGTCACTTGCAAGGCTTTTTTGTCTTTATGGTTAAAAAAAAAAAAAAAAAAAAAAAAAAAAAAAAGCATCAAGTGTCTAAAATGCACCTTATAATCTTACATTTTCATGGGGATGCAAAATTGACACAAATTAAGTAATTTTAAACTTTCTTTCTGAAGAAATAGTTTGAAGTGTGCTCTAATTGGAAATGTAAACATATCTGTTGATAAGTTTGAACTGTTCTAAGATGTTGGAACATGAATGACTAAAAATCAGCATGAACTTTAAGGAGAACCCAATATTTACAGTATTCCACCCTTATCCATGGGGTACATGTTCAAAAACTGTTGATAGGACAAAACCCTACATTTGTGTTTTCCCTAATGACATATTTTTTAAATTGAGTACAATAAAAGCTTAACACAACTAAAATAAAATTGAATAATTATAACAATAAACTGTAATAAGCGTTGTGGTGGATATAAAATTTCTTCTTAATCTCAGTGTAAAATTATTTTTATTAAGACAAGAGCCTTTTACTTTTTCATTTGAAGAAAACATGAATTCTCTTTGACATACCGAATTGCCAGCATCACTATTGTACTTTGGGTTCATTAAGTACAACTACTGAATTATTTTGGGAGTTTATTGCTGGTAAATGCAGATAGGAGACATGCCACAGTACATGTAATGGAAAGAAAACCTTTTTAAAAAACTGATTAATTACATTGATTTTAGGGAAATAATTTTATGGCAAAAATGGATACTTAAAATAAGGATTGCCAAGTTTCTCCAGGCTTTTGTCTAGATTTTAGAATTGGTTATATATTCTACAATATCAGTGTGTGTGTGTGTGTGTGTGTGTGTGCAATAAATTCTTTTAAATAAAATTTTTAAAACATGCCTTTAAGATCTTAAAAACTAAGGACATATTTTCATATCATTTTTTTTTTTTTTAAATAAAACTTCAGGAATAATAGTAAAACAATTTTTGTTTTAGTTTGACAGTCTGGAAATTTAATTTAGCAAGAAGCAAAAACAATTTTAAATTTTAATAAACAGGAAATCTAAATCACAATTGAAAGAAAAACTCTTCAGAGAAAAGCCAGTTTAAGCAGGGAGGACAAAAAGAAAGGCCCATAATTTGAGGATAGGTTTGTTGGGACAACCAAAAGGAAAAATATCTGTGTCTGCAACAGTGTTGGTGGGAGTGCAGCAGTTTGACAAAAGGCAAGGGGTGGGGCAGTACATGCGCCACATCTGCCACACACTTACCCACCCGTAGAGTCAACAGACGAGTTGTGCTCATTTGTTTGTGGTTGTTGTGATGTTGGTGGTTCTTGTTTTGGTTTTTCCTCTCGACACCAGCATGCTGTGAACGTCTGAAACTGGTAAAGGTGCCATTTGTGATTGACATCATCAGAACATGGAACAGTTGGCACATGGTGGTATGAGCAATGGAGTGAGAAAGATGAGGCACTGGGAGTTCTTACTGCTAACCCCCAGTTATGAAAGACTTATATAGACCACATTTCAGACAGACACAAGAGACACATTCAGTGAATAGAATTTAAGTATGTGAAGAAACAAAAAGATTTATGAATTGACCAATTAGACACCATAGAGAAGACAAACTTAAAAAATAGGAACAAAGGCTGGATCATGAGTTGGAGAAAGAAAAATGGTAAAAGAGAGAGGAACAGTTAAAATCCCATTTCAGAAAATAACAACCAAGAGGAAAAAACAAATATTGTTTATTTATACAAAAAGAGAACTTTGAGATATAAATGAAATTTTAAGGATGTTATATATTCCTTTTTGAAGATAAAAATCTACAGTATCAAGCTTAAGTTTATTTGAGTAATCATAATTATTTAATATAAGTCTATTTGAATAATCTTTATCATTCATTTGATCATTTCAGCATTTTAATTAAGTGGGTTCATTATTATTGATTTAAATAATGAATTGATTTGCAATTGTATATTCTACTGAACTATCAGGCAAGCCTTCATTTTTTTTCAGTGTACAAATAATATCAAATTAAAAATTTGAAAATTAGTTTCATGGTATTTGCATAAACTATATTTAAATCTTTTACTTTTTAGCAAAATTCTATCTATGGCCACTTTGTCATCTTGCAAATTCTCTTAGACTAAACAAAATCAAGTCAAATTTCTTTGCATTAATTTAGTTTGTATCAATGGAATAAATTATATATTTCATTTGACTAAGTAACAAGAAACATGGCAAAATTCAATTCACAGAGTATTGATTTTCACATGAATATAATTTTAGAGTACATAACTAAGGAAACCATTGACATACTCATATTGTGTTTTAAATCTTAATCATACTACAATTTAGGATAGCAAATGAACCTGTGTAAAATGTATTTTTGTTGCAATTCTAGTTATGTTTAATACTTTTTTCATGAAGCAAAAAAAATTCATCAAAACCTGCACAAGTGAAAATCAGTTTTCTTTTGAACTAACAAAATAATAAAATCAACATGCTATCACTTTAAAACTGATACATGATTATTAAAAGGTATTAATTTAAATATTCTACTTCATTTATATTACAACTAGGAAAAGTAGAATGTATTTAAGAGTTTTGAAACTATTAATATTTACTTTGAGTAAATATGTATTTGTCTAATCTGAGAATTTATTGCTTATGAATGCACATGCCTTAAAAGAATGTTTGCAGAAAACTTGATTTTACTTCATTTTGATGACAATCATTGCTAAATATAAAATGTATATTCAACACTGCTTACTCATATTTGGATTGAGAAAATTGCTGTTGAATCTAGGCAACAAATCACTGATGCTTATGATGCAGTAAGTGCAAGCATGTGTTACAAATGGTCTTCAAAATTAAAAGGTTTTAAGCTCAAGGTGAAAGAATGCTCTGGAAAATTTCATAATTTGAACACTGATGAATTGAAGGAACATTCAAAGATGCAGCACAAACTTACAAAAACAGAGGTGAATCAACTGCAGTATTGTATTGTTTACAAGCCTCAGAGAAACATTTAGAAAATGGATTCTACAGAAAAGAATATTATTCACTGTTTGTAAATTTATCTTTCTTTTCTTCCTTCATACAGATTCATTTTTAGATGTGATAAAGAAGATTTACTATGAGAACCAAAAGTAAAGAAAAAAAAATTATGGCAAGGTTTATAACTGAGTATATCAAGCACTGTAAGCAAAGTATTACAAGAAACATGCAAATTAAAGCATTTAGCTGAGTTTTGAGAGACAAATGAATATTATATAAAAACATTAGTAAGCACTTACCTGATTGCTTTTTTACAAAATTCATTAACCTATTTTATTTGGAAGAGCTTTGAGGCTTTTTTCAAAAATGGTTTGCAATGCAGGCACAGTCATGCAATCTGAATATTTCTTTCTTTTTTTTTTTTTTTTAGCTTTGAATACTGTATGGTGCTTAAACTGTTTTCTTGAAATGTGTCCTCTTAAAACAAAACACATTTCAAGTAAACCAATAAATAAAGAGAACAGATGTTTATTACTTTAATTTGTACTACAAGGAATAGTAAACAAAAATCTGATTTATTAATGTTTATACAGTATTAATTCTTCAAAATCATATATGGCAAAACTTAGTGTAGATTTTACTTTAATCATATGCTGATAATTGTAATCCTTTAAAGTATCTACTAATTTTCTATATTAGAAAAACTGGCGTGTGATTTTACATGAAGATTTATTAGAATACTTGTCTCTCACACACACATATATACATATATATATATGAGGATAAAGAACAAATAGGAAACAGATCTTAATCTAACATGTTTCACTTTAAGCTTTGTCAGAGATCATGATAAAAATTATAAAAAGCAGAGACAAATCTTTCATAAAGTGAAACATTAAATTAAGATCTATTTCCTACTTGTTCTTTATGCTATTATTTTGTCAAATTCCTATCCATAATCAATTCTCTCTCTCTCTCTCTCTATATATATATATATATATATATATATATATATATGAAAATCAAGACTAAAAGTAATCTAATTAAATAGTAAACACCCAAATAACAGGAAGATCAAGGTTCAGTAAATTTTTAGACAAACAGATACAGAAATCTTCCTTCATATTGTATTTATCTTTCATCTTATTCTAATTTAGAGTTTTTAAAATATTCAAGCAAGGGTCATTTTAATGTAGGCCTTGCTTAAATTAAAGAAAAATGTTCAGAATACAAACTTTATATTTGTTTTATTACTTTCTCTTTTTCAAATATTCATTGAATAAAAATTATGATTACAACTTTTTAATATTTAAGGATTCATTTTTCAAATGATTTTTTAGTGTTCTGTGTAGAGAATATCTCAATTGCATTGCTGTGTAATTGAGATTTTCTGAACACAAAATACTCCTTCATAATTAAAATTAAAAAAAATACATTTTTAACCCATACTTAAACAAAGAGAGGTCAAGAATAATAATATATGCTGAGAAGTAAAAATTGAATTATAGAGAAACCATTCCAGACTATATATTGTAACATTTTCTGAATATAACTACAGAAATTTCTATCTCTGGCTGGCCAGCAAATTATAAAAGGAAAATTACTAAAACAAAATCATTTTGTTGCTACACAATCTTATAATTATTTGTGGTTGTTTAATAACTAAATTGCATCAGAAAATATTTTTTACAAATCATGTAAAGTACATTTGCTCTATATATGAACTGTCTTTAAAATAAAAATGTCAGACAAAAACTGACAAACATGATTTGAAATACAATCTACTTTAAAACATTTGGCCAGAAACAGAAATATTATTTCAATTATATTAAAAATGTCCTATATATGTTAGTATTTTGTATTAGTGACAATTTTAGAAACAAAATTTAAGTTTTTAAAAAAAACTTTTATTTGATATTGTAAATTGAAAAAGGAAGAATACATCCATTTGTAAAAAACAAAATAAGGAAACTAAATTAAGATTGAGATAAGAAAATGATTAGACAAATGTACATAAAAGACTATTACGATTCAAAATATTG
Organism: Acanthosepion pharaonis; assembly: GCA_903632075.3. Taxonomy (NCBI): domain Eukaryota; kingdom Metazoa; phylum Mollusca; class Cephalopoda; order Sepiida; family Sepiidae; genus Acanthosepion; species Acanthosepion pharaonis. The sequence goes on along the minus strand of CAHIKZ030004810.1, from coordinate 1,516,118 downwards.
ATTTGACCATGGTACAATTCTATACAAGTATTAGAAAATATCTTAATGTGTATAATTTTATGGAAGAGTGTGTAGCAGTTATGCATATAGAACCAAAGAGATTGTTTGCCTAACAAAAAAATCCTACTTAGTAAATAATAAGAGCCAATGTTTATTATGCATTGAATATAAACATTTGTGTATGTGCATTTCAATGTTGTCTTTAAGCAGAAAAACATCTTTTTTAAAAAGCATCACATCCTTTCCTAATATAAACCATAAATTTTAAATATAGTTTTCATATAATAGTATTGTAACTGAGTTTTTTTTTATTTTGAAGAAATTGTTTATTATATCAGTTGAGAATATTAACATTACAATTTTAGTAAAATCTCTTAACATTAAAGATTCATAAAATTTCTTCATCAGTAGAATTTCTATGGTTAATAAATTTGAAATGTTTGTTACATCCATTACATAATGTCAAATATACTGCAAAAATATTGTAATACTGAATTTTTATTTAACCAATTTTAATTAAAATTGACTAAATACCAAATTACAAAAACTTAATTTTAAAGCATTTATTTGGTAAAATTAGCATTCAATATTTTCTTTATGCAAACCAGGTTTATTTTTATTTAAACAGCAAAATAGTATAAATATAAATTCTTTTCTCTATAAAAATATACCTTAGCAAAACAAGCATTCTATCCCTTAAAATTATATAATCATTAAAAAACACTTAAAGCAATGAAATATTTCAAAAGTTTAAATGGTAATACTTGTATTATATGAATAAGACAGTTAATAGAGACTATACTGAGTAATTCTGGATATATTAATATACATGTGACATCTGAGATAAAATACTGATATCAAGTATTTTAAAACACAATACACTAATTCTTAATTTACATGTCACAGGTAAATGTATCTGCAGATAAAAAAAGTGCAATAATTATAAACAACTAACGTTTTAGGCTACTTATGAATACTTGAAATAATTATATTAATATCAATTGCATTTCAAGTTGAAGACCTTACAGATAGAGAGGATTGAAATTTTAATGAAACTAAGCATAATCTAGACTCCCCACAGGTTAAATATTTACAGCTAGAACATTTTAGAATATAAGTATTTTTCTATTTTAAATTTGTGGTGAATAAGCTTTATTATTCTTGATTAATAATATTTTGACAATGCAGAAGCCAAAATTATCATAATAAAATTTAATTTAGAGGTAGATGTGAAATTTAAGCAGTTTATTCATTTTAGCCTTCAACCAGATTTTTTTTTAGTATAAAATAAGCATGTTATAATATTTTAAGTACAAATTGTTACTGAGTTAACTGATGAAATATTCTACTAAAGTTTATGAAAGAATTTACGTCACCAATTAATAATAGTGTTATATTCATTAGTTTAACTGACTGAAAATGTTTTCATTTACATCAATGAAATAAAAAATCTATTTAGATACTATAATTTAAAAATTAACACATAACTGACAAAAGGTAATTTTAATGTATGTAAATAATAGATACTCAAAAATATTAATTAGCTATGAAAGTATTCTCCATGAAATACAGCAGAGTTTATTAAAGTTATTTATACATGCATAAATCCAAATTAACTGAGATTTTTATTATAAATCAAACTTTATAGTTCTAATAAATTAAGAAATATTACAAGACGTATAATTTCATTGCAACACAAACACACAAAATAATAATTTGCTTTACCATAAATAAGATAATTTCATGAAGCAGAAAATACCCTTTTTTTAAAATAATGATTTGATAGAAAATATAGAACATGGAAGTTTTTTTTTTTAATTATGCATCATTGTATTAATAGATATGGTCATGCACAATGAATACTAGTTACATCCCTTAGAATTACTACATTATCCTGTGCAAGCTGAGAAGTCGCAAAACAACACATTAACAATAGGCAGCATGCTGGTAATGAGGAGTAAACAAAAACTAGTAAAAGTATTAGCAATAATAATGGTGATAATGAAATGGGTAGTAGTAGTAGTAGGAATACATGTAATTTGGTAAGTAGCAACATAAGGATAAAGTGTTTGCTTGGGACAGGGGTGTGTTTAAAGTATTTTGGAAACTTTCAGCATTTGTCTAAAAAACTGTTTTTGTTCCTTTGGAAAAAGATTTATAACAGCTTTAAATATCTCTCTCTCTCATATATATATATATATATATATATATATATATATATATATATATATCTCTTAGTCCTAATACAGAATGTTAAGTTATTTAACTTACAATTTCTCTTAAGTGTGCACATATTTTATAATTTCAGAATTGAAATTTTTCTGACAAGAGATAATGCTTCGTATATAAGAACTTTGAAAAGCAGCTGGGTTGTTAGAACATAAATTTTGCTTTAGCAGGATTGATGCTTAGTTTAAAATCAAATAGCAAGTTGTGTGTAGGAGAGAAATCCTAAAACATGCTGGGATAGGCAAGCAAAAACGTTCATAGTCAGCAGATATATAAGAGAAAGTAAAATATAGGTTGGAAGAAAAAGCAAATACTAAATGGGATTGATAATTTGGCAGTGACTGTAGTTCATGCATAGTGTGCTAAAAAATAACTGGACAGTTCATGGTCAATATGACTGATGACACAATGACAGTGACAAAAGTAAGAGAGAATAGCAGCAGTAGTAGTGGTGGTGGTGGTAGTAGTAGTAGTAGTAGTACAATCAACAATTGTTCAGTTATGATGGCAGCCACAGGCTCATGCAACAGCTACATCATGGAGGACAGACAGTTCATACCCATTGGCCTTTGGGATAGACAAGTTCAACTTCATAGTTTAAGTTCTTGTTGCCACCATCTTGCATAGACTGAAATAACAAAATTGAAAATATAAACAATAAATGCTGAAAACTTAAGTACAGAAGTTATACAAAGTTTAACAGAAATACTTGTATGTAATAAGAAAATCAGAAATGTTTCTTTTTTTTTTATTTTAATTTGATATGAAAATTAGTTACACAGATGAGAATAACTTAATTGTAATTCCCAATGTTCTATGAATATACAAGACACAAAAGTACTTATTTCATACAGTATGTTAAATATTGGATATTGGTGAAGAAAAGGATTTATTTACTAAACTTTGTACAGCATGGTGGTGGAGAAGATTTTGTCATAATTCCTTCAAGTGGAAAAAGCCTGCCTGACAAGAAAATCAGCATTTGAAATTCTAGCTTTTATTTGGGCTTGTATACTGAATTGTACACAATCTCAAATCTGTAGTTAACTGGGGAAAAAGGTAGCTTGTTAATTTTAATGCCTCCAAAACTAAACTTCTCTCCATTAATCAACTGAGACCACTTGCTGCCTTCCATCAGCATGACTGATGCTATCCTCCAGGAAAGTGACTTGTTGCATCTTCTAGGGGTCATGTTATAATGCTGATAAGAAGTGGAAAGACTCTATTGAATCCATTACTAGGTCAGCCACTAAAAAAGTCAGTTGAGCCAGACAATTTTTCTCTCCAGAATCTATCTTACATATCTATAAGTCTACCATTTACCCATGTTTAGAATACTGATGCTACATAGTCTGGTGCCCCTGCTATTTACCTTGAGCTCCATGATAAGATCCAAAGAAAAATCTGCAATATTATTGGTCCTGATCTGACAGATTAGCTCCAGTCATTTTCCCACTGCTGTAATGTTTCCTCTCTATGCCTTTTCTATAAATACTTTCATGGTAATTGTTTGGATGAGCTCTTCACTATGGTATCTAGAATTTTTGAATTTAAGCACAGCACTAGACTGGCATCAAGGTCTCATCAATTAAGAGTTGAGCTGGCTAGATGTAACTGAAAACTTCTATGCTAACAGTTTCTTCTCTCACACTTCTTGCTTGTGGAACTCCCTTCTGCTCCAGCCAACTTTAATCTGCAAAAATTTAAATGCAATGTCAATCACTATCTACTGTCCACCTGATTACTATCCTCTCTTTTTGCTCATCATCAATGTTTCTTCCACACCCTTCAACCCCTTGTGTTTTAGTGGCATTACTGCCTTGCTTGGAGTGATTCTGATTAAAAAAAACAAAAAACAAAAAAAAAAAAAAAAACAAATAAAAAAATAAACAAAAAAAAACAACATTGTCTTTAGATATAGATATATTAAAAAAATGGTATCAGTAAAAATAAATGCATGGTTTCTATATGTACAATAAAGAGTGTATTTTACATAGATAAATATTATAAATGCTAACCACAACTAGAAGGAAGTTACATGTGCCATTATCATTTAGTGACAGTGTTAGAAGTTAGATAATCTGATAGAGACTTGAAATAAAATTTAAGTTTCACTCAACTACTTGTCAAGTACAACTACAAAATAAAAAGATCTTTTGCAAACTTTTGACAGCACTGTTTAGGTCAATTGATGGCCACTGGATTTGATCCTGTTACTATTTATAAGAAATGTGAACTCATGTGACTTATAAATTTACATATTATAACAGACAGTATTATGATGAACAGTATGAGCAGGCAGTAAGATAAAACAACTATTATCCTGATAAATGAATAGTTATTGTCAGACTGAACTTTGAAATGAAAGAAACCAAATCATAATAAGCAATTCTACAAAGGTGAATCAGTAGCAAAAATATTACGCTTACGGAGTCAGGGTTTATTAGATCTGACTGTATTTCACTGAATATAATCTGGAAACAACTACAATGAATATAATCTTGAAAGCAAATTTTGTTCAGCCACAAGTTAGTTATCAATTAGTAACTTAGAATGTAAATCAGAAGATAGTAGATTCATCTAACAAATACTGTTGTTTGAATATAATTGTTTAATTCCTATTATAGCTAAGAAAAAATTTGCTTAATAAATATGAAGTAATTACCATTTATTATTGATTTTAAATTTAGATAATTTCTATAAAAAAAAATATATATATTATGAATTTGATCTTTCTATATGAAATTAATTCAAGATATTTAATTGCAACATGAAGCTTTATTTGCATTAAATAAAAAAATAGAGATGTCAACTGTTAATGCAAACAAACTTAAAATGTTAGTAGAAATCAAAGATATAAACAGAATTAACAAATGAATAAGAATTTTTAGTTGGTACAGGGAGTTAACTCAGGGTCAATGAACCTGAAAAAACATCTTAAGATATGAAAGAATATTTTTCTTTGTATAAACTACTCAGCAATTTTTTACTTTCTCCATAAAGAGCACAATTTATTTATTTTATTTTTGCATTTGAGTCAAAATGTTAACTTCCTTAGAATAATAATAAACATATAAAAATAGTTTATTTTTCTCCCATCTTTAATGTTAGATTGATTTGTTTTTTTACATGTTATCAAACTTTTGCATGTTATTTAAAAAGCCAGATTATATTTATAGATTATAAGAATTTTTTTTTTTTTTTGAATAATGATTTACTGATCATATCTGGTTGGGAGGGGGGAGATAGAATAGGTGAATTTATACCTTTCCCAAGGGTATTTGCACAGAAATGTATATAACAAACCAAAATCAAATTCGAACTTAGCTCTCTGATTTACAATTCCAAGCTGTTATCCATTATACTACTGCACATCCAAGCTTATAGCACCTGGTATTCCCAACTGGTCACCCAATTTGGTACTGACCAGGTTTGTTGTTGCTTAACTTTGTACAAGAACCAATGTTTCAATGTGATACAGCCATAAGCCTCTTCAATTAACATAAATACACTAATTTTGATATGGCAGCTCTTACAATACAATAAACAGTAATCTTTTTGAATAGTTAAAATTAAATACAAATATTTAAAAAATTTAAACAAAAAATATGAACAAAATTTTTAACCAACCTAATGTTTTAATGCAATTGTTTTTTGATAAAAATTCAAAATTGCCAACATTTTTGCAGTAATAAAACATTAAAAATGAACATTACTTAAAAATATAAAAAGTGTAACTGTCAGAAACAGTATTTCTGAAAAATAATGAGTGTTTAGTTAACATTAATTGAAGTAATACAGGTAAAAGTGAGGTATGTAATCGTCTGAATTCTCAAAAAAGCAAATGTTGATAATGTTTTGTCATATTTTTGATAATACTGTAATAAAATGTCATATTTTATGCGTCTGAATGAAAGTTGATTTCCATTTGCTGAAAATACAGCTAACAATTTGTGCACATTTTGTGAATTAGTTATATGAATTTCTATTCAAAAGTTAGATCACATGTATGCATCTATCAATTGTAAACATGCACATTTTTGTCACTGAGTACATTTAACAAGTATAATGAATATAAAATATCGCTTCAGTTATTAACCATCCACAAATAGATTAAGCAATATTTTTCTTTGCATGTTGGGTACTTCAAACAAACACTTGGTATTTTTGTTATTACTGCTTATGAATGCTGAATCACAAAAGCAGAAGAGACGATTTTTGTTACAAATGGAAATTAACCTATATACAGGCTTCAAACATAAACACAAAGAAAACCATGGGGAATTATGAGAGAAGCAACAAATGCTTGATAAGTGAACAAGAGAGGGTTCTCTTGAAGACAACATACAAAGATACATGTGACTATGACAAATCATCCAAACACAAAAAATGGATCTTTACCAAATAATAAAAAATGACGTATAAATAAAGCAGAAGAATAACAATTCTGTAATGAAATAGAATGATAAATTTCATGAAAAATATTTTGTAATTTGTTTTTATGAAGCGTTGTTTTTACAATTTAAAAAGTGAGTTTTTCAGTTCGTCATACACAAGATACAAATATTATTACAAAAATTGTATAATCAAATATAACGATTTTTTTTTTTTTTTTACCAATTATGAGATGAAAGGTTTCCAAATAAGTTCAATACATTTATCATTATACGTATACATTGCTTTTTGGTCCTGAATACTCATTTTATTATGTTATGTTTTGGCTGTTGTTCTTTTCAGCCTTCTTCAAGTGTGTTATTTTGAACCAAACTCTTTATTTAGATTGCTCTTATTCTACTTTCCATGTCTAGCGGTCATTTCATATTAGTTAATACTCAGTTTATTCATGTTTGCATTACTGGTCATCATTTTCCATTGAACCAGAGTATGTAACTTTTCAGCACTACCAGACTCAAAACAATTTACTCACAATTGCTAAGGAACCAACAATTTAATCCAGTTGATCATGTGTCTCTTGGAAAACCCAATGACGTAATTGACCAATATGAAATATCTTCTAAGTGTGGAAAAACTAACTGGGAACAATCTATCTTTGTAGATGGAATAAAAAATATATTAATTATAGCAGACACCAGAAGAAAGCTAAAGAGTACAATGGCTGAATGTTGTGAGTATAACACCCAAATGAGCATGCTAATCTGAATAGCAGGGTATACAATAATAATTCCTCATGTCAAAAATTTTAAATACATTTATTTTATATTTAATATTAATAATGAAGAACACACAAATTCCATTTGACAAAATTTGTGTGTGTTTGTATGTGATAACAAAAATGCGAGCTTATTTAAAGTATATTGTAGCAAGCTTTTACAGAACTCTTTATAAGAATTAATTTCCAAAGATATCTATAAACGCATTTTCTTATGTTCTGATAATAATCAGATTTGTACTTTAATATGAAACACTGTGTTATAAAAACACAAACGAACAGTATTTTCATTAAAAATATCTTTGGATCTCTGGTAAAAAAAAAAAATATATATATCAAGTCTTTTGCTTTTTAAAAACATTTATAGAATGCACAATATACTTTCATATTAATGGAAATATGATATATTCTAATTATTAAAGTGCAATTACATATAAGCAATAAAACATGACATTCTGCATCAAATCCAGACAAAAATCTTATAAATTTTTACTAAAGAGAAGAAAAAGTAATTATTGGTTAAATATTTATGTTGTTACACTTCAATATTTAAGTAAGAATTTTTCTATAAATGCAAATTAATAAAAGCAGGGTCAATACTTGAAGTCAAATAAAAAAAAAAAAAAAAAAAAATTTCACGACAGTGATACACATAGAAAGTTTAGAGTATATGGATTTATGATAGTATAGCTCATAATTTTGCTTAGATAAGCAGATGGATATTCTATCTATTTATCATCATGTGAGACATTTATACATTGCAATATCACAAACTTATACAGGTAATATATAGACATTGAATTATGGAGAATAATGACAAAATTGCTCTCTTTCATGTATTAGTAGATTGCACTGAAAATGGGTTTAAGAGATCAGTATACTGCAAATCAATATTCATCTGATGATGGCTAAACAAATTTCTATCACCTAGTCAACATTAGCACCCAGTGTTGTAAGTATGGATGACATAACAATACTGAGTAATAAATGTTAACTCAGATACTGACTTGACTATTAGACATTTTAAATAAACAAATATCTATAAGTTTCTATAATATCAAAATCTACTACCTAGCAAAGAAGATTTAATGATAAATAAACAAATGCAGCAACCACTTGTACTAACTTTAGAAAAAAAAATATATATATATATATATATATATATATATATATATATATATATATATTATTTACAGTGAGGCTCACCCATTACAAGGCTCAGAGGCCACTCAAGGTTGAGAATTACATTTGGGGGCCATTTGTATGTATAGGAGTGGAAGATAACGGTTCAGAGGATTCAAAATCTGTAGATTATATGACAGTAAAGGGTTTTTAGGAACCTCAAACTGTGTACCTTTTTCAGTTGAATTATTGAATTTTTTTTTGTTTTTCTTTAATGGCCTATCAGCCCTTTGCGGGCTATTTAAAGCCAAAACATATTTCAGATTGTAGGAGAGTGTTTACAGTACACAGTGTTCCCAAGCAGAACCCCATCTAAGTACTGATGACTCAATGATGCTTAATCATTTGAATCAGACTACTAGTGAAGAAAAATATAACCAAGTGTGCACAACAATCCATGCAGTTATGACAGGAAATAGAAAAATGAAACTACCCTTCTCTATGGACAGAGGCTGGAAGAACACTGAAAACCATAGTCAGAGGTGAGTCAACAAAATCTGGTGTAATAAATCATGCATGGTATGGAAAATCATGGTGGAATGAAATCACAATAATAAAGACACAGAACATTAAGGAGTTAGCATACATGATACTATCAGACAAGTACCTAAAGTTGTAGAACTTGGTGCTACAAGAGAGATAACAAATAAGCAATACAATAACATGATCTACGCACCATTAGAAATCATCTATGATAAATTTGCTTCTTTAATATCATACTATTAATTCAAAGGTTCAAGTTTACTTACAATTTTGTTTTTTTTCCCTAAGTGATACATTTCTTAATTTGAGAAATACACACTGTTTGATGTCAATGCTAACATTTCAAAATGATAAATGCAATTGTGTATATATATTTATTTTTATGTAAAAGAGTATATTACTAACATGGGTACCATCCAGAAAGGTTTTGAATCATTACATTGTAGGTTACTTGTAACAATGCACATACCATATTATTGAAAATAAATTAATATTTAAAAGAAAATATTTCAAACTTCAGAACAATTTATGCCTGTAATGGAAGGAACATCTAAGTTGTATTTCTGGATTTGTGTAGTCAACTATGCATGCACTAGCAACAATCATAACATACATACTCATAATATCAATCTTTTGATGATATCACATCAGTAAGAAGAGACACATCTAACAAGATAAAAATTATAAAAAGGAATTTATATATATATTATACAGAAAAAGAAAAAAAATAGCAAAATACACTAAAAATATGGGGATAATGTTCTTTTTTAAAGTTTATGTTTGAAGAAAATCCATAAAAATGTATAGTGAAGTGCAAATATTTCATTAAATTCTTATTTCAAAACAAAAATGGTAAAAAAGCTGGGGTGGAGTAATTATTTCATAACATTTTACTCCTTATACGTGAAATATTCAGGAGGTAAGTGTAAGGATATGTATCATGAAATGTATAATCACAAAGCTTATTTCATTTGGTAATGCTTTGGTATATTGAATACTACAAAAATTTATCAAAAGTGAAAATGTCTTGGAGCAACTACTAAGAGGTTCTGAAAAGTTCTCAGACCAATCAAAGGGAATGACCAAGAGCCACAAAATTTACATGCTATTCAACACAGTCACCCAATAGTTTAACACACTTGGCACACTGTTTAAAAAAAAAAAAAAAAAAAAAAAAAATCATATTTGGTCATTAAAATAATATTTTTAGGTGAGCTAACCTGAGAATTTTCCAGTACCCTCTCATAGAGCTATACTGAAAGTGTAATTTCTGTTTATAAGTTTTAGAGTTCAATCTCTAATTTTTGTTACATTTTTTGAGTCAACTATCCAGTAAATCCATTGAAATTAGTTTAAATTGAAATATTCTTAATGTTTCATCCATTAAGTATTCATTTAGTTAAAAGATAACACAAGCAGAGAAAGCCTAATATGACAATGAAATCATTGTAAATATGAGAAGTATGTAAGAAATTGTAGAAGAACTAACTTTAGTGCACTAATTAAAAAAAAAAACAACTCTAAAATGAATATTACACAATACTATATTTATATATATATATATATATATATATTACAAACAGGGCAAAATTTTTAGAAGCACACCAAATTACTCTAAGGTAATAATTCATTGTGAAAACACAAATTGTGAGGTGATGATATTTTTAGCAGGAGAAAATAAGGTAAAAATCAAGGATGATACTATTGCATATGGAAATGAGTATACTTGCCATTCGCTCCCAGGATTTCTAAATAGATGAAAAGGGAGGAAAAAGGGGGAGAAGAAAAAAAAAAAAAAAAAAAAATGAAGAAATAATCATTGTAACATCAAGCAGAAGCAAAAAAAAATTAAATGCAGAAGCAAACAAACTTAAAAAAAAGAATTAAATGAATTATTCTTTTTCTAAATGATTAAGTTTGCAGAACTGGCAAAAAAAATAAAATAAAAACAATGACATGTAAAAGAGAAATTGTAAATTTTAATTCTGAGGCAATCGTTTGCTAATGACAAAATATGTTTAAAATCTTTCAACATTTTAGTTTGCTACATTAATCTAATTTTCAATGATACAATGATGCATGGAGTAATATTTTTCTGAGTGATGTTCTGTAATAATTCATGCGGTGTTATTGTGAAAAAGACATTAATAAAATTGAATTTTTCAACACTAGAAAGAGATAAGATAGCCACTTGCTTTATTGTATTAATGTAATTATTTGTGTATAATAACCACCCCCAAACTTTGGGATCGAAAATTCTGGGGAAAAAATATAACACATACATCCTAAATTTAACATTTGCTAAACATTTTATGGAATTTGTAACAAAAGAAAGAATTTTTATAGTTTACATTAAGTTTTGAAATACAAAATTTGTATTTAAGATTAAATTCAGAGTCATATTCACAGAGAAATGCAACAAGTTTCTGATGACAATAAGTTCACACTAGGAGAAACAATGTTGTGGCTAATAGCTCTATTGTGGCATTAAAAAATCATGGACATTATTACATCCATGTGTATACTGGTTATCACTTTCAAATGTTCTGAATGCACAAATCAGTCTATGCTGAAGTCAAAGGTAGACAGAAGGAAATCAACAAAATTTCTAAAGTCTGAGCTGATTGTGCAGGTGAAAGAACACAGAATGGTTGGTACTGGAATTAGCACAATTGACATACATCTTAAGGCATTGGAAATAATGAAATTTGGAAAGATGTCTAGCAACTTGACCAGTGTTGAGTGGCACCAGTGCTTTATGAAGTGATGTGATTTATCAGTTCATTGACATTTTTGCATTGCACAGTAATTGCTTACAGACTTTGAAGACAATTTACCAGTCAACATAAATTGTCATGACATCTACTTTTGATATAGACAGCAGTGAAACAGACTAAAATGTGCTTAATATTTATGTGAATAATTTGTTTAGAAACAAAAGCAGTGTTTAGTGATTTAAATTCTTTGTTATACATTAGTTAGTTTGGATCATAGATATAATTTTACTCATACTGTCCCAAATATGGCAATGCATGTGGCCAAAAAAAAATTAGTTCTCATGTATAAAGCACATACTGGCTTTTGGCTTAAGTCTAGAAAAAGTGCATATTATACACTAAATAGCATTTTAAATATTTTTAATCATTTCATCTGATATATTTGAACTGGCAAGTCTTAAAATGTTTTTAATAAACACATAATTATGAAAAACAAAACATTTTTAGAAAGCAATTTGAAACATCTAAAGTAAAAAGAAATTAATCTTTCATCTAAAGAACAAATGTCCTTAAAAATGTGAGCTGAAAAAATCTAAAGTATGATTAGGTCTTGGAATATAATAATTTTGTGTTTAGTAAACCTTTTTAATATATATATTCATTTATAGTCTTAAAATATATAAATAAATAGAAGTATTTAAATCTAATGAAAATAAAACAACCTTACATTAAATTATATTAAAGCTTTATAATATTGATAAAAATATGACAATAGTTATTTAAATCAAAGTCTTGCAGATATTCTGGTTTTGTTGTTCTCAAGTTTTCATAATACTTTTGCTGATCTTTTTTACCATAAATAAACTTTCTAAACATCTCCAGGTGATATAATGAACTACAAAATATTCTCAGATGGTGAAGAAAAAACCTCTGTATCTTTAAAATATCTAAAATAAAAAAAAAAAAAATATAAAATTCCTTTAATATCAAGAGCAATGGTAAAAAATATGGAAAAGAATAAAAAAAAATTCAAGTGACAATAATCATGAGTCTATGAAATACTGGGAAAATTTTATAATTTATCCTGGATTTAACTCACCTTTCTCTCTTCAGATTTAACTGTCCGAAGGAGTTTCCGAATAGCATCAATCCAGCTGTGCATATCTGTGGGAGAATCTGCCTGCAAATACATACAAATAGCATGTTGTATAAAAAAGAGATAAGATCACTTATGGCATCTGTAGCAACAGTAGTAAAGTATAGCATTTTCTTAGGCAATAGAAAAGGTTGATCTGGAGAGAAAATTAACAACATGTATGCTTTTATGGCATCTTTTCTCTTAGCTGATAAAGTTACCTGTTTATACAGTCAAAAATATATACAAACAAAAATCTAACAACATTCAGATATATTGAATTTGTGTAGGATCTTCTGACATTCAGTTGGTCACATCAATGTAAAATTTAGGCATTTTATTCAAATTTACACACTACTTTAAATAATGTTGCAATGAATTACAGAAAATGTTTTTTGGTGTATTAAACAGCAGAGATAATTTCCCATGTTGCCTTTTTCCAGTAGATTATCAAAATATGAAGTCTGATCAAAAAGTGTGAGACTGATGCTATAAAAAGAAAACTAAAACACATATCAATTCAGCATTTAATCTCCTTTGAAGTAGTTCCCTTCTGAAGACACAAACTTTATCCAGTGATATTTCCATTGATGGAAGCATTCCTAGAACTATTTTGGGATAGCCAGCAAATGCCTTATTGTATTCTCTAGGATTTCCTAGATGTTTTGAAATTTTATTCCTTTCAATAGGATTTAATTTTTGGAAAGAGGAAAAAATTGCAAGGGGCAAGATCTGAGGAATATCGTAGTTGTAGGACTCGGGGAATGTTGTGCTTGCCTAAAATACTGTTCCAGACATATTCATACTCAAATCACCAGTGAGACTGAACTGAACTGTAACTAATGTTCACATGCTCTAACAACTGACACGTGGTGATTTGATGGTCTTTCCAAACAGCTGTACACACACCTGTAATGTTTTCATCAGTTTTGCTGGTCGCATGTCTCCTACAATGTGCATCACTGTTGCCATTTTGTCGGCCATCTTGAAATATTTGAACCAATTGTACATTCATGTTTCCTCTCCATACACTTTCTGCAACTCTGCAGGTATCACAAAACTTTTGGCAAAATTTGATGCCGATTCACTGCTCAATTTTCTCTACCATGGTCACTGATGAAACCTCTTGGTATGGTGAAATGACCACACTCTACACACTTTCCTTCCAAGCACTGCTATAAACAATGGAAGTGAGAAAGAACATTATCACTTAGTGCATATGTTCAACAGAATTCAAGGTCAATCTGTGTCAATTGGCTTCTCTATGCATACATTAGTTCTGTTACCATTCCCAATACTTTTTGATCAGATCTTTTATTGTTGAACAACTATTATTCTATTGAAATTGTGCAAATATCTTAAGAGATCTTTGATTCAAAAGAGAAAATTATTTCTAACAAGATCCAGGTATTGCATAAATTATATCGAGGAGAACAGGTTTTTACACAGCAATTTAAGATTAAAAACATATAAAGAATTTAAACATGCATCAGCAAGTATAATACCCGCATACAGTTATATTCACTTCTAATTTACATAATACATATTACAAAATATATACTGAATTTATCTTAACACTGAATTAGTATTTACATGTGCATGTAATCTTCATATTTTTTAATAGATCAAATATAATTCTATATCATTGAAAAACACTTTAACTGAAATTTATCTTGTGTAGAAAACGAACTTAGTAGTCAATGCTAATAATTTTTGACAATTAAACATTGTGAAACACTGAATAATTTCAGTACAATTTGCTTTAATAATGAGCTCGTGTAATTGAATTTTTAAACAAACAATAAAGATCTAGATACAACATTGCAAATGATTGTTAACTCAACTGTAAATATGTAATAAAAAGATATGAATAAGCACTGAGTTATTCCAATATTTGATCAGATTTTGGGAAGAGGGTTAGGCTGAAAGCTTTTCATAGATTTGTCCTTGAACACAATTTTATAACAATAAAATCTGCTACTAAATTATTTCCTTATATATCTACTTACTTGTACATAGAATATTCTTTTGGATGTAAGTACTTCAAACAAATTGTCTCTGTCAGGATGGATTCTGAAAAGTAAAATAATCATAAAAATAATAGCTATGAGAACAATTTTAAGTCCATTTTTAACTTATAAAAATTGCTAATTATTATTACTAGGAGAAAATAGAATTTGGTTAAGTTTTATAAAGTACAAATAACTTTTCAGCAATTTAATTTAAGAAGGAGTCAGTGTGTCTGTGTCTGTCTCTCTCTCTGTATAAAAGAAATGTTTAACAGGCTTATTTTATTTGGCCATTTCAAATTAGCTTAAAATTTACCCAACAATTAACTAAAAAGAACTGAAGCTTCATTTTAAATCTGAGGAAAAAAATGCTAATATATAAATCAAGAGAAGGCTGAAGAAACTTCAGAAAATAGGCTGAGTCAGATTTTTAAAAAATTCCATTCTTTACCAAAACATAACTTACCCTTGTGATACTCTGACTTCTAATAAATTACTCTTGGGTATTGTTCGTATGGGTGATAAAGACTGAAAATGGAAAAATAGAAATTAAATCTAAAGTTCATAATTACATTAAAATATAGTAGTAAAACACTGTGTGACACAATAGGTCCCCCATATGATCAGCTGAAGGCATACAAGTGAGCCCTAAATTATGTTATCAGTCAAAAGCGTCAATTTTAATGGTTGAGTTACAACATGAATTTTTAGAAAAATAAAAGTATGAAGTGCTTTACAATGATTTTTTTTTAAAAATACATACATATAAAAGGAAAAATGTTGACATAGTTATGCATATTTTATGAATAAAATGTATTTGGGTTAATATACATTTTTAAATATTATTCAATAAACTTCATACTGAAATGTCCACTTGTATGTCTAATCTTATTAGTGATATATTAGAATTTTTATGCAAAAGAATGATAAGATAAACAAATAGGAAATATTTAACAAGTCATTGCATCTGAAACATGATTAACTAATGATAATCAAACACAAATGTAAAAATACCAGAATAATTTCTTCTTTTTCTTCATATCTTATTCTCTGATGAAGCTTTAATAAAAATGAAACATTTTAGAGTGATAAACGTTTCCTATTTGTTCTTTATTTATCTATCATTCTGTCAGATTCTGATCTATATTTGATTCCAATTCATATAAAAGAATAAAATAAGAATTAATATATAATTTATAAAACATTTTTTTTAATATACACAAATGCCACAACATAAATAAACCCTGGATTTCTCACTTACATGTTCTGAATGATAATATGAAATGCCTTGATCTGTGAGTACAAAAAATCTTCTTTTCCAATTTTTCCGCTGTAAAACAAAACAAACATATATGTATAAATCTCAGCAATTGCATTAAAATGAATGAAATTAAAAATATAAATCTACTAATGGATTCTATAATAAACTTTTGCAGGTTAAAAAAAAAAATGAACATACTTAAAATGTTATTCTATAATATATATATATATATATATATATATATATATATATATATATATATATCACATACACCATTTGTATATTCCTTTTCTTTCATATAAAAGTGTACTCAATTTTAAATATTTTTAAAAGAGCTTTTTAATACAGAATATAAAATTTAATCAATCAATTGTTATTAAAACATGTATTTCTCATTCATATATCATTATAGTTGTTTATTGCAGACACCAGCATTAAAAAGCACTGAATGTTTGGGATTACTTTCTTATATATTTAAGATTTGTTTGAATCTTAGTAATGGTTATGAGTTATGCAGCACAAGTTTTATTGGCAAATTAAATCTTTTCACAAAAATCTACAATATATTTATATGTAATGGATGAGCTCTATGGGCCCTATGATGTCAATCATAATTGTTTCTGATGCTGAATTTATATGAATGTATTTTTACTCTGATCATGAAAAGGTTAGGTTACTTCAAAGTATAATTGTTTAAAAAAAAAAAAATTAAAAAAAAAAAGTAACTATGAAAAGTTAATTTTTATTATAGTATTATTTCATCAATAAACAACAATTAGGATGATAAATTTTAATACACAACCAAATGTACTTTAAATGATTCAATTATGGAACTACAAACTGAAATCAAGGATCCATTCTCAGTTTCTTGATAGTAATATACTTTGTATAGTGAACTAAATGAAGGGAACTTGATTTTAAGCCACTTTAAAAAGTGCATGTAGTCACTTGGCACAATTATAACAATCATAATGAGTGCCCATGAACATTTATTCCAAAATATTTTATGTTCTTGTTTTAACATGTTTTTATTCTCATATATATATATATATAAAGCAACCTCCTTAAATATTTCATAGGGTCAGAGGAACATCATTTTTCTTTATCATTTGAAGAAGAGAAATGAATCATATCAAGCTTCTCTCCATCTCAAAAAAGACATTAGCCTATCTCAATCTTCCTTCACTCTTTACAACTGTTAGGAGAGAGAAAAGCAGAATAATGTGAGAAAATAAAATGAGATTGAAGAGGTTCTTACCACTGCTCCTTGCTTGACTGCATAACCAGACTTATGAGCTGCCAGGTGACAGGCAGGAATCCCTCTTCCCATATCATTCTCATCACTGTCTGTACTGTTACTTAGCTCATCAGCACTGGTCTACAAAAGAATAAAACAAGTAAGATTGACAGGGAGATAAAAACAGAATTTGAAGGAAAAAAAAAAAAAATAATGCAAAGGAAGTGAAGTAGTTGTTAAACATTCAATGAGGATTATTATGCAAAATCCAATATTTATGTGTATAAGACATTAAAAGAAAAACAACTAAAAATTAGACAATTGTAGATTTCGGACTCAGATATTTTTTTTTTTATCAGATTATGCATGAGATTGGTGCTTTTTATTTTTTCAGTTGCTAAATCAATCAGTTCTTTTTGATACTTATTGATTTGAGTAAATACCTAATCTAGCCAAAGACGTGAGCATTTCATACCTGAAATGATTGAATAGCACCAACAAAAAATAGTTTAGTGTAATTGAGTTATATCTTATATATTTACTTTTCATTAATGTTAAATTCCAAATTACTTGTAATTATAGTTAGTCTTGAGAATTTAAAATTTTTCAGATAGACATATTTTTAATGCATTTTCCAACCCACTTATTTTCTTTGCTTTAATGTTGATTCACAGTTTGGTTTTGTGGGAGGGTATAGATTTTTTTGTGTATGCGTGAAAACTTTCTTTTTTTAAAGTCAGGAACAGTATTTTCATGTCAAGTACATGCTTGATTTTGATAAAATCTTGAAACCAAGTTTTCTATCTGATAGTGCTAAGAAATCTGCGGAAATGTCTTTAAAACTAGACATTTTAGGTTCCAAGAATGATTTGGATAATTGAATCCATTGTACCATTTATATTGTTCCCACAACATTCTGTCTGATCTATTCAATAGCTTTTTCACAAACTATCCATATGGAAAGAGGTGTTTTTTCCCAGCAGTTGCAAACTGCTACTGTTTTCTGCTTTGCATTACTGGCAAAAGACACCCTCACTTTACATATGGATGAGTTTTTTGTGCTTAACAACACTTCACCATCAGTGTTATATCATATCACAAAAACACAAGGATAGTACACTTGAAGACTATACAATAGATCAGCTGAACTATATAAACAACACAAAAAGTAAATTCAGTTGTTTGAATAATTCTTGGAATCATAATTATTCTCAAAATTATAGACAACAAACATTTATGGTTTTGAAATAAAAATTAAAATGTGCCATCTATGAATATTATATTAAAAATAAAATAAAATAAATTTTAGTTAATAGGATAAATTATAATTTTGTACTGCACAGTTAAGATATATATAAAAAGTCATTATCCTTTTCACTCTTCATTGTATTTTTCTATTTCTTTGGACAATCTATTATACAGACTTCATCAGGTAAAGTAAGTGTGTGTGTGTATATATATATATATATATATACACAATGAAAATGAATCAAATATAAATTCAAACATTGATAACATTAATTTAAAAAAGTTCAATACAAAAGTAGAGCTATAATTCTTTATTATAAGTTATTAAGTTCAAACATACATATTTCCACTACAAAAATTCATTAATGTTTCAATGAAACATAACACCTCATCAGGCATTGGTAAAATTATGGCTATTTTTAATAATACTAACAAAACAGCTCTTCTCCCCCCCAAAATTATATATATATATATATATATATTTTAAAGAAAGATAAACACGAGATATAATCTCAAAAAGAAAAAAGACACAAGAAATAGCTGAAAAAAAGAAGAAAAAAAAAAGAAGGAAGATATAGTCAGTAAAAAGAAAAAGAAAGAAAAATAAGAGATAGAAGAGAAGACCCATGATATAATCTCTTTTCCAAAGAAAAAGAAGAGACAAGGATAAATATGAATATGAGAATGATATAGAAATGAAAAAAGACAAGACCAGACATGTGAATTGGTTTAACCCATGAAAATCATTTATGTAAAGTAAGATGTTATAGAAAATAGATTTAAATATTACTGGAAATCATGTTTACTTGAAAGATTTTGGATACATTGTAACATCAGATAGACAGTTGTTGTTTTCAAAGAAGATGCAAGATATTTAAACAATAAATATACATAGTATTTAAATAAAAGGACACTATAAAAACTAAAAGAAAGAATAAACAGGAACATATATCGAATTATGAAAATTAAGAAAATTAAATTGAAATAGTAAAATCAAAATAAATTATATAAATTATAAGTAAATAAAAATAAAAACTTACTGAGACAAAAAGATACATAGATCAAATACATAAATCATATACATAATAAATATTAAATAAAACTATAAAATATAAATTAAAATTAATAGAGTATAACTTAATATATATATATATATATATATATATATATATATATATATATATAATATAATATAAATAAATACACACACACACACACACATATATATATTATATATATATATATATACACACATACATACATAGATAGATACATACATACATACTCACTCAGAGTAAAAAAAAAACAAAACAATAGAAAATGTTACAATATATAAAGCTGAAAATTATTATGAACTAAATTTGTTACATCTAAAAAGTCAACTCGTTTGATATTAGCACTTATTTTTACATTAAGATTTAAAGCTTTAATTTCCTTATGTATCAATTTCCTCCTAAGTTTATCAACTTTATTACCAGTAGGGTTTTTCACAATCATGAGACCATCTAATATAAAGTAATCTCTTCATAGGCAGTAAGATTATACAACATAAATAATCCAACCAAATTGGAAGATTCCACAGAATCCAACAATCCCACAGAAATATCAAACTTATTGTTAGAATATTTTACCCACTGTTATTTTGTGGATAAGGACAGATTTCCTACCATTCATAATGATGTTGATCTCTTCACACAAAATGTCTAAATAAACTTTAGCAAATTCCAATGCCATTGTAAAGAGGTCCTCAGATATTGAAGGATAAAAGTCCACTATATCAAACTGGATGAAGGTACAGTTGTTCTTATTGTCAATGTTTTTAAACCAGTTAATGACTTCAGTGGTGCCGAATGAGACCGAGTTGATTTTTAATTTGTTGATTTACATATTCTAAGATAACTTTATTAATCTTTCCAATCTTCGATCTGGTTGGATATATAATACTTGTAGGTAGTTTGTTATGGAAATGTTTATATCTCTGGTCTTTCTTCTCTTATTTTTCTTTCTTCTTTACTTTTTTTGGCTACATCTTGTGTCTTTTATTTCTTTTTCTTTATGAGAAGATTATATCTTATGTCTCTTTATATATATATATTTTTTGTGGAGAAGAGATGTTTTATAAGTATTATTAAAAATTGTTATAATCATCATTTTACCACTGCCCGATGAGATGCTATGCTGCATCAAAACATTAATACATTTTTGTATATCTATATATATATATATATATATATATATATCTATATATATATATATATATATATCTATCTCGGACTAAATTTGTTATGACTTGATGAAGTCATTAAAGACTATTAGCATTCTACCTCATTTTGGTAAACCACTAGAGGTCTTAATAAATGCTGAATTGGTTAAGCATCTCATATTGCAGGGCCTTTTTTCAGACAAGATTCCACTTCTCTAGATCAACTGCTGATGTATTAACAATTATTGCAAAAAGTGTCTATCAAGCTTTAAATAAGAATAGTGAAGCTTGGGCTGTTGCTTTGGATATCTTGAAAGTGTTTGACAGGGTTTGGTATCCTGGTCTTCTTCCCAAGTTGAAAGGTTATGGTGTCTCTGGACATATTTTTGAACTGATCCAGTCTTTCTTATATAATCACAAAATGAAAGTGTCCTGAATGGCTACTCTTCTAGATCTGTTTGTACTAATGCAAGTGTCCTCCAGGGCTCTATCCTTAGTCTTATTTTGTTTTTACATCTAATATGCCTCAAGTTATCATGCTAGAGAGTAAAGTGAATAAAAATTCTCCATCCCACACAGTATCTTTATTAATAATTCCTTCTGACTGTTGTCTCTTAATATTTTTCTTATAAAGGTCTAAATTTAATCTGTACTTTCATACACACTAAAAATATTCTAAAAGTAATAATTACATGATCAACAAGCATCTTAGCACATTGCATATGATTAAAGAAATAAAAAGTGAATGCTATTTCCAGTAAATCATCATCTCTAAGATTTATGGATAGATTAGCTATCATACAAAGTATACAATGGCCAATACAAAGCAATAACCAGATCTAAATTTAAATGGATTAAAAATATTCCAAGGATTATGTTGTCATTTTTTTTATTATATGATGCATCTGAAATTAAATTAGCTATTTATTAAGTTTAATCCACTAAAAGACCAAATGGAAAGAAGTAAGAGTGGAAAGACTGAAAATCAGCATTTCCTAGCTTTTACTGTAACTCAAATACCAATCACTGAGGTTGGTTGAAATATACAAAGCTAATTAAACCTCAAACAATCCAGAAATGTATGTGCTGCACCATTGCTCTTTTTACTCCCTAGTGAAAAACAGACATGTACTATTCTTATTTTATAACATAACTCATTCTACCATTGAGTCAACTACCTGCAAACAAATGAAAACATTCCAATTTGACCTTAACTTTCAACTATTGACCTTTTATGAATCCATTGCACAAATCTCTATACTAAATGTGCAGGTGACATAATGGTTATCAGTACAGAAAGTGGAATTGAAAGGCAGACTTCAAATTCTGGCTGTGGTTATTGTGTTCACTGTATTAATGCTCTTTGGAAAAGTATGAATCCATTGATCTTCCCTCTTTGCTATGGGTAAAATAGTAGTGCTGAATGGACTCTTTATCCTTGGTAGATCATCTATTCTAGAAAGATAACGGAATTAAAAAATTGTAGAAGGCAATAGGAAATCACTCCACTGACTTTATCCAAAACAGGCATGACAATGTACAGAATATATGAATACCTCAGTTAATTCTCCAAAGTTTTGTTCTACAAACATTACAAATAACACTAGTACCCATTTTTATTTTATAGAAAAATCAAGCAATGTTGTACCTAAGAGATTGAAGAGGTAATCATTGAGTTAGGAAGTAACTTTCATACTTTGTAAAATTCTAAAGTATTAAGGCACAACAAAATGTCCTTAAATAAATTTTGACAAATGAAAAACTAGATAAGAAACAAAAGTTTTAATTTTTTTCAACATATTGAGTCATAAATTGAATATTAATACTATATTTTAAAATAGATTTTGTGGGAACAATTAACTCATTACTGATCTGACAGCCACTATCTTATTTCAAAAAATAAAGACTATGTCAATATTTTACAAGGATACCCGTTGCTGAGTAGGAGTATACAGTAAAAAATAATGCCTGTTTTCCCATCCACTTGTAAATGACACTATACTCATACTTACTGCTGACTGATGTGTTCAGAAATGAACTCTTGAAATTTAATAAAGGCACATGCATAAAATAATGAAATCTCAAGTATTGACTGAATAAAGTAATGTGGTGTTAGAAAATATATTTCTAATTTAGAGTACTTCTTTGAAATTATTATAAGAACTGACCTCTTGGGCAATTTTACACACCACTCCACCAGCCACCTGTGTTCTGTAACTGGCCTGAGATAAGTCACCATAGTGCCATTCCATTGCTTCCTGTTTGTAGACCTCGGATTTTGGTACCTAAAGAATTAAAAGAAATGATTAACACAAAAACAACATAGAAAAGCCAAAATTTGCATAGGCAACATTATAAAGTGTGTGTGTATATATATATATATATATATATATATATATATATTCAAGAGGGTAGAATCCAGGTAGAGCTCAATGTCCAGGACAGAGTAAGAATATAATATAAAAGGCTCAAACACTAATATTCCATGATTATAATTTATTACATTGGAATCATAATCACGATCTAATTCATCAGACCTACAAATTCAAAAATTGTATTTGTAGGTCTGATGAATTGGATAATTGTAATAAATTATAACCATGGAATATTAGTGTTTGAGCCTTTTATATATATATATATATATATTTAAAATTAGCAGAATTGATATAAATATCACAACATAATATTTAAATAAATTCTGTAATCATGTTGTCACTTGATAAAACTGTATCAAAGCATGAACTAAAAATTAGTCAATAACTAATAAGGAAAAATTGTGACAAAAAATAGAAATTTTTGTATAGTCTGATAATTATAATGAATGAAATTGATTAAGAAGTTGCAATATTTTTCATATTTAAAAATCAAATTAATACTTTTATCCTTACTTTGACCCATTTTCGTATTTTGAGCATAAAATGTTACTACAAAATAGAACATTATTTTTGGATAAGAGATCAGCAACCATGAAATAGCTTCTTTCTTGCAAATAAAGAGAAGTTAGTTAATCTGTCAAAAATAACTAAAACTATAAGTTGACATTCATTGCATTGTTATTTTGTGTAGAGCAAAATTTGTAAATACAACTACAAAAAAAAATTGAAAAGAACAAAACTTGACAAGATACTTAAAAAAGTATGAATTTCTTAAAAGATCAACATAAGCTCAAAATTCATTTGAATTTGTCTTATAAAATTATATTTTGGGTTCCAAATATGAGCATAAACATTTCTTAGTGAAATATCCCCCAATCAAATTCTCCAAACTAAAAATAATACATAGCAAATAATTACACAGTCTTCTTTTCAGGCTAATATTTGTCTAACATGCAAATAAAATTATTTTTTAGGGTTTAGTATCCTGATAAGGAAAACAGTTAAATCAAGTTTATAGTATCTATATAATACTAAAACTCTAATCTTGTATGCATGTATGTTTGTAGCAAAGATACAGCTTGAATGATACAGTGTAACCCGGATATAAGAGAGATTTTCTCTGGTCCCGTCCTCCCCGATATAAGAGAGTTCGTTTTGAGTGACAGTGTGATGTCGTAAATTGGTCAGAGGTCAGTTAGAGAGAAAGTGAAGTTCAATGACTTAATCTTGACTAGTCTAGAGTCACGGTGTGTCCAATCTGTGTGTGTAGGAGACACCCTCTACCTTATGATTTTGGTTTGTGTGTCTAAGGGTTGTGCCGCCCGCTTTTTTGCCGACTTTGCTTGTCGTTGCATTTACTTGACAGCACTTTCACTTTACCCACTGTTCTTTTGAGTCAGAAGTTTATCTGTTTGTTAATTTTGCCACTGAAAACTGTTTGCTTGCAATCATTGCGATTAGTGGCGTCGGCATCTCAACGAAAAACTCTGAGCATTTCTGAACAGTTGGAGCTCATCGATGATGTCAAAGTGAAGAAACTCAAACTGGCCGCTGCAGCCAAAAAGTACGGAATCGGTTATTCAACAGCAGCAAAAATTCTCAAGAAAGAAGACGATCTCAGATCTTGCATGCAAATGAACGGAAACACTAATTGCAAACGAAAGCGCCAATCCATGCACAAGGACATTAACGAAGTGCTTACACAATGGTTTATGCAAGCATGTGCTCATGGAGCTACCATCACCGATCACGTCATCAGGCAGAAAGCATCACAACTGGCCGTAAATCTTGAAGTTGATTTTGAACCAAGCAATGGCTGGCTCATGCGCTGGAAGCAGGCCAATAACGTTTCGTTCAAAAAATTTCACGGCGAATCAACGTCAGTAGATCACGGTTCTGCCAACGAATGGGTGACAAACGTTTTGCCACAACTTTTTTGTGGATATGATCCAAAAGATGTTTGGAACTGTGATGAAATGGGAATTTTCTACAAAGCCATGCCGTCTGGATCTTTGCGATTTGCCAGCGACGAACAGTCAAATGGGACAAAAGTTCCCAAAGACAGACTCACGATGCTTCAGTTCACAAACGCTTGATTGAAAAATGATTGCTCAAAATCGAAAGATTGTTCTGTCTTTGGACAATGCAACTTGTCATAACTTACTGCCGGGTACAAATCTGTCAAACATCAAATTGTCGTTCATGCCACCAAACACCACCAGTCTCATTCAACCTTTGGATCAAGGCATCATTCGTTCATTCAAAGTGTATTATTGTCGGGAACTTGTTCGAATGCAAATCGCAGCGATCGATGCTACACCGCCAGTGCCGCTGTCCGAGGTGGCCAAGCAGATAACTGTTTTGAAGGCCATGCACATGATGAAGCGAGCACTTTTCATGGTCAAACTGTCAACAATTCAAAATTGTTTTAAAAAAGCCGGCTTTGTCATTGAATCACAGGCTGAAGTTGAAGAAATACTCAACGAAAATGATCAAGTTTCTCCACTATCGGGCATGGAGCAAACAGATTTTTTGACAAATTTATCAGCTTTGACGACCGTACACAATATTATGGAGAACTGACTGACATGGACATCACACGTGGTATAAAATCGGATGATCAAGATTTTGACGAAGATGATGATGCTGAAAGCGTAAGTTCTGAAGTTTCTGAAAGTGACAAACCAGTGCCAAATTCTCTGGCTGCATTGAATGCACTTGAAACTCTGACAGCCTACTTTGAAGCAAAAAGCAGTAATCCTGATGGCGCATTGAAAAGTGTATGAAAGTGTTCATGATGTTAACAAAGAGATTTCTGTACAATCAAAAATGACTGACTTTTTTAAGAAAAAGTAATTTTTGATTGAATTATTTTGAAAACTGATTGAAAATGTATTTTTGTCTGTGTTTTTCATGTCTATAACTGTTAAATAAACTATTGTTCTGTACGTAAAAAGCATTATATGAAGTGTTCCCATACTTACCTAAACAAAATAGACCAAACCCGGATATAAGAGAAACTCGGATATAAGAGACTTCTTCTCTGGTCCCGACAACTCTCTTATATCCGGGTTACACTGTACCAATATAGGAGCATATTATACCTTGAACTGCTGTCGAGTGCAGCATCAAATTTCATTAAAATTTGACAAGAGATTCTTGAGCTAGAGCTGTTTTTCAGTTTTTACAGCATTTTTAATGGGAAATTCAGTATTTGTTTTTGATACACATTCTTATATCATTCTACACATAAAAAACACTTGCATATTATATTCCAAAAATTATGTGTGTGAAAAATAATAAACATTCACAATACATAACATTATTAAATAAATTTAAATATACATAACACAACATATATTTATACAATTCATTACACTTTATTAGAATTGTTTTTATAAACTGATATCTTGGATATTTGGCAACTACTTGATAGGTAAAGAGGCTATGTGGGTGTGTCATTGTAAAATGTAATCTGCATAGCTGGAAAATTGTGTCATATGACTTGATAGTAAATAAACAGATGCATGCTGTTTTGTCGGCATTGTGTATTTTGAAATAACTATTAGGAAGAAACATGTATGTATAATAAAAAATAATTATTTTGAAAAAAAAAAAAAAAATACCTAGAAAAAAAATGAAGCTAATTGCACAAAAAGATGGCATCTATATTTTGCTATTTCAATAAATATGAATCTACTTAAGCAGATGATTGCTGTTTGTTTTTTCTGAAAGACCTTAAAATGATTAAAATTGGTATAAATTGTCACCCCTGAGATTACTATTACTTAAATGGAATGGCCTTTAATGTGATATCAGGTTGTAATTACATTCTAAAAAAAGTAAACATTTCCCCGTGTTTGATCTCAGTAATATCGTATAATATGTGCAATAATAATTACAATAACTTGTATTGCAAATACAAATTAAAATATGTATAATTAATAATAGAATTGATAATATTGTTACTCATCATTTTGTATCATGAACTGCTGTTAAAAGGAGCCCAATGGTTTTATGAATGGTCTAGTTATTCATTAAAGCATATACATGTATGTAAACTGCAAAAATATTACCTATTAAAAAATTAAGCAATGTGCCTCTTCAATTCATAAGTAGTAGCAAAATGAGCAGATATGCAGATATTATATATTTTAATTTTTAAATTGAAGCCAATATTTTTAGCCACATCATACATACTAGCTAATAAGTACATTTTACAACTAATCAAAATTAACATTTTGTGATTATATTATGAAAAAACTTCCGCTATTAAAATCTTACATTAGATCTTAGTTTTAAAAGTATTAGAAACAGAAAACAAAAGAATCCTGCATCTTTGAGAATGCATTCAATTAAACTTTTTAACATTTTCAAATAATTTCAAAATTCACCTCTCTATAAATTTTCTAATTTGTTAAAGTTCAAATCCTGTCATGTTCATTCCAAATCCGTTGAAAAATAAAAAGAGCTGAATTTACAACTTGAAATTAGCTGCTTTTCACATGGAATGGGTTTACTTAATTCTTTAGAATTAAATAAAACGGATGGATGTAAAAAGTAAAATCATAACTTGAATTGTTTTTCTCTTTGATCTTAAATGTGTTCCACAGTCTTTTATAAGAATGTACAAAGCAAAAAAGTAAGTGTTGAACATTTTTGTTTTTTTTGATCATCGTTCTTTCATTCAAATCAAAAGCAATGGATTTGAACTTTATGTTGACATCACCTCTGCTGGAGTTCTGACATCAAACAACACAACAAATATATTTAAGTTCATTTGGCACCGGCTAAGCTTCTTTGATATTTCTACATTTTTTTTTTTTTTTTTTTACTATTTACTATTTCTCCTCTTTCATTTATTTACAACCTCTTTATTTCTTCTGATCAGTCTTTTTCTTCTGTTTTGCTTTTCCCAGCCATTTTTTTTCCACTTTCCTACTCATAATTCCAATTCTTGATTCCATGTATTTTTCTCTATCTTCTACTTCCTCATACTTCTTTTTTTTTCCTCATTCTTTTCTATTCTCTTTGCTTACTTTAGCTTTCAGTTCTATCCTTAAGATTTTTCTTCATTTAACCTTTATGTTCTCAGTAGGATTACTTCTTATCTGTCTCTTTTCAATCTAGGTTGCTACCATTACCTTTCATTTAACAAAGAGCTATTAATCAGCAAATGATCATTCAACTACTGGCAAAGGAAAATATAATTCAGCTTCAGGTAAAAAGTGTTAGGTCATTTTTACAAAGCTAATGACTCAGAAGACAAGGTCGAGTGCAAGAATATTCAAAAACATTTTCTTTTGAAACTAAGTTAAAAAGATTAGAAAAAAGATTGTTTTGCAAAAAAAAATCAATTCAATTATGAAATAATTATGTGTTGGGAGATTTATTAATTCAACTTTGTATGCACCCCAAATTTAAAAGTTAACATTTTTATAAATAAATCTATTAAGATGAATGTCTACACACACTAACCAAACAGAAATAATTAATTAAAATAACCTCTGAATTAAATCTTTGTGATAAAAGTGTGCATACATTTTGTAGAACTTATTTTCATTAAATATTTTTAAAATTTAGTGTTGCTCAAGTTTTGCAAATAAGTTTCAGAAATTAGTTAAGTTTAAAATAAAATATAGTTCTGGAAAGAATTATGATTTTGTCAAAGCAAAATAGTATAACTGTATATGATATTTCACAAGATTACAGCTTCTTTAAATTAACACAATCTTTCTTTAATGCATTTTTTCTGCAAAAGTAATTTTCTTGTAGTAACTAGTTATAAATTTTGTGCAATATATAAACAAGGCAGAAAAATAGTTAAAAATTTCCCCAGATATACTGCAAAAGATTGAAATATACTACTATCTAAGTAAACATAATAGAAGTAATGCTGTCCCAAAAACAGAATTCCAACAAAAATAGGAAACAATATTGAATGTGTGGACTAATACTTACAATAATTTTGCTGGCATTGTTTAGAACATCAATCCATTTATTCATATCAGCCTGGTCCTCAGCTTGAAGGAAGAAGCGGCGTCCTGCGAAATTCACAACTAACAACAGAGAGAGAGAGAGAGAAAAAAAAAAAAAAGAACTATGAAAAATAATCATTTAAAGGAAAAGTTAACATTAAGATTCTTACTAAGAAAACTTGAAACAAAACTCTTTCCACAAAAGAACTAATAAAATATACTTTAACCTTTTACCTACCATGCTGAATATATCAGAGTAAAACTTTGGGAACTGAAGGTCAAAACAATGCATAAACTGCAATATGACATTCCTAAAGGACCCAAGTTGCAAGGAAATGTACAAAAACAGAGTTATGAACAATTATAACATGAATGAAACTACAAATTCAAAGTAGAACATGCCAAGAGAAGCACTAGTGACAATGGTGAATGAGATAATACCAAGAAAAATGAAATGAGAAATGAATGAATGGGTGACAAAAGAAATTCTATAAATGATGAAAAAGCAACAATTCCAAAGAATACACTAAATACAGAAATTAAAAACAAATGTAGGCAGGCTAAAGAGAAATGGCTCAATGAAAAGTGCACTGAAATAGAAATAAATAAAACAAGTACTCACAAAAGAATAAAAGAATTAACAGGCTCTATAAAATCAAGAGAAGGATTACTGATAAGAAAAGGAAAAATACTTCAAAGATGGAGTGAATATGTCAGTGAACTTTTGCACAATGTGAGAGTGAAACCCACGATATTTAAAATATGGAAGGGCTGGAAATATTAATTCTGAAAATCAGCACTGCAAAGATGAACAAGAAAAAAGCAGCAGGTCGTAACAAAATGCTCTCAGCCTTAGATGACTTCAGCATTGACAAGATCACACAAATAATAAACGAAATATATGACAGTGGTGATATACAAGAGGAACTCAGTAAATCCATCTTTGTAGCATTACATAAGAAACCAGGTGCAAATGAACAAAAAGTCAGCTTAATGAGCCACCTAACCAAACTAATGTGAATCCTGATGGATAGAGCGTGAAAAAAATATTGAACCAAAAATAAGACAAGAACAGGACACTTATGTCAAGGACACTGGAACAAGAATTATGATATTTATGATTAGAATGATCAATGCAAATGCAGAAGGATGTTTTATAGATTACTAGCAGTAGAGCCGGCAGTGGAGGACTGAAAAATAAAATTGACAAAGATTATTGTTTAAGGTTGACGGACATGCATGTCTTAATTAGTTTTTTTGGTTTTTTTCTTTTTTTTTTACGAATTGGTCAAACCCAAACAAAAACATTGTTTTCAATCATTATGAGTCTATCAATTGAATAGAATTTTATTATAAACAATTGTCTTGTAAATGGAATTTTTAAAGCATTCTGAATGTAAAAATAAAGAAAAAAGTGTGTAAGACAATAAGAAACACTACCTGCCAAAAAAAGTGAAGTTTTGTTGAAATCGGTTGAAAAATGTAGGAAATCCGATCCAATATATAAACATACAGACACACACACATAATCTGCGTTTTATAATAAGTAAGATTTCGACAAATCCAAAAATCGTGCACTGCAAACGTAGACACAAAAAGGGGAACACCCAGTAAAATGAGTTCAGATGTTACTAAAGGGGAACTCAAACTAAAAAAGTGGAAATTTAAAAAGGTAAACCAAGGTAAATCCAAAAGGAAATGGGGTTTTAGCACAATTGGCTAATGTGTGTAGGGTTGGGTTGGAACTATAAAACAAAAAAGCAGCTAGAACACATAATCAACAACTTATGTGTCCAAAGTTGGCAAATAAAAGTAAGCCAAAATGCACGCGGGCAACAATAAATGCAAAAGTGTGAAAGCATGCCCGAGTCACGCAGTAGAGATGGTTGACCTTGAGTGCACTTACACTTAAGCTGACAAGGAGAGAGAGACGTGCCCACCCTCTATTAAACCCGTCGGCCAGCGAAAGAGGAAATCAGGGTAGCATCGCTATCATTAAAGGAGGGGGGAAAGAATCGGTAAAAGTGACCGTGGCCTCCCTATACAAACATTAGGTGAATGAAGAGAGAGTGACAATGCCCACTCCCTCTTAGCAAATGCGAGAAAGAGAGAGGGACGTGTCCACCCTCTATTAAACCCGTCGACCAGTGAAAGAGAAAATCACGGTAGATATTGCTGTCATTAAAGGAGGGGGAAAGAATCGGTAAGAGTGACCGTGGCCTCCACATACAAAGATTAGGTGAATGAAGGGAAAGTGACAATGCCCACTCTCTCTTAGTGAATATTGCGTATCGTGTTGCATTAGTGTGTGTATGGAGGCCGTCTGTAAGGGGAGGAGAAGGGGGATGACCCTGACGCTTGAAAAGGCACCCATGTGTGGACAATTATTGAAGTTTAAAGTCAATTATGAATCGAGGTCCGCTGATGAAATGAAAAAATTCTCGTAAACCCCGAAGCAAGACACAGACCCTCGTAAAAGACTTCGCCGACAAAAAAAAGGAATTAAGCAGAAAAGTCGGGTACAAGGTAAGTACTGTGTTCTTTCCTTAATAATTATCATCTTCGAAATATTGAGCCCGACTATCAAGAAGCATGTCGTTTGTTTTTGTTTATCAGATTTCTTACGGCGGCATTTTTAAATTATTTCTTAATACTTTCTTTTAAATATTGAATTAATTTCAAACAGAACCAATTCCTTATAGATGCCTTGTACCAAATTGCAAAGGGAATTATAAAAACGACCCTAAAGTACGTGGAATTATCTTTCCCTAAAGATAAAGAATTATCTGATGTTTGGATTCGTACAATCAGTAGAGATTGTTGTTTTTTTTTCACCTGCTAAATTCAGCAGTGTGAGTATTTTTTTATTAAAAAAAATAAGTAAATTTTATTGAAACTTTAATGGTAAAATTAATACCATGTCTTTGTGATTCATGAAAAAGTTAAGACATTTTTTTACGAATTGGTCAAACCCAAACTGAAACATTGTTTTCAATCGTTATGAGTCTACCGATTGAATAGAATTTTATTATAAACAATTGTCTTGTAAATGGAATTTTTAAAGCATTCTGAATGTAAAAATAAAGAAAAAAGTGTGCAAGACAATAAGAAATACTACCTGCCAAAAAAAAAAAAAAAAAAAAAAAAAAAAAAGTGAAGTTTTGTTGAAATCGGTTGAAAAATGTAGGAAATCCGATCCCATGTATAAACGAACACACACACACACACACACACACAAACTGGATTTTATAAGTATAACTCGATATGAGTTGTCACCCTTTCATTCTCATGATGATGCTTCTTAATCGTGTTTTCAAATTGATTTTGTGCAAAAACAATTGTGTTTTTCCAATTTTTGGTACTGTTAGAACCACCGCAAGGTAATTTTACGTAGTCCTGTGAAGTTTTGTTGAAATCGGTTGAAAAATGTAGGAAATCCGATCCAATATATAAACGTACAGACACACACACATAATCTGCGTTTTATAATAAGTAAAATGCAAAAGCATTGGACATGGTATAGCAGAAGGATCTATTTGAACTGTCAGGAAAGCTAGATCTATTTGGAAAAGATGTCAGAATAATCCAGAACTTGTAATGGGAGCACACCACCTGCAAATGGATAGAAAATGAATTGAGCAGCTACACAAAAAGGGGGCATAAGACAAAGATGTGTTGTCTCTTCAGATTTATTCAACTTCTATAGTGAGGCTATCCTAAGGGAGCTGGAGACCCTACCAGGATTTATTATTGGTGTGTGTGCATATGTGTAATCTTAACAAGATAGGTAGATGACACTGTGCTGATGGCTGATACAGAAAGAAAACTACAGAACAGCTTAGACAGAGTAGCAAAGGAAAATGAGAAAAAAGGACTGATCATCAACTGCAAGAAGACAGAAAGCGAAAAATGCAAGCTACAAATTGGAGACATCAACATCAAACAAGTATATAAGTACTAAGAAACAAAAATTTTGTTAGAAACAAAGAAAAAAGTGCTAGATTGCTATGTGATATCCAACATCTTATATGGTAGTGAATGCTAGACAATCTTCCTGCAAATGAAGAAAAACCTAGAAGCAACAGAAATGAAAAACAACTTAAAATTCCACAGATGAAGCAAATAAGCAATGAAGAAGTCCTAAAGAAAACAACAACAACAGAAAGAACACTTATACCCAAAACCAGAAAGAGACAGATGAAATTTCTTGGGCACATAATGAGGAATGTGGGCTTAGAAAATTTAACCCTCACAGAGCATATTGAGGGCAAGAGTGATAAGGGAAGGCAGCGAGCCACCTACCTAATGAACTTATGGGGATGGGTGCAAAAGAAGAAACACTGCTACGGGCCAGAAGGGATAAGAGCCATGATTGCCCATATCCTGAAAGAACATAGCACATAAAAGAAGAATGTTTTTGAGAGAATTCAAAAATGACAAAATAAGCCCCTCAAGTTTTAAGTTTAAAGATCTTAAAACTTGTCATTATATGATCATTTCAGGTTACATATTTGCAATGAACTCAGTAATGTTGTACACATCTAAATAGTTGTTTTATATTTTTAAAAATTATGCTCAATTTAAACTGGTTTTGTTTTTTCTACAATCTTAATATAGTTTACAAAATTGAGAATTTTGCAACAATTTCTTACAAATAAATTTTTTTTAATACTTTTATGAACCAAGTTGAGAAAATATTAGACCCATTTATCATAAAAAAACATTTTGTATTTATATCTGTTGAAAGGATAAAGTTTCATTTTGTTTCAAAACAGCATTTGGTAATTTGCATCCTGTGAATATTCATGAAAATAATCTAAAGGGAATTATTTTAAGTTTAACATTGAAAATATCTAAAGATAATATATATATATATATATATATATATATATATATATATATATACTGAATTTATTCAATAGCATATATAAAGCATATACATTGAATTTTCAGTGTTCTAAGAGATCAGAAAGGGAGATTTTAAAAAATATAATAAAATGTAAAGCATTTTCCTTACCACCATAGTCTATTAGCTATTAGCTTTCTATCAGCTGAAACACATACAAAGATCATATATGTATAGCATAGCCTCAAAATGGGTTTATTTCAGAAATAATTCTTTAATGAATTAATAGCAAAAATGAGACTGGACATTAATAGGTTACCTTATTTTTTTTTAAAAGTAAAATTCTTCATGTGTTACTAACAAATGTATATGGATCATGTAATGTTTAACAATTCAGTTACATTTCTATATTTGTAACTTATTACAAATATAAAGTTTGGATTATATTATTTGAATTATATCCATATATCTTAACTATCCAAAAAGATAATATCAAATTAAGAGCATTCTATTAGCTTAGCAGTTATAACTGAAAAATTTGGTTTTCCAGTTCTAATTACTTATATATCACTAATAAAACTAGTGAAATTCAATGCTGGAATGTAACCTTTAACAACTATTATGCATTATACAGACATAATAGGCTTAAATGCCATAGTAAATGAGTTTATATGGAATATCTAGCACCGAAATGTATCAAAGAGCCAAGATTTTATTCATTTCAACAACAAATTCTCATTGTGTAGAGTGAAAATTAAATTTCTAAAAAATATTTTGTTCATGCTTAAAAATTAAAAAAAAAAAAAAAATTGTTTTGCTAAGATATTTGACAGTTCTACCAAGTATCACATGTAAGACTAGTTCAAAAGCAAATATTTTAAGCTAGCAGGATTCAAAACACACATTTATGAAAAACTTGTATAAATGGAAAAAAAAAAAAAAAAAAAAGACACTTACCAAAACAGAAATCCACTTTAGGCCGTAGTTTGCGTGCATCACTCACCTATAAAAAGCAAACTCAATTGTCAATATTAAGCTATACTATATTCATTAAACCCCCTTGAGTGCAATGAATGTGTGTGGAAAGTTTGCAAGTGTGAAAAATTTCAGAATGTTTTTTTTTATCAGAAATTTTTAGTCACAGCATGAAAGAATGAAGTAAAATAATATTGCAAAAAAAAAAAAAAAAAAAAAAAAAAAATTACAGTTTTTGTGTTTATCTCATTATCCTTAAATATGGAATTTTATAGAATAAGAACTTTACTTTGTTCACAAGCCATTTATTATTTGATGAATAAATTAATAACTTAATAATGTAAATAAGCAAAGGTTGGCTGCACAAGTTAGTTGGTGAAATCCAGAGCTTTCTTTAAAGTAATATATTTGCTTTTGGTAACTCCATGCATGAGATTTTTAACATCTTTAAAAAACCCTTAACATTACTACAATATATATGCTATAAATAACATTCTGTCTGCAGTACAAGGTTCTACTGATTATAAAGGTTCACCAAGTGACAGTCAAAACATCAGATTCCATCTAAAGTATGATACTAGTTTATCTTGTCACCACCAATTAATATACGAGGAAAACTGATTTCAAATGAAAGGAAAGAGAAAACACTTTTCTTTGCTGGATATCTCCAGGTGACTGCATGAGCTAATGATATTTGGCATCCTAAATCACTTGCATTATTAACTTTGGAAGATTTTCAAAGAATGCACATGAAAAATTTTGAAAATTCACAGGGAGACACTGGTTGCTTATATCGGCTTAATGTAAACATACAAGGCTAGCTTTCCACTGACTAGCCAATGACTACCCAAAAGTGTATCTCCATTTTCATTAATGTTGGTATGTATCAAAAACTGGGAAAGCTTACTGCAAGCTAATAAGGAAATGAAAGATGAAAACAAATGCCATAGCAAGAAAGCAGGACTTGAACCCAGTTTCAAAATATTCTAGGCTTCACTTGAATGAGTATGTAGCTGATACTTGGGACAACTTCTGCAATGCCAGACTAGCGGATCAGCTCTTCTCTTCAACCCATCTCAACATCATGATGAGTGGCTTGCAACTTGAATGGGCAGCATTAGAACTACATGAGGGACACATTATCCTCACAAATGAGTGTTTCAGAACTCAATTCAATCTCAGCTAAGATTGTTAATATAGATCAGCAACCAGAAATCATCAATGTGTGGTTTGTTGTCACTTAACCCTAAAAGTTTTCATTTATTTATTCTTTTATTATTTTTTGATCATGTGGTTAACCATTTTGAGGACCATATCTCACATATTTTTAATGTGTCATAAAATATGCAATACTTGAGACTAGAATAAAATCTTACCTCTTCCCCTTTTGTGGAGGTGTCCCAGTCATAGTGCCACATTAGTAAATAATAGCTATGTGATTTGGTTCAATTATATTCTTAGATTTTAAAAGAAATCTGATTTTATATGCAGATTTCATTTCAAAAGTCATTTATGTTAATGAACTATGTCCACTTGTAAACTGGTACTGAATTACAAGCACTGCAACAAACATTTAAATTTGTACCGTATGCAGTTAATTTTAACTGCAAATGGTACAAATTTAAATGTTTTTTAAAATTGCAGAATTTTGTTTTCATTCATGTAAAAGCACCTCGATAGATAAAATCAATTATTAAACAAAAAAGTACATGTATATAAAATTTTATGATTTAAGATATATAATAAATTCAGCTGTATTAAT
This sequence comes from Acanthosepion pharaonis, assembly GCA_903632075.3. Lineage (NCBI taxonomy): Eukaryota > Metazoa > Mollusca > Cephalopoda > Sepiida > Sepiidae > Acanthosepion > Acanthosepion pharaonis. Next base: position 1,479,308 of record CAHIKZ030004810.1, on the reverse strand, counting down.
GTTTAAAGAAACTAATTCAAAATATTGGCTATTTTGCTAAAATAGTATAAACCAGAGCACTCACTGTTGTGTTTCATGAACCAATCTGATATCTATATATTTTTTTTTATTTGTGACATAATGCATTGTCCTGTTGGAAATGGTCACCAGAGGATGGGTGCACCATAGTCATAAATTGGAGCACATGGTCACCCACAATCCCTAAGCAGGCTATAACATTTAAATGATTTTTATTGTCAGCAAGGGTCCCACTCCCAAGAAAAAAATCCTCATACCATTACACCAGGCTGAACTGCTGATACAGGATGGATATATATTTTCATGTTTATGCTAAATTCTGACCCTATCATCAAAATATCACATCCGTAATAGAGACTCGTTAGATCAGGTAACATTTTCCTAATCTTCTATTGTTCAATTTTTATGATACTTAATGAATTGTAGCCTCAGTTTCTTGTTCTTATCTGACTAGAGTGTGACCTGGCATGGTCTTCTGCTGCTGTAGACCATCTGCTTAAATATTCAATGGGTTGTTATTCAAAGATGATCTTCTGTATATAATCGTTGTGATTATTTGGGCTACTGTTATCCCTCTACCAGTTTGAACCAATCTATCCATTCTCTTTCAACCACATTCATGAATGAGTTTTCTGCCCACAGAATTGCCACTTGCTGGATTTTTTTCTTTATTTGACCATTTCCTGTAAACCTTAGAAATGGTTGTGCATGAAAATCCTAATAGATCAGCAGTTTTTTTTTGTTAAATAGTAAGACCCACTCATCTGGCATCAATGGCCATATTGCATTAAGTTACTTAAATCACCTTTCTTTCCTATACTAATGCATGAAATGAAATTCAACAAGTTGCCATGACTATATTTAAATGCTGATTAGAAATTTGTGTAACACAGCATTTGTTCATGTGTACTTAATTAAATGGCTAGTGAGAGTATATTATATACATTTTTGGCAGAGAGAATTAAGATTTTAATTTTACAAGTAAAAATATTATCAAAGAATTTTCCTATTTCAAGAATATCAGGGTTTAAACTACAGTACTACTACTTTCTTATATAATGAATTACATGATTATTCCATCACCCTTGAGAAGTGAATGAAGCTTATAATTATTGACATCAATCAATGTCAAATTCATGAATTTATATCATGTGTTACTCATCAGATGATTCAGAATGGCTGTTGATACTTGTACAGTCGTACAGATTTGAGTAAATAAAAGTGCTATATCTAAAAGCTATTTTGAAAACAGTAAGAGAACATGATAAATTAATTTTTTCTCATTTTTGCACTCTGACAAACAGAAAAATTAAAAATGATTGTGTGGTGCAACAATATATACATACATTATATAAAAATAAGCTATCTTTTTATTTTGTATCAATAAATAGAAAAAGCAATTAAAATATTTTTATTGGTCATATTTTACAAATTATTAAAATAGGAGTATTTATTCTTGTTATATAACTGCAAGCACAATAGTAAATAAATAATAAAATGAATACATGTTTAATTAGGCCAATGTTCACTGAAACCTCATAGGTAAATTTGTACAGATATAAAAAATTCTTGAATTTTGAAAAGTTCTTAGTAAATAAACCTACCCTGTGGCTTAATATTTATTTGGATCATAAAGAATCAAGTATGATTTACTTTTATGATGAAAAAAAATCTTCATTGTAAAGATAATATGGTTGCAAACACCAAGTTTATTTTAAGTAAAAATGTGTTTATGAGAGGCTACAGGTTAGATACAGGAATTTATTCCTTATAGACTGATTTGCTTAGACTCATGTTCTTGTCTTGGTTATCATGACAACATTTCAGCCATTGTTCTATCCAACCTTTAGGTGTCACTCTTTGTAGGTAATCTGTGAATTTTTAACCAAACCTTTTATTCAATCCAGGAGGGTAGATTATTTTAATTCTACTGTCCATGCTTGTACCAGTTAAATTCTATCTAGTTAAATTCATCCTTGTGAAATTGCTTGTCTCTTTCACTAAACTATAGTATATGATATTTTACACTATTTAATTCAGGGATTGAACTCAATTATCATGTAACTCGATTCCCTTAGAACAATTCAGTAGTGAAGCCTTAAAACTAATGTTACTTGTCTGCCACTTCAACTAAAAGATTTTCAAAATGCATAAGTTTTTATACCTCTGTATAATTACTTGTAGTTTTTAGAGAACGTTGACCTTATTAGATATGTATTAATTTTATAATTCTTTATTAAGAGTGTTTTCTACAAATTTGTAAAATGTGACTATTTCTACACTGTCATTAGATAAGTAAAGAATAGAGTAAGAAATAGCAAAAGTGCTAATGGCGTAAAAATGTTTAAAAGAAAATCTGTATGCTCAGATTGTCTTGTATAATTTTTAATGAACGTGCATGTTTGGCAGAAATTGAATTCTCATATCAAAAGGGACAAGTAATTATATGAAATAATTACATGATTGCAAAGAGAATATCAATGTTGCATTATAAAAATGAGCTGGTTAACCTTAACACTGCAAAGATTATTTAAATTTTTTTTCTTCTCTTGAATTTATTAAATGTGCATAATTTAATTGAAACTGCTGCTGCTACCATTGTAGCTTGACTCTGTAACTGTGCACCTTGTGTGCCCATGAGAAAATAACTTTTCTGTGTAATACTGTCAGCACAAAGCGATGATGACAGAGCCACTTGTAAGAGTTAAGGATAATATAATGTTCAACTTGTTTCATCACTCAACAGCTTCAACTTGCCCATCTTCAATCTTGCTCATAAATACACAACTTAAAACTATGCAGCTTCTGAGTCAGAGGAAATCAAAGAAGATGGGAAGGAGGTGACAGACAGACAGTAGGAAGTGGGTGAGTGGGTGTTGATAAAAGAGCTTCTTTATTTCAAGACATGCACATTAATGTCTGATTGTATATTCTTCTCTTATGCCACGATGGAAATTCTGTTAACTCACAAGCAGAATTCATTCTTTCTAAAATAGTGGTTGTTCAAATTCATTTAAATTAAGACATTACAGGTTTTCATTCATTAAAAAAAAAAAAAAAAAAAAAATCCATGTTACGAAAAAACATTTGAAAAAATAAAAAAAAATAAAAAAAATGACTAAATATATTTCATTAAGAAAACTAAATTTAAAGCATTTTTTAAATATTTTATGTACACAAATTCAGATTTCTAATTTTTTTTTAATAAGATTGCAAAGAATTAAGCAAAAGATTTCTATTTATAAAACAATATTAGCCTAGTGTGATTCAACCTACCAAATATGAGATGTAACTTTTTTTTAAATCTTAATTAAATTCTTTTGTAGAAAGTCTATTTAACAAAAAAAAAAGAAAAAAAAAAAAAAAAATCAATGAAAGTGTTCTCTATCTTTTAGATTTGTAAAGACTAATAACACCCTTCACTGCATTTTGAATGAATAATACAAGTATTCTATCAGTAACATGGTGCAAATAATAAAAAAAACTAATTGGAGCAATGACAAAAAAAAATATGTTAAGTTCGAATCTTGTGCTTATAGCATGCTAGTCCTAGATATTCAAAGAAAGTCACTAAAAGGTTTTGGTTTAAATAATCAAATGAATGGAATTATAATACGTATTATACTTAAAAATTTTTATGAGATTTCACTTGTTAACATTTATTTTAATAGGTTCGATAAAATATTTATAGCAATGATTTGGAAAACTACTTTAAACCTGAGTAAACTACAAGCCAATCATTAAAGATTTTCTTAATCAACTGTTGTAAAGAAATGTTTAGTGTTAGAAACATGAATATATAAATTAAGTATTCACATTAAACAGAGTAGTTTTTATTTTTAAAATTTGATAATAAAATATAAATAAATAAAAAAAACGATCTAAAGTACAAAAAATTAAGTATCTTAGAAACTTTAAAAATAAAACAACTACATAGAGACAAAAATTCCCAGGTCATGAAACAATTAAAAAGGTATAAAATAAGCATAATTACTTGCTGTCATAGTTTCAACATTTTAGTAACAAATAAAATACTGAATTAAAAGACTTAAAAGTATTCACAAAGTTTAATAATTAAAAAAAAAATGTACACAAAATAGAGTAAAAATTTTTATTATCAATTTGTTTTTCACTATTTCTATTTAATTACATATGAGAAACATAAGCTCACAATTTTCACTGTCAAAATACTAAAAGACTGTAAAAGCTAACAGATTATAAATAAAAGACTAAAACATTGCAGGAAGTTTACCTTTGAGACCTTATGAAGTTCAATCTCCCAAACAGGATTTCGTGCATGTCTATTAAGGTTCTGTAAGACAAAAAAAAAAAAATATTTTTCTTCTTTTTGATTTATTATCTATATTTTAATTCTTAAAGAAAACAGAAATGTTCCGAATTAATATATAAAAAAAAAGTTTGCTGTTAATACAAATAAAATGTTATACTTTAATTTATTACATGTTGGACTGAACAAAAAAGTAGTCAAATAGTGATTTTTTTTTTTTTTCAATATTGATCATTTTATGTTCATGTACATAACCAAAATTTGCACATGTAAGATGGTTATATTTTTTGGAACAATCAAATAATTTTGAGGCATATTTTTCTATTTTTCTGACTAAATGATATCTGAAAGAAAAACATTCAACTTCAATAGAAAGTGTGACACTGAAGGCATAAAGGAATAATGAAAGGTACCTTTCAGAAATTAAGCAAAGTATTAAGAGATAGGAAAATGTTATTAGAGACAAAGAAAGGAGTGCTGAACAATATGTTGTGTAATATCTAATCTTCTATATACCAGTGAATTCTGGGCAATTTCCTCATGTATGAAGAAGAGATTTGAAACAGCAGAGGCATAGCTCTATTGAAAAATACTGAGAAAACTATGGACAATACATGTGAGTAATGTGGAAGTTTCAAAGAGAAAAGCATATAAAAGAGAAATGTAATAGTCAATATGACAGAAATGGAATCCTTGACAAGTTATACAGATGAATTCAGTATAAAATTAACTGAGTTGGTTTCAACATGAACATTCATAATAAAAACAAACTCACTTTCAACATAAACAAATGTTCCTTTGTGAAAAATTTCATATTTTTACATTAGAAAATGGAAGAAAAATAGCATGAGTTCAACAAAATAAATGATACATGAATTACTGTGCCAGGTTTTTACATTAAACATGAAATATCAGAATAATCATGCCTTATTGTAAGTTTTTAGATTAAATCAGTAAACTGACAAGCCTAGTCAAATAAAAGATGCTTGACTTGATGATATTCAAAACAAAGTAACCATTGCTAAGGTGATGTCCCTTTTATTTTCTAATTGAATACTATCATTGTTATAGTATCAGTGCCTAAAATAAGGACTGATTAACATGATAGTGATAATGTTTAAATAAAACTATAAAGAAGGAATGCTGAATTTTTTTTTAACCAAACCAGTAATTGTGCACAAAAGAAATTGTAATATTTGGCCAGATTTTGGAAAGTGGGTGAAGCCAAGAACTTATCAGCATCCCCTTGTAATAAAAAGCTAAAAATGACAATAAAGATGAAAAATAAGGTAAATAAAAAATAAATACTGTATATTTCTGCATATAAGACAACCTTTAAATCCTCCAAATCACCCTTAAAAATTGGGGATTGTCTTATACTACAATTCAAAAAAGAAACCTTAAATTCTGAGTGATGTTTGTCGTTAGGCTAACCTCAGCCTTAGTGCAATAACCAACAATGTAAATGAAAAGATACACATTATCAAATAGACTGATAATAAAAGTAATAAAACCATTTCTACCTTATGTATTACTGGCATAACTTCATAATAAATTGCCTATTTGAAGAATAATTCCATGTCAATGAAGTCAACTTGTATCCATGCAAGCTCAGCTGAGTTTATGTAAACATTGAGTTATGATTGCATTCACATCAAACTTTATCTTCACTAAACTTTCAATAATCATCATGATAGTGTTAATTATGGCAGTAATAACATTTAGGATAACATAATATTCAATTCTCATTAAAAATACATTATCATACTGCTATTAGCAGTATTTTGTGATTGTTGAAGTAAATGACCATTAGCACAGCAGGCTGTTTGTAACTGTTTATATATAGGAAAAGAAGAATTACTACTTGCAATGCAAGAGAACACGTGATGAAATGTAAACAAAACAATGGTTTCCCTTTTAGTGGACATGCATAGGGAAAACATGACATAGAATCTGTTTTATTATTTCGTTTATTTTGAATTTCTAAGGATACAGTGAGCAACAACATTTCCAATAACATTATCTTTACATAATCAATAAGCATTCATTTTTTGTTACAGGTATAGGATAAATTCATGAAATTTTGCAACATGTTTTTTGCCTTGTTTTATCTAAAGGTCGCCTTATATGTGGAAATATACAGTAAATAAAAAATAAATAAAAAAAAGTTAATTTTAAAAAAATTTTCCTTTTCAAAACAAGATTTAAAAAAAAAAATTCTTTTTTTAGATAAACTAAGCATATTCTTTAGATTATGATTTCTCTATCTTATATTACCTAATCTATGATTTATATTTTTTTATAGTTTTATTGTAGCCAATTTTATACATATAGCTTTCTATTGTTGAAATGATATTTAGATCAGATGAGCTCTATTTGTTACAATCTTCAAAGAAATTCTTTCTTTTTGCCACATAAGTGATTTATGGTTAAATCACCACATTTACATATTATTGTGGATTCAATAGTAGCTTTCCATACTTTATATGGTATAACCAAAACATTTTATGAATATTAAAATGCATCAGACTGCTAAATCTGATTTTTTTATAAATATATAGAAAAGTGTCAAAAGAAGAAAAGTTATATACGAGATCAAACTATGAACATTTTGAAATAGTACAAAAATAAAAACAACTTCCAAAATATAAGGCTGCCAGATTTTATGACAAAACCTTTTATTCATATACATTCATAGTATAATTATTCAGTCATTGAATTATTTTCTTGATTTTCTAAGAACTTATGACTACATTTCAGCTTAATGATATATTTCATCATAAAACAATGATTCTGGTTTTGATTTGAGATCTAACCGGTGGAACCATTAATGAGACAATTCTTTTGCATAGAATATAGCAAGTTTAAGTATGAAGGACACAAGTCTGAAAAATACACAATATATTTATCCGTTTCATGATTATCTGCTATGCTGCACTTTTAACATGAGGATGGGCATTTGTCATGCATAAAAAGTCACTGGTTGGCTTTGTTATTCAAAAAATATATTTTCTTTTGCAGTGAATATTTCCAGAGTTAATTGCCTACTTGAGCATTATGTAGGTTTGAATAACTTGTAATAAAGAATCCCAGTTGAACTACACCAAAACACAGCTAAGAACTTTTCCTTTTCAAAGTAAATTTGTTTTAGATATTTAAGGATGCTCTAGTTTTTAATCCTATTTTCTTTACTAATTATTATAATAAATTCATTTTTTATTGTCAGTGACTATTTTTCAAGATTACTTTTCCACATTGATTTAGAAAAGTTAAAAAAGAACTGATATTTATTTTTGTAAGTTGATTTGGATCTCATTTTTCTAGCTTCAGAGTTGATTGCACAAATGTTAAGGAGCAGAATAAACTTCTGCAACATTGTGATTTCTTGAACATTGTGTAAAAGATGGCATTGTGAATGTTTGCATCTAATTTATACTTCAGAACTTACATAAGATTATAAAAGGTAGTCAAACATTTGAAAAAATATTTTCCTATTAATTTATTGGCTGCAATTTAACATTATTATGTTTGTATAATTGATTTATTGAATCACTTCAGAAATAGTATAAATATAGTAAAATCAACAGTAGTGAATAATAAAATTGTTAAATAACTAGATAGGTTAAAGTCTAACATTTAAAAACTTCTTTTAATTCAATTTTAACATTTAAAAATAGGCTTTGATTTTGGTTTATATTCATTATTTTCAGCTTACTTCTGTGTTATAAATAGATTTTATGAGTATAAATACAGACATAAAATTCAGAGATATTTTTTAAATATGCTTTATATAAATGTACTTTGTAGATTTCTAAAACTTATTTGCTAGGAAACTGTTATTCACATAGACATTTTAAGCATGTTTAATGCAGATACATGCATCATATAAAAAAAATTAAGATATATTTCCATGGTAGTACCCTAAAAAGATGGGAAAAGATTGATCCAACCTGTTTACAGCAACATATATAACCTATGTGATCCTATGTTGATTGGACCAACCCATTAAGAATAATGCATGTAACATTTGATTCAGTATATATATGTACACATAATCAAGTGGTTAGAATATTCACTTTCTAACTATGAGAACCAGGTTTGACTCTCACCATGATCAATGTGTAAGGAAGGTAACTTCTTGATGTTATTTACATGTGGAAGCAATCCCAGCATGTGGCACCTTTGGAAAATGCTCAAAACCATACCATGAGTTAACGATTTGTAAGTGAAATTTGGTAAACAAAACTATTTGGGAGTTGTTGATAGTTGTAGTAGCACAAAGTCACAAGTCATCATGACTGAGGGACTGAGCATACGGACATTGTTCAGATTGTTGATCATGCCAGATAAAGCACTCTCCTCTAGAAATTGTAACTAATGTCTATTATGCATAGTTGTAGTATAAACCACAAGTGGGCTCTGTGGGTGTTGAACAAACACAAATGTGCCTGAACAGATGTCTGCAACAGAGATTATCTAACCACCCTAGTAGACAGGCATACCTGGACATGATTGGGCAGCCATTATTTATATATATATATATATATATATATATATATATATATATATATATATATGTGTGTGTGTGTGTGTAAAGGGTTACACTCCAATCATTCCTTTGTTAAGCAAAGAAATGTCATGCCATGTTGAAATTCACACTAGACTGACCTGTAGTTTTGTTTTTAAGGTTAATAAATGCAGCCCCCCACCATTTTTTATTCTCTAATGCTGCTTCCTACTTATTACTTAGACCATATCCCAGAAGGGCCAGTTTTATCCTAAAATAATAAAATTGCATTGCTGTTAACAGGTTGTTTTTATTAGTATATTTTTCCCTATTTTGTTCTTGTATGTTACCATTTTCTGGTTAGCACCATTAAAAAAAAATCCCCCTTTGAATATGGATTGCTCACCTGTATAAAGTCATGAATGGATGATTTTAACAGTGTGGTTAAAAAAAAAAAAAAGCAACAACTCTTGGGGTGATAATGACTCATCTCAAAATTACAAAGGCCATCTGCCTATTTAAATGCTATTAATGCACTAAAGTATTAAATACATTTAAAGAAAAAAAAAAAAGAAAATTTTTCTAACACTAATATATCCTAAAAATTTATCCTAGTATTCATTTCATGAGAAAAAAGCATTTGCAAATAGGATGGAATTTTCAGACAATAGTAATTCTTTCAAAATCCAAGAATACTTTTGGGGTTTAGGAAAAATGAAGAGATTGATGCTTTATTTTCTAAATTTAGTCTTTGCAATATAAAATGACAGATGTATTGAGAAACAACAAGTTAGTACCAAACAGTACCACTTAAACAGTTACATTTCCCTTGTCATTATCAAAAAGATATCAAATGAAACATTTACAATGTGAAGAGTTTTTGTGAAATAATAAACCATTTAGATGAATTCATAACTCAAAATATGATTACAAGAAAAATGAACTCAGGGATGAATAGAACAAGTGAACTCAAAATTTTGATTTTTATCCTCATATAAAAATCGTAAACAGTTACATCCATGAAGGGAGAAGAAAAAAAAATACTGTGGAAACTAAATTTGTTTACCCAATTTTAACAATACTAATGATGTATCCAGTAAAACTTTCCATTAGCAACTGGTAATCAACAGTTACTTCATAGTACAGAGGGCACATATGTATTTGTATAGTTACTTAAGTACATGTGGATTTGTGAATTTATATTGTTTCTGTGAATGATAATATATGGATATGATCACATACAATTTTATACAAATATTTCCATCTGTAATTTGTGTGTCCATGTACACAAGTATAAATATCTACATATAAACACTCAGAAAGGCACATGTATCATGTATAAATTTTCACACAGGTACATCTGTACATAAGTGTGTGTAAATATGCTTATATATGTATAGACAACTCTATATCAGGAACTTTTTTATGCATTCACATGTATGAATATGTACAAGTAAATGATTTACATGCAAATATGGATAAAAGATTCACTTTTCCTCCTTTCCACATGCTTTTGTGCAAACAAACTTATGAATTTTCATTGCCCTGGGTTTGAGAGAATGATCACATGCGGAAAGGGAGTATTTGTGTATGTTGTTTATTACCGAAGAAAGCCTGTGGCATACAAGTTTGGATTGTGTGTAATTTGATAAGTTTTTCAGGCTGAACAAGAAAGCAACACCAGCTGCCACTGCTGGCATCAACACTACTGTTACAGAAAAATGGCAAGTGCTAAAACCTCTACCCTACTTCTTCCAACTTTCACCAGAACCACCTACCAATAAAAGACTAATGTGATTATTAATAATATATTCTACAGACAAACAGCTTTTGATTATAGTACACTCAAGCAAGCAATACTAAGATATAAAAAGATCAGAACTAATGACTTTTATGGTTACAGTGTAATGATAAAGAAGTAATTAACTTTATATGCCAAGATGACTAGGACATCAAGAATGACCAATATTGCAGACTAACAACCTAACTGATTCTAATAACTTGAAACCGAATTTTAATGTCTTTCATGATGATGATAAAACAACAAAAATCATTCAAGTAATAAACTCAATAAATGTATCTGAAGGAAAACCTTAAGAAAAAAAAAAACCTTTCCAGCAATTATTGGTGGGAACCAAAATAAACAGTTTTTTTTTCATCATAATGTAACAATTGAACAGACTGTCTATAATTTGTTCAGCTGTATTTCTTTTTTACTCAAATTACAAATGTAAACTTATTGAGGCTAATTTGTATTTATAGATTTTAACATTTTAAAAATAATTATAGAAACTCTAAATTAAAACTTTTATCAAAATATTAAGAAAGTTTTTGCAAGATACATAAGATATAAGCAAATAGGTTGTTTTTCTTTGTCTAATGCTATGTAATTCAACTTTCAAAGTAGATTTAAGAATAATTCAGTAATGCTTAATATTCTAAATATTTTTAATTTTGCTTGTATTTTTATTATAAAAACTTTTAGACCAGTTTGTTTTATTTTAGTTTTTAACATTTCTACTTTTCTTATTTTTCTTCACTTATGAATTAAATTTCTATAATCTGATGGGAAATTAATTTAATTTGGAGTTTTATACACATTTAAGATTAAAATTAACATCTAAGATAAAAATGATAATCTAATTAAAATACACAAACATCAATCTTTTATATTTATTAGAAAGGTTTACCTTATTAAATTTTTTTTTTTAAATAGCTGACTATATAAGTGAAAACAATTACAAAGTCTCTAATTCAAAGATAACATCAACGTTATAAAAAGAAAAAGTTTAAAGAAAACTTAAAGCATAATTTACACATTACATAGAATAATTTTTACATTGCATTTAAAACATAATTTACACATTACATTAAATAATTTTTCAGCTTTAACAGGACCAAATGTCTTCAACTTGTTTTCATTTCATAGACAAAATGATGTTTTGTCTTTAAAAAAAAATGGAACTTGTAAAATAGATTTAATTTATTAAAATGGTGACAAAGAAAATTTCTTTTGCAGTTCCATTAAGGTCAGAGATAATCTTTTTTTAAATTGAAGTTTTATATCAAGATTATTTGATACATAAAAACAAAATATCAAAAAAACATTGAAAATGTAAAGGAAATTTTTAACCACATTTTCAAAAACTGACTAATACTGTAAACAAATCAATAGTGTCAGCTTAGTGTGAATGTATCTGTCTAGACAGATGGACATTAGGGAAAATTAGACAGACAACTTAATTACTCAAAGTACCTTGGAATTTAGTTATGCAATAGAAGTAAGTCTTGAAAACAACGTATTTTTCATCAAATTTGATATTATTGAAAAGTTATACAAAAAGAAAGAAAGAAAAAGGAAAATTTCATAATTTAATAAAATTAGCAAAAACATTTTTACCAGCAAAAAACATTGAGTGTGAGGGACATAAATTCAACATCTTATATCTCATAATAAGTAAATTTATAAGCAGTTACTTATCATAACAATATAGTTATGATATTGGCTTTTTAATTGTTCTATAATAAATATATTAAGAAATGGAATCAATGTATATAATTCTTTTTTCTTCTGTAATATTTATATTTTTGCACCAATGAGACAAAAACTTTTGGTTAAAAATGGAAAATTTAATTGAACAAGCTTTACCAGCCTAACACTTTGGAGGAAACTTAAAACAAACATTTATGACCAAAAGAAAAATGTCTGGGGAATAAATTTTGTATGATACTATAAGCATATTATATAGAAAAATTAGCAAGTCACTCTTCTCCAGGAGTTAAATTCAATGATAAGTTAATAAAAATATGTGCACTAAAGTTTATTTTTACAGGGTTCAATATTTTTTATTATTTAATAAAATCATTTAGCCTTCAAATAGCTGAATTTTAATGATGATTCTAACATTGCCTAAATGATATGATAAAACAGGGGTGGGTTAAAGGAATAATTCTTATTCTTTTAATCACAGACATGTCTTTTGATTTCTCTCTCTTGTCAAAGATTTTTTTTTTAATTTTTTCTGGGGGGCAGTGGAGATTTATATTTGTAAAATATTGTTCAAGAAATAAAAATAATAGTTTGTATTTTAAAAAGGGAATGCAATTTTCTACAATGTCATTTAGTTTTTATTGTTTTGAATATTTTAAAATGTTTTGAATGTAATTATTTCATTACTATCATTGTTATTGGTGGCAGCTATCTTGTATTCAAGAATTTAATTTCTTTTCTGATCACTTCCTTTATGACGGAGTTGATGACTAAGTAGACCAATTCTTGCATGAAAAAGCCTGTGACATTGACTGCATAGTAATGTTGGTGGAAGATGAGGTCAATTTTGTCAAGCCTTTCTCTCTTGACAGAGCAAGATTACCTCTAAAACTCATAACTCCAAAATTAACATTTTGATATGATTTCCAGGTTGTTGATGTCTTAAAAGGCTCATAAAACCTGCAATTGACTGTCAGACCATTTCATATTGAGCAGAGTCTTCCAACAGTAATCTGTTTATCTGCATGTTCATTTTTATGATGTTGAGTGAGTCCACTGGCTGACCCCCCGCCATATATATATATATATATATTTGTGAATGAAAAATTTACTCTATTACCTGTAATAATCACAAGGAATACATAGGAGAAACCTTGAGGAATTTAAATAAGAGATTATATAAACAACACACTCAATGTATCAATTACCCACTAATGAATGTGACCATTATTTGATTAAAAAAAATTCTACTTTAATTAAAAGAGAAAGCAATTTACTAAGATAGAAAGGTATAAAAAGTGCTTTAATCACTAGATCATCAACAGTAAATTTGTGACCAGGTTCTTATAACATTTGGCAAATCTTCTGGTAATTTTTCACTTAAGCTGTGTAAAATAAACTGCTATTCGCTGAATGGCATAAAATAACTAAGACCAAAGTATATATGTTTATTACAATGGATGTCAATAAATGCTGAAAACACAGGACTGTTCTTGTACACTGATGCCACACAAATCTATGAAGATGCAATGTGAACAATGCCTCAGAAGTTCAAACTGTCAATGCAGGTTATGCTTTAAATGCATTCAAAGATTTATCATGTTTTGAGTATGGATGGTATCATCAGGATCTACAAAATATTGCTGATGAATAACAACGTCATGAGAGTATATCCTGTGGTTGATTTCCTTGATTCAAGCATAAGCAGCCTAGCCATCTGAAAGAAGATGGCTACCAAGCTGAATATACCATGACACAAATGCCTCTTTCAGAGTCTTTCCTAGCCAATCCAGCAACTCAATTAAGAAACTCCCACTTGATACCACCAATTACCCAGGGTCATATTTACGAGGAAAAAACTGACAGATTATTTTACATAGATTCTTAAGTGAAGTATTACCAATCTTCTATTATCACAATGTGGGATAATTAATAATAAAAGTAATAGAATCAAAAAGAAAATAAATGAAATTAATTAGATTATATCCCCAAACACACTGAAAAAAAAAAAAAAAAAAAAAAAAAAAAATTAAATGTTTAAACTTTTGACATCACCTCCCTTTCATGTGCCTATGTAATAATATCAATATAAACATCACTTTAGTCTGACAAAATCCTAAAGTATGAAACCTGCCAAACAAATTTTTTCCCACTTGGTCATTAATTTTCTTAACATTCTGATATATAAAAATTTATATCATTTTCTCACATACATATATATGTGTGTGTGTAAGAATTTTGAATATATTTGCACTAAATATAAAGCCATCATCATCATTACTAAATTAACTAAGGTGCAATATCATGACAATACAATTCCATTTATAATTTAATAAAGTGAAATTATTGTGATAACATGAATTTTGCAATTTACATTCCAAAATTAAGCATAGACAAATGTCAAAAAGGTTGCTGCTATCATAATCTAATTACTACTATTAAATTTATAAATATTTCACAAATTTATGATAAAACTATATTTTAAAGAATTACAAGGTAGAAGAAATAATGTAATGAACATTTGCTCACATTGTTAGCTACAATATGTTGATGACTGAGCACTGAAATCTATTTTTCCTTTGAAAACATTATTCTACTTTATTGGCATGAATAACAGTTGCCAGGCTATACAATTCAAAGATAGTGTCTAAACATAAGGTTAGGAATTGATAGGAATTTTATAACTGAACTAAGTTCTATAGCACTAGGATTTCAGGTTCATGTCTTAAGAACTTTTCAAGATGAAACTAAATACCTGTTTTGCTTTTTCTTTAGTAGGATAGAGTCAGGGCTGCAATTGCAACAATATGGAACTCTTCACAGGATTTTTAATATGGCCATCAATTCAGCTGACAATCACATACTATATATATATATATATATATATATATATATACACACACACACACAAGCCTACCCATGATGGTTCAGGTTATAAAACATTGAAGTTATTGTCCATGCCATTATTGGTCTAGTTTACAAATTCATGTTTAACATTTTACTTATTGTTTACATTTAATAGGAATAGCTCTTCTGAGATAAATTTGAACTTTAAATCAGATTAGCTTAAAAATAATTTTTTAATATGCCAAAAAAAAATCTTTAAATCATATTCACTTGGAAATATTTTTCAAATATGCCAAAAAATATTTTTTAAATATTGTTTGTTTAAAGAAAGCTGAAATATAAATAATTACTCTACAAACAACTGGATGAAACAGCAAAGCGGGATCTCTTTATATCTGTATTTAACTTAAAAATATTTTAATTTAAAGAAGAATATTTAATTTGAAGAAAGTTATAATAAAAATATTTATTGTATAAATGTTAAAATAAAAATACTTACTATATAACTCATTCTTAAATCTTATTCCTTAAATCATATATATATATATATATATATATATATATATATATATATATATATATACATACATATATATAAGAATTTTTTTTTTTTATCAGACATTTCTTATTACTATAAATGTTATTTTTACTGGATACATGTGTTTGAGTTGCTATTCTTCTTGTTTTTTCTTTCTTAAACAGTGACATTAACAACAACCAGCCGAGATTGAAAAGTCCTACTAAAGAAAATTTCCAGTTGGAGGCATAATTTTTCTTTAGTAGGACTTTTTAATCTAGGCTGATTGTTATTAATTTCACTATTTAATAAAAACTACAAAGTAAAACAGGGATAGCAACTCAAATAGGTGGCTAAATTGGTAAAGGCATGCGTTGGCTATAGGAGTCATTTCCCTGGTGGAAAAAGGGATTAAGCCAGTCACAATCTCTCTTCAGTAGGACTTATTAATCTAGGCTGGTGGTTATTAATTTCATTGCTTAGGAATATATATATATATATATATATATATATATATATAAACAGGGATAACAACTCAAACATGTGTCTCTACTAAAAATAACATTTATAGTAATAAGAAATATATAATTTATTATAAAACCAGGTAATAAAACTGACTTTAGTCCCCTAACTTAGCTTTAAAAGAATTTTATTATGACATTTCAAGCTATATTTTTTTCATCAACAATTCTACAGCGCTTTAATAAAAATGGTATTAAATTAGGAACCAATTTTTTCTCATGTCTCTGTTGCGTCTACTTTCTGAGTGACACTTAACCAAGAACTAATTAAACATTAGATCAACAATTTTTTTTTATTTTCCTTTCTTCCATACAAAATGTCTTAGCTGGATAGAAACAAGATACACAAGTGGGTGCTGAAAACTTCTAGGATTGACAAAGAAAAACAAATTCTGATGCGAGTTAATTTAGAAACTCAATCAGGTCAAAATCTTTTCAGCACAACCATGTAAATTATTTTATTTTTTTAAAACTTTTTCTAGGTTATCTAGGATTACATATGAATATGAGCATTGTTTGCTTTACTGACATTATATCAGAACTAAAGTTGATAGCTTTAAGATTACAAATGAATAAACTAGATGCAAACAGTTCAAGTTGTTAGATATGTTGGATTTGTTGAACAATTACTCTAACCATTAGACTATTTCTGAAATGTAACTAAAAGAGGTTTATCTTTTGTTTCTAGGACATAGACATAAAAGTTCTATTGTGCTGCAGTAGAAAAGAACACTTCATTGCAGGCATTCAAGCAGTAAGTGATGCCAGAAATGTTAGTATTTAGAAAATATACTAACATTTCCAGTATCAGTTAACCTGGAAGCAATTCTCTATTAACACAATTCCGCAACACATTACCGAGTGATCAAATATACCATTCTACCTCAGATTAATGCTTTCCTAAATTCATCAGGCAAACTAAAGTCAATGTGTTTTTAAAAGAATACATTAATATGTTTGCTATATTTTATCTCTGTGCAATTTGAGGGTAATTGTTGTTGTAAGTACTTTTTAAGCAAGAGTTAGGATGGGGGAAATATTCCTGTCAAAGATTGTTTCCTCTCCAATGTTACAAATTATGCAATATTCAGAAAATAAACATTATTTCCTCAACTTTTTCATTGTACCAAAATGATTTAATATTTTGTGAGAATTAAATTTTATTAAAATTTTATTCTGAAACTATCTGTTACTCTAAAATAAAATAAAAACTTTTAAGAAGGCGACATATATAAAAAAGAAACAAAAAACAAGCACACATTTTTATAATTGAGCAAAATGTTGAAAATGCAGTAATTTTATTTTTACATTTTTCCATCTCTTCTGGGGAAAAAAAAAGCAATGGATAGCACCTAGAGAGATGAATGGTGCAGACAAAACTTCATTAAAAAAGAAAATACCAATGTATCTGCTAGGCATGTATAGATAATGTAATGGATAAGCCCAATCAATAATCTCTTATACAAGGTATATAAATCTGAATACATATCTAGAAATAAAGTTTATTAAGAATAGTGATAAAAATTAAAAAAACAAACTCACAAATCCTTCAATTATTAATAACTTATCAATATTTGAACCAGAACTTGGTAAATCTAACTATTCTGATAGATAATCAAAGGGAGTATAACATTTCATATGCAAACAATATACTTTCAAGTGGGAATTGTCATAACAGAAGATGGTATGGTTATAATATCAGCAGAACCTGTGAGGATAAAAATATATTTTGAGAACATCATCTTAAGACTGAGACTACTGAAGCAAATCCTCTGGTTGAGATATGTAAATGACACTTTCAACCTTTACCTCAACAGGGAAATGTATTGTTAGATAATATGAGAAGCTGCATGTATTGTTGGACTATGCAAACAAAAAATATCCTTAAATACAATTCAATATAGACCAAAAAAAAAAAAAAAAAACCCCAAAAAACAACAAAATGAATTGGCTTCCTTAAAAGTACCAAATCATACAAAATATGAATTGAAGACATTCATATAATCTAAGCAGATATTTACATAACTTCTGAATTTCAATTCCAACCATTCATAGAGTATAAAGAAATAACAAAAATATTGATTAAAAACCCAAGAATTTATCAACAAGATATGATCAGCTTAAAGGGTAAACTCCAAAGAAATAAGTCCCATGTGACTGTAATATCAGCAGATGTACAAGTTAAAATGAGAATCATAAACTTGCTACAGTTATTCAACCTTACCTTGGGGAAAGTTAGAGGATATGCTGAACATATAACATCAGGATAGTATTCAAATTTAGTTTCATACCATGCAGATACCTCGTTAGAATTAAATTTCTGCAAAACAACATTGCTGAGCACAGGGTGTATAACATTTCAGGCAAATGACAAATACAAAGGCAAAACCTACCACTTCCTAAAAATAAAATTTGAGAAATATCAGAAAGCTGTACACTATAAAGTCTGTCTGTGTGTGTGCACGCACATATGCGCTTGAGAATAAGATGATTAAAGGAATCATTGCACATGCTATGCTCAAATCATCCAAGCAGGCTGGCCATAGGCATGAACATTGGCTTGGAGCCTCTAAGAAAGAAGACATTTGATTTAAAGCTCCAGAACGCCACTACCTTACTGAGTGTCCAACAGACTATGGCCTAGTTGATATCAATTTCCTTGAGTTTGGGAGTTAAGTCTGTAAAAATATACACCTGCTCAGGGTGAGGTTTAGTCAGGAAGAAATAACATTTACAAGTTTAGAAATTCCCTAAAATACTAGATATGACAAGTACAGAAATGAGAGCAACATTCCCCAGGTATCAAATAATTTATCTGATATTACCAGAAAGTCACTGAATGCAAAAGACTATATTTAGAAAAACAAAAATTACAGTGGCTGATATGTGATAAACCCCCACAAAAATGAGATAACTGGTCAGCAAGGTACAATGTATAATACTCATCAAAATAATTATAAAAATTATCAAACCTAATGAAGATAAATCATTACATAAATTTGTTGAGATATGCAGAATTTTAAGTTCTTGTCAGTTATATACATTTCTTGTATAAAAAATGTTTTACAATTTCTTAATTTCAATGATTCAATCCTAAACCATTGAAATTTAATGCCACTGTTTTTCAAAATAAAAGCTTTTAAACAAGTCATTTTTAAAGCTAAATTTATAAGATATAGTTGTGAGCAGCATTTTTACTTACGATTTTGGTACATTTTTATAAATAACTTCTTAGCCAAGGACATTCAAATTCTTCCATATTGATGAAAAATAATGACAAGCCTGTTAAATTTCATGCTGGTTGCATAATTAATTACACATAACCTATTTAAAATTTTGAAGGAACATTTTTTTTTATCTTATTTTATGATGCTGATCCAAATAATTTGTACTTAAGCCATCAGCAACCTAATCATTACTTAAAGTGAATGTCAACTTTTTTTAAAGCCACTTTTGCTATGTAAGATAATATTTTTACTGCATACACCTTTAGTTATAAATTTAAACTACAAAAGAACATAATATAATGATAAGAGGAGTCATGCACATTGTTTATAACTTTGAATTGCCATAATTTGTTCATGCTACAAGCAATACTTGCATTTTCTTCTGATCAAGATGTTTGCAGTTGAAATAATTTGTGCATTGCTGTCAAAGATAATTTTACTCTAGCTTAAAAACTTTGCTTATATTAATAAATATTACATACATTAAATATAATTATTTTCTTTGAAGATGTATATATATTAAAAGCACGATTTTTTTATGCAGTAGTCTTTTGAAGTTTAAAATTTTGTATTGGCCCTTTTAAGTAAATAATGAGTTAAACATAAGTAATGTGCTTACTATTACCTTTTAGCCAAATTTCTTAACCTTTAATATTGCTTGCCATTTTTGTCTTACATTTCTGTTCGTGAAAAGCATTAAAACTATTAACATGATTGCTAATTACCACATATTCTTAGTAAATTGATCAATTAACAGTAAAAATATCCTATATAATCAATCAGAAAATGCAACTAAAATATACCATTTTTATATAATGTACAATAAATACTTCCAAATATAGATTCCATAAAACTTAAAATTTTCAAATATCATTTTTCAATGCAATGGAAAACTTTAAAATATAATTTGATAAAAATATTAATTGAATATCATAAAAATTTCCCTAAAAGGTTTTTGTGCAAAAAAAAAAAGAAAAGTTATCAAAATTAGTAAACATTATACATGATGTAAGTAACTTTCTATTATGAGGACATTGAATGCATTTTCTAACAACCAAAGCAAGATGTAATTAAAAATTCTCATATTTATTAACTAAAGACATTTTAAAACTAAATATTCACTAAATACAAAGTTGAAGAGCCACTCAATATAGAGAGTTATGGAATGATGTTGTTGTATGAACAGGTAAGAGCAGATTATGAGGATATATAAGATAGATAACAGCTGAGCCTAGAAGAGGTTAAGATTGTAATGATCCTCTTGAAAGTGTTCTACAAAGTATCCATTCTCAAGAAGCTGTTCAAGTGGAACTTCCTTCTTGCCAATGGAATACAAAGACAATGAAGATGGCTGCATACATGATATGGTATGTCCTAACAGTAAATGGCTGAACTGGTGGAACTAAGAAATATAGCCTGTCTGAACATTTATATATATAAGTTTTTTTTATAATTAATTCACCCAAAGCAAATTGATAAAGTCACTAAGACAGAAGGAGTTACTGGGAGTGAAAGAAAATAAGATTTTAGAATCAACTGGAAACCCAATCCTAAACTGGAAACAAGGGATAAACATCCACTCCTGTTCAAAAGACTGGAGAGGAGTGTAAATCAGACTATAGGAAATTTGTCATAGAAATAGGTTCAGAAAGGAAAACTTGAAATTTGAGATCTGCAGTGAACTTGAGTCCCAATAGATGTTCAAGGCAAGGAACTTCATGGAGAGTATATCCAAACAGGAAAAATTCAATCTACTTGGTGATGATAGAACATTAATAGTTTGGTTTTGGAGGTATTGAATGATAGAAGCCAGTTTTTCCACATTGCACTGTTATAGCAAGATCAGAGATCAGATGCCAGGCTGATCATCTAGATTTCTGGAGTAGAAAGAGAGCAGGACTGAGGAAAGAGTATTGAGGGACACCTGCATTGATGTCATAGGCTTCAGAAAAATACCTATTAAAGATAACCTTCATGGACCTATCTAATAGGAATGACTTAATAATTGCAAGGTTTACAGAGATGCCAAAGATAGAGAGTGTGTAGCAACTCGTATGCCACACCTTGTCAAAGGACTTTGAGATATCTAAGGTAATCGTTCTCATGATGAATTTATGAGTGCTTCATTGATTGCGTGTGTAATGATGTCAATGGTGAACAGAGTGAAATCCATAGTTTTGTTGCAGTTGTTTCTGTTAAGGTGACCAACAACCTTCTTGCTGATAATAACCTGATGACACTAAGGAAGCTGAGACAGAGATGAGTGTTCATGCACATTCTAGAAAACCGGGCATACAGCCAACACCTTCTATAGATTTGGGAAATTTCTTCAGACAGTGGTTAAACAATTTTGCTAATATTAGAGATAATTCTGGACTAAGGTTGTCTAAGGTTCTTAAGAATGATCACTGGAATTTTGTCTGAACTGGAGTCTGTAGAGTGAAGGTTTGTAGATTTAGTCTAGAAACTTCCCAAGTTGAGATAAAGAAATCATAAAGTTTGTTCTTCATGAGAGGAGTGAGCCAGGTAGGGGATGGTCCTTATTGTCTAAAGTGTAGTTAGAGGCAAAGTTCATTGCAAAGAGCTTAGCTTTATCTGACAAGGATGAAGTAAGCTCAGGGCCATTTATAATAGTAGGCACTAATGGTTTGCCTCTATTAAGAATCCTGTTTGTGGTTTTCCAGAACTATTAACTAAAAGAAGACAATGTACAGTCATCAGAATCAAGCAGATGCAGAAATTTAACCATCTAGGTAGTGATATAACAGACAATGAAAAATGTAACACAGAAATCTAATAGCACACTGCCTTCCAGAAACTAAAAATATTAAGAGATCATGAAATTTTGTTAGAAACAAAGAAAAAGAGTTTTGAATTGCTATATGTCTATGCTCCTATATGGTAATAAATGTTAGAAAATTCCCTCATGGATCAAGAGAAGAATTGAAGGGACAGCAGGGTTGCTGAGAATACAAAGTTTTAAGGAAAAGGGGAATGAAAAGAACATTTATAAATGGTGTTCCAAAAGTCACCTAGTTAATCTCAGTTTATTTCATCCCTTTTCTTCAGAACTTAGATTAACACAGGAAAATTAACCATGGAAAATTCACAACTGAATAAAAACCCAAATCATGGGATTTTAAGGTCACCATGTTCTCTTAATCTAATGCCTCCCAATTATTTTAGGGGGAATACTTTAAGCAGTGTGCACACATCAATAAACCAGACAATTTAATAACTCAAGGATAACATCTGTGTAAACATTTGAGGGCTACGACCAGATTTATTGAGTACAGTTATGGAAAATACTATTGAAAGAGTGTATCTGTGTGAAGTTGAAAATGGAAGATATTTATGTTGTATAATTTTTCATAATTAAATGGTAATATATTCCAAGTGTTTAAATTTTCATTCTGTATAAAACTATTTTTGAATTAAAAAAAAAAATGTTGACATCACTAGATTTTTAAATTCTTAGGTGACTTCTGGAACACCTTGTACATCAGAAAAATACAATTGAAATTTCTGGGATATATGAGGAAGAAAGAGGGCTTGGAGAACTTGACACAGGACATAGTGGAAAAAAGAGCGGTACAAGAGAAACAGCAAGTTTTAACAAGTTTGTGTAAATAGATGGAAAAGTTGGGACTGGGATGAATGTTAAGTGGACAAATGTTGCATAGAGCTACAAAAGAAAGAACGCTATAAGGAATCATTATCATCAACATCCAGAAGGGGCACAGCAGAAAATAAAACAAAAACATTTTTAGACTAGTTAAATACTTAACTGAACATAAGAATTTTGCATCAATCTATTTGAGTTCAGGCATTAATTTACATCCTATGCGCACCTTAAAATAAGATGTAAAAAAATGGTCATTTAATACTTACTATAGGGTTATCCTTAAAGTAATGCAGTTTGTTGTAGTGGGAATCAAGCTGAAAGTATCTCCGCTTGAAAACCCCAGTATTCTCCTCTTCTTCTATGTTGAGGAAGCCACATGTGCGGCCACACTGATCTTCATATGGCATAATGAATGACTTTCACCTGGAGGACATTTCAACCTGAATCTCTCTTTTTTTAATCATGTAAAGTTCACAGAAAGTAGCTCATTTGTAAAGGATTCCTGCAATTAAAAAAATTGAGATTATTGAGTTATTTATATAAATATAGATTTGAAAAAGTTTCTTTTCATCTATCACCTGGTATAAAAATAATGAAATATGCAAAAAGAACCATAATTTCTTTTTCCAACAATGATGTATAAATATTAAATGCTCAAGTTCCTAGGATGAAACTATATCTTGCAAAAAAAATTAAAAAAAAAAAAACAGTTAGATTTTTTTAAAAATACTAAAATATATGCACAAAGTATTGTTGAAAAGTTCTTGGCCTGATCAATTTCCAAAAGCCAGTATTCTGATGTTTGGTCACTTGAAATACTCATTTTGGAAAGTGGATGGGCAGAGAACTTTTCAGCACCCAACAAAAAATTGAAATAACTATATTTGCATGAATAAAAATTCATACAAATATAAAAGTAGATATTTCAATATCTAACTTATTCCTTCACATAAGACTTATAAGCGGGTGCTGAAAAATTCTAAGCCTGACAATAATAATAAAAAAATAAAAAAAAGCTTGATGTTTGGTCATTTTGGGACTATGTCCTGTTAAGAACTTTCCAGTATCCTGTTGTATTGTCTTGTCCTTGAGAGGTCAAAGTCAGAATCTCAATAGGATTTGCACTGAGTGGATGTATGTAATGGTAATTGGCACAAGCAGGAAGTGGAATCAGCGAGCAGAGTTCAATTTCTATCTTTCTTTGTTGAAGGGCATAAATCTTATTTCTTCTCCTTTCAAGAAGTCATGGCAATCAGTTAAAGAAATGGAATTTGTGGAGAGTGTGACGGTTACACACCTGGCCCAGTGTCGGATCCTTTGGTTACAGCGCCAACGGTGACGTCGCTCCTCCTGGTCGCTCCTCCTGGGTCCAAGCGTGCCGCTCCAACCCTTTGGTCAGATGATCACCAGCCTCGCCTTTCCCGACTCGCTTCCAATACCTGGTCACTAAAGCAACTATACCGATCTCCGGTCTGTCTACCCACGCTGTGTTTAGATCTTAGACAGACGGGACCAGCAGGGATCGGGGCCGATACAAGTTGAGTCCGACGGGGTGGCAAAACACAAATAAAATAAAACTCACGACACCAAACAAAATTGCTGATAAAAAGGGTAACAACCTTTTTATATCTTAAAGTCCGTTACATAAAAACAAAAGTGTTCTCATTTCCCGACCCGCTCTGTGGACTATGGCACCAAGCTTCTATCACACAATAGAAAAATGTCGAATTACCTACTTTCTAGAATCATGTATGTATGTCGGAGTGTGGTTCAGTTCGACACTGGGGCTAATTTCTATCGATCATTCGCAGTTGATTCTTCTCTCCGACTTGAGTTGTATTTCTTCTTCTTCGCCTGCTTGGGCTGGTAGTTTTCCTGTTCCAACTTGGTGGAAGATTTCTTGTTTCAACTTAGCCGCAACTCTCTGTCGCCTGAGGTGGTCTCTTCTCACTGCCGTCCGAGCTGAACTTTAACTTCTCATCGACTTTCGGCTTGTCTGCAGCTCCAATTCTTCTCAGGCTTTCAGGCAATCTTCTTCTTCATCTACTTGGGCTGGAAGTTCTTCTTGTCTGAGGGTTCTTTTCTCGCTGCCGTCCGGGATGAACTCTAACTTCTCATCGACTTTCGGGCTTGTCTGCATCTCCAATTCTTCTCAGGCTTTCAGGCAATCTTCTTCTTCGCTCACTTGGGCTGGAAGTTCTCCTGTCTTCGACTTGGGCTGGAAGGATTTCTTGTCTGAGGATTCTTCTGCCCGCAAAGGGGCGAGTGAATCGGGCCTGATGGCCGCGCTTCAGGCTCTATCCCTGCCCGCGTCCAACTCTCAACTCCAACTGCAACTCCAACTGATTTCTGTCGACTGGGGTCCTGCTTTTATTGACGCAGCAAAAAAAACTGGGGTGGGTCTGTCGGCGTCAGGGTTTTCTCGATAATTCCAAAACTGCATTAATTCTGTCTTCTCCTTATCGCTATTGTTTTCGCCCCTACTTCCTCGCAGTACCTTTGGTGGGGCAGCGCACATCCATCTCTTAGTCTCTCGTATGTCAGGTGACCGCTTTTCAACCAATCGCCCTGATCGAGCATTTCTTTCCCTTTTCTTCCGCAGGTCACGTGATCGTGTTTCACCAATTGTTATTGATCGAACATTTCTTTCCCTTTTCTTCCGCAGGTCACGGATCGTATTCACCAATTGTTATTGATCGAACATCCTCTCCCCTCTGTTTGCGGGCGTGGTTACAAGAGTGATCACCTATATCCAGAAGGGACATGTTTAAAAGAAACAAACAATTTATTTAATCAAATATTAAACATCCATGTTCCAGTAAATTAAATCATACAAAAATTACAAATATTTAAGAGCATTCCATTTTTTATATGATGAAACCACATCAACTATGTAACTTTTCATGTTACAACAGAATCACAGTAAAAATCAGTTCCAGTTACACTGAGAATATGACACAAGTAATAAAAAGAACAATAGAAAAATAAACAATAAATAACTCACACTGGTCAAACCAACCTGTAACTATAAATAACAATTGCTTGCAAAACAATATATACCAAACCACTGTATAAAAAAAAAAAAAACAGCAGATAATGAAGAAAAAATATACAGTTTCCAGGTTCTTTTAGTTATGCCTATGTACACAAAACCTTTACCAATAGTAAATATGTGAACAGCACAACCCTTTTTTTATGTACATGGAAACTTAAAACAAAAAAAAAAAAAAAGTTCACCAAAAATATCATGGAAAATAAGGAACACAGCATCATAATATCTACAAAAAAAAATGCTATATCTACAAAATAACCACATTCTGGCTCTTTAGCCTTTAGAATTTAAAATGTAAGCATTCTTGCCTGCCTGTCCAATAACTGTTTGGAAATACCTAACCTTGCTACCCATAATGTCCCACTGACCAGTATATAGAAATAGTTGAGCTACTATTTAACACACATGGTCTAAAGATTGCGTTCAAACATGAAAGACTGTTGCCACTTGATACTGACCTCCATGTTTATTCTTATATTCACACACTCTCCATTCTTGATATTGAGCACTTTTACCCATAAATATAGTGTAATGCCGATCCTCTCACACGGTGTCAGTTGTAACGCGATCTCTGGTCAAGGCGTCCATGTGACAATATCCTAACCTAGGTACCTCCACGAAATCGCTAAAAAAAGAGCATAGCTTGATGAAAAAGACGCCAAATTTGCCGAAAACTAAATTTTATTGTCTAAATGCTTATGTTATTATTAAGAGGAAAGACCAAAGTTTTTTTTTTAATTATTTTTAAAAAAATTTCCTTCTTTTTAGAACATTCTAAATTTTGATTAAAAAAACTTTTTTCTATTTGTATCAGCGGAACTAGTAAATAACATAGACAATTTTTAGCACGTTTTTTTGGTATGACACACATTAATTTGAAAAATCGTGCAAAAATAGAAATAATTATCGGATGTTAATGAAACTTTCAGAAACTATTCACAGATGATCGAAATTATTATAAATATGTTTTTTTTTTTATGAAAGTCATGGTAGAAATATTTTTTTTTAAATATTTATTACCCCCCCCATAACTAATTTTATGAAAACGCTAGAAATTCGATCGCATCGGTTTTAGTGATTACAATAATTAAAAGCACAGGGCTTTGAGGAATGCAAATCATATTTTTTTTTGTTTTTAACTGGATACGCAGTACCTGAAAATCAGCTCTGAATTGTAACATACAAAACTCAATAAAACAAATATATTATTTAATTTCAAATGCTTTTATTTGTTTTTATGAATATGAACAATATTTTCTGAAAGCAAAAAAAATTTTTCGATGAAAATGAATTTTAATACAATTATTTGTTATTTCATTAATTATAATAGATTTTACATTTAAGTTGTTAAAATATTATAAAATTAGTTAAAAGTCAGATCGGCTTTCATAAGTGTCCTTATGAGATAGATCTTTTTTTTTAGCGCTTGTAAATTGTATCATTTTGACTAATCAGAAGATACCCAGTAATTAAGAAATGTAATTTTGTGCTTATAATCGAGCTGTAATTATAAAATACGTAAGACCAACCAGAATATAATTAAGTTGCGTTATTTGAGTTAAGCATTGTTCTCCGCTGTTAAGGCCTTTTACTTTTGCTGAAAACACGTGTGGAGAAGTTAATTTGATTTTTCAATTTCAACTGAGAAGGGTACCTACAAGTATCAGTATCATCTTATGAAATTTATATGATCTTATTTTTATATTAATCTCAGTTACGACATTTTTCCATAAATGAAATATCAAAATTAATAATAAAATGAATGTAAATACAAATAACAGTAGAATGTAATAAATGTACATAAAATTTTAGTATTTTATGTACAATTCTGATAAAATTTCATAAGAAAGGTACCTATAAATTAATTAGATACCTTTAAGAAATATGAAATTTAATGTCACTCTTAACAGTTTTATTTTAATTTCTTTACACTATATTTCCCATAAAGCATCATAAACGTAAAGGTGAAAGCTAAGTACAAAAAAAAAAAATTAGACCGCTGAAAGTTTTCTTTAAAAATAACGGGTAAATAATTTGTTCACGTAAATGTAAATTATTTCACTTTTCTCCTTCCAGAAACAAATTAGCCTCATGGAATTCAGAAATATATCATTCATCACATGTCAAGAGACGCGAAAGTTTATGACCTGCTTTGTTTTATTTTCAAATTACATCTTTTTGGCACAAAAGCTAAGTTAAGTTTGGTTCAAAATATTTTAAATAAACATCATAATTTCTGATTTTCTTAAAATAAGTTTTGAAAAATGATAATTGATATTTAAAAAAATTTCAAAGTCAGATTTCCATTTTTTTTTTAAAATGGAAAAAAAATGGTCAATTTTGCTGACTCAAAAAAACTAGATTTTTAACGAAAGTTTCGGACGTGCTAGGAACAATTAAAAATGGAAAAAAATACCCCAAAAATAATTTGACCTTTCCTCTTAATAATAACAAACATTTAGACGATAAAATTTTGTTTTCGTCAAGTTTGTCGTCTTTTTCATCATGCTATGCTCTTTTTTTAGCGATCTCGTGGAGGTACCTATCCTAACCCCATTGAGCCAATGTCATCCACAAGACCAGCCATTGGTCCTGTATGGTCCAGTATTACAGGTTAGACCTAAGTCTCCGGTTTCAAATGTTGATTCGATTCCACTCACCAGCCATGTTGTGATTTTTGATCCTGGCAAGTAGTTATCGGGTTGTAGAATTCCGAAAGCTCTCTATTGGACTACCTGCAAACTTATTGGGTGAGAATCGGGTTAACAGCAAATAAATATGTCCAAGTCAATCCAATTTTAGATGGACAAAGGTTTTTTTTATATAACATCAACAATACATATAATACAATTCCCGTGGCAAAAAGTTGAATGTCTCTTGGTATATGAACTACGATCAACAAAAAAAAAAAAAAACACTTCATGTACTTTCATTAAAGGAGAGAGGTGGTTTTGTTTTAACCCTCTTTGATTACTATAGCTTGTTCGAAGTTTCTGTTCTCAGTGGTAGTAATAATAGTAACAGTAATAGTCTTAGCTGTTGGAGGAAGTAATTCGCTTCTTCGTACTTATATCAACAGCAAATTTTAGCGGATGCTTTGTTCCAATTTCTAACATCAATTCCTCTCCTTGAATCTCCAACTCGACTCTCCACTGTCTAACTCAACTCTGCTACTCTTCCAGTTGGCTTGCCTCTTTATATAGAAATTGGTGATGTATTTGTTTTTGTTTTTTAGTATGAATGTACTGCTATACTTTTATTAGGAACAGGATACTCCCATTTCCCAAAACACTTCTAAATTAAAATTTCACACTCATTTCATCTTTCAATACCCTGACCATATTGCCATTGTTCTAAGTTTATCTATTAACAGCTCTGAGCATTTTTAGTAAACTTTACATAGATGCTGTCTTGTTATCGATAAAATTAACCTTTAGATCAAGACATTCTGAATTCTATTAACAATCTAATATCCTTTGTACATTTAAAGAGAAAAAAAAAGATTTTATTTCGTTTTCTAAATAAAATCTGTAACATTTACATTTCAAAGTCTTTACAGCATTTTTAACATCTTAGTTATTCAAAGACGCCTCTCCCTCACCTGGTGTCCCCTGCTCCACAGCACATCAACCTTCACCAACAGTACTATCATCATCGCTATCTCAGAGCAATATTGCCCCCTGCCACAACAGTATACCCCAAAACTATATTTTTTATCATATTATATATATAGGACTTCAAATGTTATTTTTAGCAGATACCCATGTTTGAAATGGATGCCAATTTTTTTAAAATTTTAAACAATGGTCCTGTGCACTTGAAAAAAAAAATTAAAATGGACTACATGGCAGGGTTCAGACTTATGATCCTCTTTGTAGGAGGTTTCATCAGGCATGGTTTAAACCACTTGGCCACAGTGAGCATTACAGCCTAGCAAAGTATTATTTACCCTTTTTAAGGAATGCACACTTCCTCATTCAGTTACTCTTGAAAGCCCATATCTGCTCAGTTTCATATCCAAAATGTAAACAAAGCAACTTTTAAAGAATTAATAGATTTATTGTTAATCCAACATTTTATTGTTTCAAACATAATTTAACTAGATACCCACGTTTGAAATAGACACCCTGTTTTTTTTTTATTTTAAACAGCATGTATTATGTCTATCATCTGTCAGTCTGCACACTCAAGAAAACTTAAAGAAAAATGTACTCTTTGGCAGGACTAGAGTTTGCATCCCCAAAATAAATAGCATCAATATGTACAGGTGATCATTAACACAAATGTTTCTGAAAAAAATAAAGTAAAATTACAGGCACAGATAAAAGAAATGTAGCAGATGCAGAAACATGACCAGGTTATAAATTACTTCAATTTTTTTTTTTGCCCAAGAGGGCTCTTATAAATAAAACTGATTGGAAAGCAACTTTTAACTGTTCTTATGTAATACCATCAGAAAGTAAATGTAACACAAAAATGTTAGAAGAAACTATAAAATTTTTGCTGTGTTTAGTGTTTTTAATTTCCTTTGCTTAGTCAAATTTACAAGTGAGAAAACTATAAAAACTTGTGTATGAAATTGCTTTAATGTCTATTGCTTCACTTTTGTATAGTTGCAGATAACCAATGTAGAAAGATGCAACTTTTCTTCAGCAAAAGTTAAGATCAATTTCCATGTTATAACTGGTAGTAGGAAAGGCTGTAAAATGTTTTATCTATGTGCAGAAATTTATATTTTTCATGTATATATTTACATAAACATATACATGAATATATAAAAATCATTAATAAATATGAGTAATAGTAAAGAAGATAAATTATGAAAACTCTTCTCAAAATGATTAGAAGAGTTTCAATTACTCCATTTGATACTAACCAACTTATTTTAAATGTAAAAGGATTCAAAGCAAAAATAAAAAATGTCTGTTTGGCCACTTGTTTAGATTTTGGGAATTCAATCAGGCCAAGATTTTTCAGCATCCCCTTGTGTACTTGTAGAAGTGAGCATGCATGCAGTAAATTTAAAAGAAAGAAAGAAAACAATATCTCAAGATCAGATGTAAAAAGAATATAAGCAAAAAGCTAAGTGCCAAAAATTTTAAATAAAATCCCATCATATTAATGCAAAAATATTTAAAAATACTGACACCTGATTTTAACTTTTATTAAGTTATAAAGAAAAAAAATCAAGTATTTACATAGATCAAGTTTAAAATATTCATTTTAAACTTCTAGGGAAGAGGATCATAAATACAAATGGATTTTCCTAACTTGCTCTTTATATTTTTTCCTTCATTAAAGTAAAAGTCCTTTATATATAATTGGTTATAAAATGTATAACTTTCATTAAATCATATTTTCTGATGTTGAATATTTTTAAAGAAATAAATCTTTGTTGAAACTAAGCTATGTTCTTTAATTACCAGACATAAAATCTAGCAAAAGTTATAGTATTTTCTAACTAAATCTGAAAGCTGTACAAAACATTTTGTTACTGCATATGAAACTTTTTTTCACATTATTAACATAACCATTTGATACCAACCTGAACAAAATAGTGTATGATCCTACCCTTTGACAGGTAGACACAATAAATAAAATCTATTCATCC
The DNA here is from genome assembly GCA_903632075.3 of Acanthosepion pharaonis. Classification (NCBI taxonomy): domain Eukaryota; kingdom Metazoa; phylum Mollusca; class Cephalopoda; order Sepiida; family Sepiidae; genus Acanthosepion; species Acanthosepion pharaonis. The sequence continues at coordinate 1,447,605 of CAHIKZ030004810.1, read as the reverse complement.
ATATGTAAAATCTATTAACCAAGTCATTTTCCACTATGAATATATTCAACTCTGGTATTAAAGTTGCAACATTATAATCATTATAAAACTTCAAATGGAATGTCAATGATTATGAAAATAAAGAGGACAACTTAGAAGTCTAATTTTAACTTTTTAGTCATGAAATAGATCCTGCTGGATGAATTTACAACTGAATTTTAAGATTTAAATTAATCAGCATCAGTTAAATATTAAAAACCTTTTCTTTAAAAAGATTTTTAAGTAAAAGAAAGTGTTGGAACTGCTTGGTAACCTTGACATATTTGGTAAGGATATTAGAATAATTCAGAACCTATACTGATAGCAAACCACTTGCATATGAATAGAAAATGAATTCAAAAAATATGCAAAGATAGAATGCATGCTTGATAGAAAAGAACAGGTCAACATGCAAATTACAAATTGGAGTTACAAAAATCAAACGAGTAGAACACTTTATATATCTGGGAAGTATTTAACAAGCAAAAAAAAAAAAAAAATGTTTCTAGCAAGTCATTACAAAGAAATTAACATTTTATTGATGCGCCAAATAAAATTTATTATAATAGTTCATTAGACTAATTTGTTTCTGATGGTAACTACCCAAATTTTATGACTATTATTCACCATCAGAATTTGATCAATTACATTCAAACCAACACTGAGCTTGACAGTGTTTTGGCAATGTGCAAATAAGAGAAGCCTAGCTCTCTTCAGATATCTGAAAGAATATTTTTTGTGAACAGAATTCTTGTCCTAAGCTAACAAGAAGTTCATACAAAACACAAGACTTTCTTTACATAATTTTATTTGTATGTAGAATATAATTAAGCAATCTGAACATGTAATGTAGTTTATTTAAATGGATATGCATTCAAAAACGTACCAAAAAAATTATCAGTTAAGAATAAAATTGACAAAATTTAAAGAGACATGTTTAAAAAAACATTTAAATTAAAGAAAAGAAAAAAATCAAATATGAGAAGTCATACTTATGGCAATTATAAGAAAAAATTAAACTTAGAAAACAGCTTAAAAATATTCCTAGACAGATTATTATTTTTAAATTCCCAAACTTCAATCTATTTTGGGACATTTATACTAAGAGAGAGAGACAAGAAAAGTATGTAAATGAAGTTTACCTTACTTGGTATATCAGAGACATTTATCCTAATACATAAGTTTGTTTAACTTAGGATTCACCATAATTTATTGAGGAATGACACTGTGTGTAACATAGTTCTTATTTTCATTCACTTTGTCAATAATAAATATTTGAGTATAGAGGAGTTAGCTTGTAGGAGACAACACAAACTTTTTAATTCAAAAAGACACTGCTAAATGGTATTGCATTGATCAAAGTAAATCATGCATAAATGTTAACTTCTTAAATGTTAGTTTCATAATATATTGCCTCAGTTGAGTCTTCACTGGTATGTAGTCAGCTTAGTTTAATAGGAATTGTAGTAATAATTATTCTGATGAGTTTTCCTTATTTGCATTTTGACCACATGAATGCAATACTAGACTGGCAACTAGGTCTTGTCTTATTTTACTGCTGAAATAGCTAAATGGAACTGTAAGTTAAATTTTAATAGTTTCTTTTCTCATGCTTCTTGCTTGTGGAACTCTTTTAGCTGCTTGCTCTCTCATCACTTATATTCTTCAAAAGTTTAAATGCAACATGAATTGCATCTTCTGTTTTACTGAATCCTATTCTTTGATTATCTTTTCTCCTCATTAATATTTTCTTATCTTCTTTTACTATCAGAGGCATTATTGTCTTGCTTGGGAAAAAACAAATTTAATATTTAAACTAGCTGGTCTTGTATAATGAGTTTAATATTTACGACAACTAGCATTTTACTAGCTGGCCAATTTCAAAACAAAAAGTACCATTTTAAAACATTTTGAATTGTAACTATGTAGAAATTTTGAAAAACAAACAAAAATCCATAAATGTAGTTAAAATGAAAGAATTGTCGACGTCAGACGTTTCGGTTTTAATAAACCATTTTCAAGACAAAATTCATTAAAATACAAATTCAGTTCAATATGACGAAAACGATGGACATAAAAACACAAGTCTTATCCAAGAGTAAAACAGATAACTGACAATTTTTAAAAAGATCAGCTTTCCGTTCTTTCATTTTAACTACATTTATGGATTTTTGTTTGTTTTTCAAAATTTCTACATTCTGTCGGATTTATATCCATTTACACTTGCTTATATAATTGTAACTATATAAACAAAAGTCTTACCTACCCTCTAATTGCTATGGAAAATAAAATTTGATTAAACTACTATTGCAGTTTAATTAGTTGTTAAGGAAACATTGTTTTGTCATAAGAAAAACCTGAATGATGAATATAAGAAGAGAGTGCATTCTTTGAACTCACTTTTCATCAACAGAGATCCAAGTGATATAAAAATGAGGATATGTTCAGCTACAGTGAGGCATCCCATCAGGCAGCACCTCTCCCATTGAATTTTAAAGGAGAGAAGGTCCTGATGCAAAAGAGAAATGCTGAGCAAAATTGAGAAATCTCACACATACATAGGATTAGTAGCAAAAATTGCCAACTTAACACAGCCTTGTACCATTTTCTGTATGTATGGGTGCGCAGATAAATACCCTTTTCCTTTCCCTATATCTGCTGAATCAAAGGATGAAAGTCTATTTCCCTTTTGAATTCGTTAATATTTTCTATATGCACAATTATTGCAGACACATAAATACACAAAAACTTCTATATTACTGTGAATACTGTGAGCAATTTCCTTTGTAAAAAAACAAAACATTGAATTTTAAAATGTTAAAAATCCAAGGAATCAGCTTAAGGTACTTAATTATTACCACAATAATCACTCCAAATATGATAGACCACAACCAATGCATTTTGCTTTACAGATCAACACTGCAGTGAATGGTTGATTTTCTATACTAGAAGCACAATTTTATCTCAAAGATGTTGGCATTTAAACAATTAAAATTTTCCATTATTGTAGCTTTAGCTGTTGAAGTTGCTGCAAAAATTTATTCTCTAGTGGTAGATTCTCAAAAATAGAATGAATTAAAATTAGCTATTTTGTCAGTTTATGAAAAGATAAAGAGTGGACAAGCTTATAGAAGCAGATACAATTACAAGACACCCATCAGTTTACTTACAAGAAATGTTATTGATAACAGATCATAATTGCATCAGTGAAGAAAGAGTACAGCATAAATGTTTGCAAACGTTATACATCTAACCTTCACTCAAGTTAACTTGCAGATGTGTTAATGGAGATTCCATAGTCTTCACTTAAAAATGAGTAAATATCATTCACAAAAATAGCATAAAAAATACATAGCCTCAGCAAAAGAAATTAAATAATCACAATAAAAATATATTACCAACACGACTTAGATTATATTGTAAAGAACAAAGACCTAAAATGTGCACATTTTTATGCCAATAAAGCAATAATATGTAAACATTGGTGCAGTTGGTCTAAGGAGCAATGTGATACTTCAGATATTACCCAGATTCCAACTACCAAACCCTATTCCCCAGAAACACAGAAATCTCAGTGAGCAGACTGCATAAGGTTCAATAGGTCTACCACTTTTGGAAGTCATTTTGCAACTAGAAGTTAAAAAATTATATGCATTTGTATTTAGACCATTATGCTTATCTTGGTTGTTATACTGTCACAGACAGAATTTTGAACTTAAAATTTATTAAATCTACAGGAATAGATTGTTCTCATTTTGCTTTCCATACTTACAGGATATCTCATGCCAGATCTTTAGTCTATTTGTTTTTGTGTCACTTGTCCATTTCCTCCACTTAACTATAGTATATGACTTTTCTACACTGACTGAGAGATCAAACTCACAGCTACCAGGTTTAATCCACTAGGTTATGCAGAGTAGTTTTGGAACCTTAAATCTGATGTCTTTACTCTGGTGGTAAAAATTTTCAATGCTTTTTCTTAATCAGAATCTCCCAGATAGTATTCATCTCTATGTTAGGTCGACTGAGGAGGTTGTCAATACCTAACGTGTGCTGATTTTTCAGTTACATTACTTTCCAATGTTGTTATCTATCATCTTGATTTACTGGGGTTGAAAACCATTCTTTTCTCTCCATCAGTTATGCCGGCGTTTAACGTCTCTCCTAGGACCACAGCTTTTCAATGTTTATTCACTCTTACCTTTCAGGAGTGGCCAGTCTCACCTTTGAATTACTTGTCACAACTGCATGAGATGAAATATATACAGTTTTTTGGTCATGTTCTCTTCTGGGAAGGGAGAGTTTGGGTTGGGAAAGATATATCCAAACTGCTTTTGAATACTGTCCTGATGCATGATTTCCAGATTCAAACTGTATATATGGAAACCTGTGGCAGATTTGTTATTTTTTTTCTAAACTCTACTGTCCTTGCTCCTGGATGAGTAGTTGTTAACTTGAGTGGTGTTTCTAATGCTGGTCATCTGTTGGCATATGTCTGGCCTAATGTGTTTTCTTGACACTGTATGGATGGTAAGAATTAAAATTCAGGTATTGTCCAGTGAATGTTGCCTTAAAATAAACACAAGTCTTCAACTCATACACTGCGAGTTATTAATATATCCAGGAAAGCCAATTGATCATTTGCTTTCTTTTCTATTGTAAACTGTATGGAAGAACTAAGTTCACAGGGTCTGGCAGTGCTTATGCATCTTCTTGTAGGTTGAGAGTATCTAAACAATACAGTTGACTTTAGGAGTGATGTTCCTTGGGTAATTTTCTTAAAGTACATAGAAATGTATGTATTTGCCATTACATGGCCATCCTATAGATAAGCTTTCTTGTTAACAGATATCTGAACTGGATTGGAAATAAAATTTATTATTCCTACTGGTGCTAATATTTCAAGATTCCCATTTTATCTTGTGAACAGGATTGTTTCAGAACCAACTTCTATATCAATCTTAACCAGTGGTGATAAAATAAAATGTCAAAGATAAGTGACTCTAAAGATTGAAATTCCTTATATTAAAAAGAAAAAAAAAGAGTTTATCAGAGAAGTGATACAGGAAGCCACACTTCAGAATCCTGAAGTAATATTTCCTTCTCAAAGTGAATGGACAAGTCTCTTCTATGTTGTTTCAAAATCAGAAGAGTAGTTACTGAGTTATAATTATCATACTCTGAATAATATTACAAACAAGTGACTGATCTCCTGCATCAAATATCAACTCATTTACCTCTAAACTTGCTAAGAAACATTGCTTGTCACAGACAGACTTAACTTTAGATTATCCCAAGATAAAAATACACACTGATGACATGCCTAAGACAATGACTAAACCTTTTGAATATGTATTTTGAATTAAAATGTATGGTAACATTTCAATACTTTATGAACAAAAGTATTTGCTAATGAGAACTATGTATTTACATGATATCCTTGTACTGAGGATGAAAAATACCATAAAAATTGATTTAAATGAATTTTAAAAATTAAGATGAAAACAGTTCAAAAAATTTGTCAAAATGTACCTTTATTGTTTACAATTGAATTCTTTAGTTATGAGTGCACAAGAATTTTTACCCACTGATAAAAGGGTTAATGAATTTTCCATATTCAAAAGATTATAAAAGTTTACGTAAATTTTTGTGTACAACTAATTTTTTTTCATCCCAAGTAAGGCAGTAAAGTCACTAAGGCATAAAGGGGTTCCTGGGTGTAGACAAATTAGAAAACAGAAAGATTACTAAGGAGTGTGAACAAAAGAGTAATCAAAAAGACAGTAGATATTTCATTTAAATTTTTGAAGATTAAAGTTGACTGGAAAGCATGAGTCAGAAGAGAGTTCCAAAAGCAAGAAAAGAAACTGTTACCATAGAACTTACAGTCATATCTAGCCAACTCAACTGTACATTGGGGAGTCTAGTACTGCACTTAAATTCATAGAGTCCAGGTATCATAGCAAAGAGCACATCTGAACAATTACCATGAATTTATTTATAGAAAAGGCACATGGAGATAACTTTACATCAATGAGAAAGTAACTGAAGCTGAGATGCCATGTCAGGACCAATAATATTGCTGATTCTTTGGATTTTATCTAGGATCTCTAAATATAAAGCAGGAGCACCAAACGATATGTGGCAGCAATATTCTAAGCATGGACAAATGGTAGACTTAAAGATATAGAAGATAGATTCTGGAGAGAAAAATTGTCTCACACGATCCAGTGAACCAACTTTCTTAGCAGCAGACTTAGCAATGGATTCAATATAGTATTTCTACTTTATGTCAGCTGAAAATGTTAGTCCAAGAAGGCACAATGAGTCACTCTCTTGGAGGTTACATCAGCCATGCTGATGGAATGCAAAAGGGGTTTCCTGGATGATTTAATAGAAAGCAGTTTAGCTTTGGAGGCATTAAAATTAACAAGCCATTCTTTGCTCCAGTTAACAGACTGAAAGTTGTTTTTGACATCAGTTACCAATTTGACCTTATCAAACTGATCAGACTTACTATCGAGACAGGTGTAAATGGTTGCGCCTTCAGCATATATACCTATCTGAGAGCTGATGCCATTGGGAAAGTTGTTAATGAAAATTAAAAACAAAGTAGAACCAAAGATAGATCCCTGGGAGACACTGGTATTAGTACAAAAAGAACTAGAGGAATGGCCATTCAGGTTAATTTTCAATTCACAATTTGATAAGAAAGACTGGATCAATTCAAAAATTTGGTCTAGAAACACCATAACTTTTCAACTTGTGAAGAAGATCTGTATGCCAAACCATGTCAAACACTTTCAAGATGTCTAAAGCAACAGTCAGAGCATCACCATTCTTATATAAAGCTTGATAGACACTTTCTGCAATGATCATCAATACATCAGTATTTGACCTAGAGAAACAAAAGCCATATTGTTTGTTATCTTAAATTTGTCCTCAAATGTGCCAAAATTATACTAGCTCTGTCTAGATAAATAAGTTTATTTCCCATTTGTTCTTTCAAATTGTTCAATATTGAAAAGACTTCTTTAATAACACTGTGTACAAATTTGTAATGTAACTTGCTCAGCTCACCTGCAATATGAAATCTCTATTAATTGGTCAATGTCCATAGTTAGAATACTGTTGGTGCAGCATTACACCAAGTAAGAAATGGGATACCTATTCTTAATCATTTCTTTTTCAAGTAGTTGACACAAGCATACATCACTGAAGATTACCATGTAAATTTATTGACAGACCAGAATCCATTATGAGGTTTACTCCCTCCCCAGCAAAAGCAAATCACCAACAATCATACCTGTCTATACTTACTGAGTACATTTTTAATGTATTACAAAAAAAAAATTCTTCATCATTAGATTAAACTTCAATGGGTTTTTTTATTGAAGTTTAATCTAATGATGAAGAATTTTTTTTTTTACTATCTTTATAGAGTTAACAGTGTCAGGTAATAATTCAAAAATATGTGATGTATCCACTTCTTATTCAAAATTTGTTTCCTGGTTTTGTTTACAAACACAAAATTTACCAAAATTTAGACTTGTTTACACTTCTAAAGGCATATCAGAAGAAATAAAAGCAAGTCCAGCAATTTATATAAACTGTAACTAATGCAACATTTCCTTGACTGTAACAACTGTTTCAAACTATAAATAATTTAAGCCTGTTTCTGATAGTCCAACTTTAAGGTTAAATAATTGCATAAAATCATCACAGATTTGATGTAGGGAAATCTACTAATCAAAGGTTTAAAAAATTCATACAAACTTATATAAAGATGTAGATAAATAAATAATGAATAAATAAGATTATGTACAGTAGATAAGATTATTTAATATTAATTATATAATTACTTGTTCTATTTTTTTAAGCAGTAAGATTTTATAATAACTAAAGAGTACAGGTGACATAATGAAAATTTAGAATTTTCAGTTCAGCATTGAGCATATAGCTCTATAATTGTAGATACATTTGAAATATCATCAGGTCTTACACTATCATCAGTGATGAACTGCAATATGACAAATAAGTGCCACATTCACAAGGGCTCTTTTGAAAGAAGCTTCATTTTTATGAAGCTTCATATTATAAGGGAATTGCCAGTGTTTTGTATTGTTTTACTGACAGTGAAGGTAACTTATTCAAAAATAGGTTCACCATCTCCAGTTTGGATATCACCATAACCTGAGGTAAGTGGATTGAAGTTCCTTTGCAAAAGCATAGGAATGCTTCACTGTGATGGAATTACTCAATAAAAGATTAAAAAATACAAGATTGGTTTCATTAATTTTTTCAGAAAAAATGTTTAATTTGCAATCTCAGTTTAAATATGGAAAACTCAAAAATCCGTGGATTGTCTGCCGTTTCACAAAGGCTAGTCTTAAAAGGAAAAAGAAAATTGTACCAAAGAACTTATGCTTCCTAATATACACTTAACGATAAATCAGAGATTGTTAGCAATGTAGATATCTTGAATCTTTGCCAAAGAAAGTAATTTTGTGCATTTTGAAACCAGAAATATATAGTTATTCATATAGTGCAACACCTAAAAATATCAAGGATGAAATTAAAAATATTAAGAATGACAATGCATGAACATCATTGCAACACCATGAAATGCCAAATTTAAACTGTAAATTATAGAGTAAAAATCATATGAAACTAAAAACATGAGTGATTGTAATAGAAACAGGAAGAAAATAGAAATAGTTGCGGGGAAAGGTATTTCCATTTAATATTATAAGGGAATGACTGGAATAAATGCAGATTGTGTATTGTTCCATTAGTTATATTTTTTAACTAAAGAAAAAAATAAAAATCATGACAATATTTCCCAAAAGTTAGAAAAACTGCTGTATGTCATTTATTAAATTAACAAAGGGCATGCAGAATCTAGTGCAAAAAAAAAAAAAAAAAAAAAAAATCTAGAGTGAACAAACAGGATAGTGTTGATGCCATTAAACTGCTTTATCTTTCAGAAGACATCAGTAGAATAATGCCAGGTAAGAAAGATCATTGTAGCAACATAGATAATGAAAGAAAGAATACATTTACAAAAGCACCTTTTACTTATCAATTTAAGAGATGCTTATTAGTATTTTTTTAAAAATGAAGAGAAAATGAATTGTGTAACACGGTTTTATTTATATTTTGTATAAAGAACTAGTTATTACCCAATTAAAGCTTTTTATTATTTTGTTTTACATTATGAAAAGTATAATTGTACAATATTTTTTTTTAATATTTTCAAAGATGTATTTTTTAAGAGCAAGAGCCAACTTTTAAATTAACTTTATTTTGTACAGTAAAAAAATTGAACCAGAGATAATTTAAATGGATACAGAGGAGGTTCAAATCTTGTCCACTTGCTTTCATTTTTTTAGTTACACCAATTTAAAAATAGGCATACAGTAGTCCACTGCTATAGCATGGGCCGTGGGGTACAAGATGGCTGACCTGCGCTGCAAATGAATTGCAGTAGTGGGGGGGGGGGGTCGATATTTGGGTAATTCGCTTTTTAAGCCCCACACTAAATATCTAATAAAAATTTCCTGAACAGTTATTTTTTTTTATTTTAAATTTACATGCTTAATTCGAAAATAACAAAGACATTTTTATAAAATCTACTGTTTTGAAATTATTGTAAATAAAAGTTCAGACACATTTGTTGTGTTGTTGGCTACAGCATGGGAGCCATTATTGGTGTTGGTTGCATCAGTGCATGTGCAATAATCGAGACAAGCGAATGTCTATTCCACAGCAAATATATGCAAACAATGCTAGTAATGGTTGCTGTGATGTGAATGAGTCTGAACTTTTATTGTTAATAACTCCAAAAAGGTAGATTTCATCAAAATTTCTTTGTTATTTTCAAATTAAGCATGTAAATTTACATGTAAATATAACCATTCAGAAAATTTTTATTAGATACTTAGTGCGGGGCTTAAAAAGCAAATTATCTATAATTTCAACTTATTACAGTGTCTTTTTTATACAATAAATTTTAACCATCCTCAAAAGTACTTCCTCTTGCAACCCCTAATTACTACATGCTATTTATTTGTTTATTTATGAGAGGTTCTTGATGTTTACTGTTGGACAGTCAAACATGATCAATTAGAGAAAAGTACTCTTATTTATACCCCATCCGTGATACCTGATTACAGTGATTGAATTCCTGTTAATTAGTCTAATATTATAGGAACTCCTTTGATCATGCACAAAATAGAAATATAAAGTAATCATGTGTAATTATTACCAATAGAATTGGATTAGGTGTGAAACAGTTGAGGTGTTAAAATTTTGCAAAATTTGTGCTGTTTGATCATCAAAATCAAAGTAAAACGTGTGAAAAGGGGGTGTAATTATTAAAACAAATTAGGAGCCATCTTATGATTGCTGTTTGCTCTGTTTATCATGAAGAAGATGGTCCAGAAATTGGTAAAATATGGTGGAATTTCTAAAAAAGTGAGCAATATTGAGGGTATAAGAGCAAAATCTTGGGGTCCCACCACCCACCTGCAGTACACCGGGTACCGTGGTAAACTGGTTTGCTTAATAGCAGTGGACTACTGTATTATATAAAAAATGAAGGTGAAAAGATCAGGATTTTGATTATCAAGATACAAGGTCACCTAGTTCTAAAGTTGGAGAAATTCAGCATGGCATACATGTCTACTATTGTGGCAGGTTTAAATAAAATAAAAAGAAGTATATACAAAAAGTGTCATTTTGTGGTTGAATTTACATGGAAATACCGGCTTGTAAAGAATTATAGCTCTCAATATTACCAATTATACTATTCAGTCCAAATGAATCAGTCTTCTTACTTTCTTGTGCTGTAGTTAGTCCCTCAATATTAATCATCCAGCTGTTAGTCAGGTCATCTGATACAATGAAAAATAATTCCTTAAACAGTAAATTTGCTAAGAATTTGTGCAAAATTGTGTAAAAATTTGATTTCAAAGAATTTTCTAAATCATCATCCTTTGAATAAACTTTACATTCTAAGTGAACTTTTGTTTTGTGAAAAAGTAAGCATGGATCATATTAGGAAACCTTTGGAAGCTACTTCTACAAGGCTCCACAAAGTTCTATCATATTCAACAAAACATAATATATGTAATAATAAAAATATTTTTAAAAGATAAAAATAAAAAATATAGACATAATACTCCAAACAATGGTAGTTTATATACAAATAAGAGTAATACCAGTGGTCAGAAACAAATAGGTGATACTACATGCAATTCAAATATAAATGATAAAATGAGTATTACTAGTTCCAGTAATTCTGATATAAATGATCAGAAAATTTCAAATTCTACCCCCTGTCATTGGGAAGATGAATCACTTGAAAATGTCAGTCAGCTGTTGTATTCTGATACACTTGCAGGTCTTTTAGTCTACCAACTGATGTATCTACTTACATTTACATCTTGGTCAACCTATGAACTTTTCAGCCGACCCTTGTATATGAGTAAGAGTTTGATAAAATAAATAAAATATTTTAAGATTAAAGATGCACATAGAAAGGCTAATAACAAATGTATAAACTAACAATTTATGCAAATTAAATCCATTAATCTTAAAAATTTCAAAAATATTAAAACTTAATATATTTTTCCAGTATAGAGAGGTAAGCCTGCAAATTCTACATGTGAAATATGCAAAGTGAATTTTTTTGTCAAAAATGGAAAATCGATTTTAAATGAAGTAAACCTACATTCTGAAAACTAAAATATTCCAATGAAAGCTACTGGGTGATAATGAAGTCAAGTCCAAAATACTTAATAGATTTAGCATTCTGACAGCGGCAAGTAAATTTTAAGTATTATAAATATCATAAAACTTGGAATGGTGGGTCATTAAAGCAAAAGGCAAAAATATATTTATATCTATGGGCAAGAAAAGCAGACTTATTTTCTTGGGACTTAAAATTTAAGTTTAGGGCAACTTTATGAATATCTCATCATCTTGTAGTTGTATGAAAGTATATAAATGTTTATTAACAAAGGCGCTTTTCTTTTAGCCAATTTAAGATTTTTGTAACAGAGATAACATTCATAACAAAAATATCCAATTAAAAACCATCTATACACACACTATATATATATATATATATATATATATATATATATATATATATATATGGATCTAAAAAGAAAATCATGAAAAAGAGGATACATGATGAAAAAAATGCCCCAAAACAAAATTTCATCAGACCCTTTGTATTATTATTAAGAGGAAAGATGAAAGGATTTTTTTTATTTTTAGCCTTTTTAAAACCTTGGAAATTTTGAGTGCTTTTTGCAGTGAAAAGTGCACTGATTTGGAAATTCTTACAAAAATCAAATTGTCAGATTTTAGTGAGACTTTCAGAACTTATTCAGAAATTGATAAAATTATATTTTAAATGTTTATTAAAAAAATCTTTGTAAAACTATTATCTTTTTTTAAAGCTATTACCTGCCATTCATTTATGAAATTGAAAAATGTGTTTTTGTATCTCTTAAATGTTTTATATTTGTTATAATTCCTCAGAATTTAAATTATGAAATTCTTTTCAGCAAACAGTAAAATCATTTACAGTAAAATCTGCTCTGAATTGTTAAAAAAAAAAAAAAAAAAAAAAAAAAAAAATGTAATAAAACAGACATTTTTTAATTAGAAATGTTTTTAATTGCCTTTATGAATAAAATGATATTGTGGACACTATTCTCTTCAGAATTTTTTTTCAATTAATAATGAATTTTTACAATGATTGTTTTCATTTTTTCAAAATTTTAATCTGAATAATTTATAAATTATTAAATCTTTTAAAATTCTGCATTAATTTGTAGTAGTCAAGGGATAATGTTATTAAATTAAAATAAATTTATTAATCATAAATGGAAAAGCTTACTACACTTAAATAATCCCTGTATTTTAAGAATTTCAAATTTTTGTATGTGTGTATAAATGTGTTGATTTTTGTAAATACGGTTGTCCATGCAGAGCATCAAAAAATAAAAAGGTAACTATAATAAATATAAAATTTATTGGTAATTTTCTAACATTTTCTCCACAAACATCTTCAGAGGTAAGGTTTAAAGCCAAAGTACCTAAAATTCAATAAATATTAGATTGTTTGATAATTTTAAAAAAGAATTTTTAAAAAAGAATTATTAAAACAAAAAAAGAAGAAGAAAAAACAAGCATTCACATTGTATTAAATAATTTTTAGTTATGTACCCCTTACTTAAATTTGTCAAACATCAGGCTGTGAATAAATCTTTAAACCTCATAAAAACTCTTATCTCGTCAAAAAATGCTTTTCTGCAATATTTTAGACTAAAATTAATATTTATTTCAATTTTGATTAATTAAACTTTAAATTGGCTAATTATCCTCAAATAAATTTTCAGAAAAGTATATTTTATTTTTGAAAGATTTTTTTTAATAAAGAGAATTGTGTTGACAGATTTGTTAATATGGATGAACTTATTGACTTCAATGATAAGTTATGTGTACACACACCTGGCCTGTCAGTGTTTCCAAGTGTTGGGGATGATGGTCTTTTAAGAATTTGCAAACTAAAATTAGTTCACATTATTTTCACAGGATGAACAGTAGGAACACCTAAGCCCTCCCCGGTGATGGGACACACCAGTGTGATGATTGAATTGAAACCTATGTTCAATCTGTTGCTGGTACCCCAGGTGACACCTCTAAGTTGCAAAGAAGGCCCTTATGAATCATCAAAATCCACACAAATGTAGACATTTTAGCAACCAAGTTATTTTTAACAAATAAAACTTGCAAGTAAGCTTGGCCACTAGCTGCAACAAGACAGGTATGCCATCCCAGTATCCAACTCCTGTTATCCTCTACCTTTAAAAGAGTCAGACCAGGTTGAAAATGGAGTGCTGCTGATATATATGGGCTGCCCAGTCTTCATAGAATCTAAAAGTGCCTCTATAGGTGACAAATTATTTCCCAACCAACTCCCTTCCTCACAAACGAAACATTGCAAGCCTCTCATTGCCCTATCGCTATTTCTATGGAAAGTGTTCAGATGCACTACATTCCTAAGTTCCACCAGTTCTTACTTTCATGACTAAGACCTGCCATGCCTGACATTGTAGAAACCCACACTTATTCTCTTTGATGCTTCTCCGATCATTAAAATCTTAACCTGTTCAAGTCTAGGATTAACCATTATCTTCCCCACATAAACTGTGTCTCTTACTCTGTAAGAGTGCCTCTCTTGTCCTGTACAGGGTGAAATTCATTGTTAAAAAAAACAAAAAAAAACCTAAGTGATTATCTAGCTTGTTTCATAAATATACACAAAGCCATCTATATTTTTATACAAGCATACGATGTTTTAGTTTTTTGGATAACTTGTTTTGTTTATGTATGCATTTTTTATTTTCTTTAAGGTGAGATAGTTTTGAATTTTTGCATAAATAATAAAATACGGAGAAAACTTACAGATTGCAATAACTGATTCCTTATTTAAATTATTACAAAGAATTTACACTTTTTTTTACATGCATAAAATATCAGACGTATGTTGTTTACAAGCTCACAAACCCATTAATGGGCCATAGGAGATTGAATCACTGTGTAGTGTATTTACAAATAAGGAAAAAGTGTGTGCGTGTATAAAAATATTTACAAGTTTTAACTTCCTATTGTTTTCGAGTTGTACTGTTATAGACGCTTTCTTGAATTGAATTTAATTCAATATTATCGGTATGTAATATAAATTTTAAAAACAATATTGCATTTAAAATAAATTTGGTCCAGAATCAACTTTTATTCGAAAATCAAATTTGTAAGTTCTAAGATCATTCTGTGATCAAATTAGACATTTACTTTTATTACCGTCTTTTCAAACAATTAGAAATATAAACTGTTTCACACATTTTTTTTTTTAACAGTAAGAACAGCAATTTCTGAGTAATGGCTAGCAAACAAATTCTGTTTCGGAGGAAGCACAAAAGGTTTTTTTTTTTTTAATAATCTAATAAAATCACTCACTAGGTAAAAAAAACTAAAGATTAAATTTTTAGAAAACAAGTACCAATAAGTCCTAATTAGCGCGTAATAATCCTTAACGAGAGTTGTTGAAGGAGAAAGGCAAACCCCCCTTTAGGGATAACTTCCTACTTCCCATAACAAAGGGAATTCATCACATATGGAACAACCTAATGTTGCAGCAGCAACAGCATTAGTGGTGGCAGTCAAGTATCTCTGCTGACTCACTCGATTGGTGAACCCAACAAACTGTTCTGTCCCACTGACAGGAGGAGCCACATGATCTGTAAAGGAATCTTAGAATGCTTTGTCCCTTGATTATTGTGGGGTTAATCAATGCATATAACATCACCCTCAAAGAGAATTCTGTCAACAACATTGATTCGATGAAGGTTTTTTTTGTGTTTAAGTTACATTACACTACAGTTGTAAACGCATTTAAGATATTTAATTTGACGCCAAAACAATTTAAAAATACTATTTTTTTTTTCTCTCGGAGTAACTGTAATATACGTGAAAAATGAAAGCAAGCGTGTATTTTGTACAGATTTTTCAAAGAAAAAAAAACACTTCAAAACAATTTACTCAACTGGTTTTTACACAATGCAACCAGTTTTGTTTACATTTTAAGTTACATGTAATCTTTCTTTTTTCCCCTCTCTCTCTATTTGTAGGTGAGAGAGAGAGAGATTGCCAAGAAATGATGGTAGCCAAAAACATTAAGGAAACTTATTTTTACCTAGCCTCATAGTCATATGCCTTAAAAACTTAACACTAACAGCGTTTACACTACAGTAAAAATTGAGAAATTTTAAAACTACAAAAAAGTAATATTGGATATCCATTCAGTAACAAAAATAAATTTAAAAAATGAAGATTTTAGACTTTAGAGAGCATCTTTATTTTTTTTACAGTATTTATTCATTATTCAGTTGTAATTTAATTATTGTCGACGTAGAAAAAAAAAGATGAGTAATAATCCAGACAATCAGCAGCTGGAAAAAGTACCACCAACTACTAAAGAATAGGCGAAAAAAAAGCGGAAAAATAAAAATATCCTAAAAGACTAGTTTTTTTTCCCTCGTTGAGTGTGCACGCACGTTGTTATCGAAGAATTCAGATTTTTTTTTTAATTAAGGAGCCACAAAGAGATATATAATAAAATGAAACTTCAAAATTGTGTGAATAAAAAAAAAAATGCATAGAATAAATATTTAAAGAACTTTAACTTACCAAAATGAAAATATTCAAAGGGAAGTCATAGCCTATTATTGCTGTGAATGTGAATGGAGACGTGCCCAGTTGTTAGAAACTAAGTAGGAGGAGGAGAAAATGCCATAAGGGAGCAAAGACAATAAATCATCTGCATAAGCAAGCAGACAACCAACAAGTGAGGCGTGCCGTAGCAAATATAAGTGCGATATTATTATTAGGAGTTTTACAAGCACGCAGTGGCAGGAGCCTTCCACCGGCGGACGAGCTACCGCCACCCACGTGTGTGTGTGTGTGTGTGTGTGTGTGTGTGTGTGTGTGTTTATACGCGTGTGCCGCTCCTTTGGCGCCTTCGTCTCCGTCTTTTAGAGTGTGAGTGAGACGAGGGCGAAATGACTGTAAAAGCAGCAGCAGCCGACATAGTAAATGGGACCAGCAAGTGGTGTGGGGTGATAATAAAAAAGTGGTTCCAGCCCTTAACTGAACCCAGTGTCAAAAATTATTATTTCATTACCTTCCTAACTGATATTTAAATCCACAACTTCAATCCCTAGTAACTAGTTTCATGTAATTAAAACCTTTTCATTTGATTGGCATTTAAGAAAAAGAGATGAATGAATTCAAATTTTTTTAAAAAATGTCACAATTTATTAATTTTATTTTTAAAAACGGTTTATAAATTCATATTCTAGAAATTATGTGAAAACAATCCATAATCATAAGTTCATAACCAATAAAGTATGTAAAGCCTAAAAAAGTTTCATCAGTTGGAAAATAATAGTGGAACTGAAATTTTATAAGTAATGAAAACCTCATTAAATTCCGAATGGGGGGGGGACACTGCACCTACTAGTGAATAAAATGATCTTATTGAGAGTTGAAAAAACGTTCAAGCTGTTTTTCTTTATCACTTCACACTGAAGACAAAAAAATCAAACTTACTAGAAAAAAAACACAAACAAGTGATTATGAACCGACCCACTCCTGAATTTGCTGACTGAACGGAGAACCCTTAAAAAGAAGGGTGAGCAGGTATCTATCAGTGTCCATACACGATGACTCAGACAGGCAGGCACACACACACAAATAAATAAAATAATATATTATAAAACAAAAACAAAACAAAAACAACACTATTGAATTGTGATAATGAACCCAGTTAATCAAAAATAAAAATAAATTTTTAAAAAGATATGAAAAAAAATAAAAAAAAACAAACGAAAACTTTGAATCATGAAATTATCTTTTTTACTTTTCTTCTTTAAGAAAAGCAAATAAACATTTTATAATTTAAAACGATAATTTTCATTTTATTTTACTTGTTTTTCTCTGCTTCCAAAACACAAAATTTGCTGAAAGAAACGAACGAACACAAAATAACCCAAATACTTACTACAAAAAAAAAAACAAAAAAAAAAACAAGGAAAAAACAGAACAGAACATACTGTTCGTAATTATTACCGGTTGTTCAAGTGATTGATCCCCATCTACGGCTAGAGATGCAGTAAAAATTTAAGCGAACAAAAGATTATTTCTGATGAATGCTTACACAAGGTATTACTTTTTTTTCTTTAAGTTTACTACTTCCAAAAAGATATCCATTTATTTACAATTTGACAACTTTCGATTATCAAGCAACAAAGATTAATTCAACAACTAACACATAGCAACAAGGAAGGTGTAGGGAAGAGAAAATAAAAATATTGATACATTCACACTTATTTCAACAGGTTGAGTCCTGTGTTGGCATCTCTTCTGCTGACACTACTGATAATACAACTTAACTAGCTAGCATCGGCTAATTTGTGTGCACGCACGCACGTGTACGTATTTCTTGACAATGACAATTGAATGATAGAAGACTTGCACTATTGCAGTAGCAACAGACCTATCACAAAAAGGTAATAATATTGCTATCAAATTTCAATTAACCTGAATAGCTGATGAATTCAAATAGTCACGGTAAATGTTAGGAGTAAAATAAACTAAAAATGTAATTTTAATCCATAATCTGTGTTTCTTTGGCTATTAAAAAAAAAGGGAAAAAATGAATTTTTTTTTAGTTTAATAATTGCACCTTCGGAAAAGGCAAGCTTAATCTTTCTCATTGCTTAGGCTGTCCTATTAGTTTCTTGTGTGAGAAATGGGGTGGGACGTGGAAAGTAGCATTAGGAAAAAGAGGTGGTAAGAATGATAAAGCAATATAGCAATAATTGTTTTTTAGTCATATTTGCTAGGTTCGTTTTAACAATTCATAGGAGAATTTTAGGGAGGTGGTAAAAGGAGTATTTAAAAAAGGCCTTGGCCATCACTTGTCCTAATGACTCACAGCTGATCGACATAACCTTAATGACAAACTCCTCCGTCCACTCATTAGATCAATGTACAATGAAAGGGAAACAGCGTGAGCGTGCACGCGAACATTAGAATGTTAGAACGTTTATGTCATGTGGGTTGGATGACATGGGTGAAGCAAGGGACGAATATAGTCTGGCGCAGTAATGTTTGATAGAGAGAAAGAGAGAATAAGACAGACAAGAGGAACTGCAACAGGTTTATTTCATGCCGTTAATCGCTGGATGATAAATGACAGGTAACAACAAAAAGAAGCCAGTGAAATGGTGACAGAAGAGTAAGACTAAGAGGATTGCAGCTTTCTTCCTTAAATTATAAGTCCTCAAGACAACAACAAAACAGTGTCGTCCTCCTACCAACTTCAGCTGGAGCCTTGAAGGGAAACTGGTTTCATTCATGTATTGATTTGTTGAACTCGTCATTATACAAAGTAGCAACAAATGTTAAATTTGATGACTCAGCTAGAGACTATATGATGTTCAGATTTGATGTGAAAAATGGCAATGAACACAAAAAATTTATTTCATCTTCAACTATCTTTCTATTTTATTTTAAATTACACAATTATGAACAAGTTGTAAGAGTTCTACAACAATTAAGATTTGTTTGGAATGGTTTTCATTGAGTGATTTGTTTTCTACGACTTTGCAGGTCATTTAAAACCAGAAAATATTTTTAGATAGTATTTTTTTTTAGATGATGATTTAGTGATACAAGTCAATTAACCAATAAGTAGGGGATAATAGAGGGATTCATACCTTTCCCAGTGGTATTTGTGCATAAGTAAATATAATGAACCCAACTAGAATTGGAACTCAGTCCTCTGATTAACAATCCTGAATAATTATCCATACCTGCACATCCAAGCTTACAGCACCTGGTATTCTCAAGCAGTCACCCATCTAAGTAATGACCAGGCTCAATGTTGCTTAACTTTGGTGAACTGGTGTTGGAATGGTATTTGTCAAAATCCAACAGAAACAAATATTTCTTTCAGTTTTATAACTATACATATATTAACTATCTACATTCTAAAAACTAAATTTTACTGCAATCAAGCTGACTTTTTGCTTGATGCTGACTTTTTTCCAATTGCTCTGCAATGATTCATGCCATTTAAATAGTGTAGGTTGATTTGAATACTCTGTTAAATCTTGCACTTTATAACAGATTTAAAAAAAATTCCCATTTTATCATGAGAAACAAAATTGTATAATCATGCAGTTCACAGTGAAATTCCAAATTTTTATATTCAAATTGGTTCAAATAACCTTCGAATTGACCAACAATATATTTTTCTTTTGTAATTTTCTATATTCTTAGAGCATGTTACATTGTGAAGTGATCATGAATAAACTAGGTAATCGTGAATGAATATCTATTTCCAATCTGAGTAGAATAATTTCAGTATTTTTATTTATTGACTGATCTTTTAGAATTAAAGGAAAATAAAATTTATCTTACATAAACTGCATGAAAGGTTTTTCTACAAAGATACCTTTTCTGATTTTGAAAAAAACTATTGAACTCATTCTATTTTGCTGTTGCTGTTAGTAGCATTTTTGTTGCTGCCACAATGTTTTGACTGATCCATACTGCAGCCTTCTTCAAATGTATGATCCATAAGAGAAAGGATCTTTTTCCAAAAAATAAATGACAATACAATGATCATGGCCAGCCCATTTGCAACAATGTATTAACACAAGTTGTTCTCAGCAACACATGTGAGAAGTGATTTTCTGTTTTTAGAATTTTATATACAAGAATATGTTCTAATTCTGTCTATACTAAGAAAAGAAAACTTAACTATGATTTGTCTTTCTTTTTTTTTTTTACTTGCCCCCCAAAATTTGGATGATACTGTCTTTCTCCAGATATGGTCAATCAAAGACATCTTCACTTTGTGATAATCTTCCCCTCTCCAAGTTAAAGGATAATTGATTTCTCTCATATTCTTTTCAAAAGTTAAAACGAAAAATTTTATGAAAAGGAAAAAAAAAATAATAATAATAAATGGATATAAAGTATACAAATTTTCCAGTATACAAAAATGTTTTATAAACATAACCCAAAATTTCTGATGTTTGGTTATATTTTGTGAAATTGGTCAGGCCAAGAACTTTTCAGTACTCTAATATAAATCTTCACTTGTTTTTTTATATAGGCATTGCTACATGAAATAAGCTCTAGTAAAAATTGGATATAACCAAAACCATGGATGAATGCCCTTGTATATGACAATCTTGTTCCAAGTTACTTCATTATTCCAAATTTCCATAATTATTTTAATTAGAAAATAAGACAATATCTATGAAAATGTTTATCATGATTAACAATTAAGCAAAAATATTATGAATATTTTTTTCTGGGCAAAAGTGAGTTTATTTATCTATTACACAAGAGGCTTATTTAAAATCCCTAGTTATTGTGCAACAAAAGTTCTTCGAATTTTCTAATAACTATGGCTGATTCATTAGGAGATAAATATTGAGTGCTACTGTCATTAATTTAAAAGGTCTTTTCTGTTATAATTGGTGAGACAATCATTTCCCATTTGGAATAGTTTTAATTATACTTGCATTTTATGATAAATTATATTTGCAGTATACACACTTTTATATTATAGATTATAGAGTAATTGGCCATGATTAAGCATAATTGGCAAAAATGCCTAACAAATGGAATTGACGGTTTCCAATAAACAATAACAAAAGAAAAAGAACATGGCAAAATAATGCTAAGCAAACAATATATATGCAGAAGACAAGAAGGGATACAGTCAGGTGATTGTAGCATTTTGACTGTTATATTCCGTGCTAATAGGAATATGTACTTGAAAAACAAGGTGGATAAAATAAGTAAAGGTTTATTGTAAAAAAAAACAGTACAATAAGAATAAAGGTAACAGTTATGCACAAAGTCGTCGCAAGTCAATCCAGTAGTGAGTGCTACTATTAGAAGGTTGGTAGTTCTCACATAAGTCTGAGTCGTACTCAACAGATCCCAGCTAGTCGATATTTACCAGCACCCCCCACGAAGTAGGATATGGCACAAGGCCGAGTTTAATGTGGGATAATCAGAGCCCATAGGCTCAGCCCAAAATTCCCCGTAGATCCCATATAAAACGGGGTCAGGTAACAGTTTCCCCGAGACAAGGCTCTGCCCTTTGACATAGCCTTGTCTGGGGATACTCTCTGCCTGGAGGCAGAGAGTTTGACCAGCACAGCTGGAAAAGATCCCAGCTAGTCAGTATTTACTAGAAAACCATGAGGGTAGATGTAGCACAAAGCCGAGTTTAATGTGGGACATCCAAGCCTGTAGGCTCAGCCAAAAATTCCTTGTAGAACCCACATAAATGAGTTTGGGTCTGTCTACCTCCCCGGATAAGGTGATGCTGAAGGGCATAGCCTCATCCAGGTTTCTTTTTGCCCGAAGGCAGAGAGTTCGACAGCACAGCTGGAACAGATTCCAGCTAGTATATTTAACAGCCTCATCTGGGTTCCTCTCTGCCTGAAGGTAGAGAGTTTGACCATCACAGCTGAAAAGATTTCAGCTAGAATATTTAGCACCCCCCAACCATGAGGGTTGCATGTGACACAAGGCTGGGTTTAATGTGAGTTCTCCGAGCCCATAGGCTCGGCCAAAAATATTCCCTTTTCGAACCCGTATTAACAGGTTCAGGGTCAGTCAACCTCTCCGAACGAGACTGCTCTTCGGCAGAGCCTTGTCCGGGTTCCTCTCTGCCCGAAGGCAGAGAGTTCAACTGTTTAGCTGAAAAAGATTTTGGCTAGTCAATATCTACTAGCCCCCCAACAAGGGTAGATGTGGCACAAGGCCTAGTTTTACGTGGGTCTTCTGAACCCATAGGTTCGGCCAAAAATATTCCCTTTTGAACCCGTATAAATGGGCTCAGGGTCAGTCTACCTCCCCAAACAAGATTCTGCCGAAGGGCAGAGAATCGTCCGGGTTCCTCTCTGCCTGAAGGCAGAGTTCAACTGTTTAGCCAAAAAAGATTTTGGTTAGTCTCTGTAGTCCATTGACTTACAGATACTTATAGGTGGAGAGCCACAAATGTGCCTCGAGGTTGGCTTTCCTATGCCGCGCATTGACAGGAGATTCGATTATGGCGGGGATTGTTAGGGACGCATTTCCTTTCCTTACTATCAGTCACCCCCATCTCGCAGGCTGAGTGCCATTGTAAACCCCGGGATCAATCAGATTTCCTTTGTGAGTGTTGGTTGGCCTTACTGGCCGTTCCTCAGTCCAGTGACCTTTTTCGGTCTAGGAAGGTCTTCTATTGGCTTTTAGTGGAGGGGGTCGCAAAGGATTCCCTACATGAGGAGCTCGACTTGTCAGAGGAGTTTCGCTGTTACTGGTTTTGGGCGTCAGCGGCAGATTACCTCAGTAACTCTGAGTTTTTGCTTACCTGGCAATTGGTTCAGAATCGGCTGCCTCTCAATGACAAGGCCTTCATATGGGGCTTGGCGGATTTGCCAGACTGTGAAAGGTGTAGCCTTGGTTTAGAGGAAACAGCTTCACATGCCTTCAAGCGTTGCCACCGTGTCTGTCCCTTATGGGACCATGTCGGCAAACTGACGACTTGTCTCGCTCCCGAAAAGCTTGTGCCCATTGATCGCACATATGTGTGTGATAATGTGTTGCCCCCATATTCCAGGGTGAAACAGATAGCGTTTCTGACGCTGCTAGCCACGGCTCGAATGGTGAGATGGACGATGTGAGAGGAGGAAGTCTTGCGAAGTAACCATCTTTCTCATCAGGATCTAATCCGATTCTTTGAGCATCAGCTCAAGATGAAGATTAGAACTGATAGAAAACTATTGCATTCAACAGTCTTCAGTGAAAGGTGGGTGAAAGAGGCAAGCTTGGTTCATTTAAACAGGGCTAGCCTTGATTTTCTCTTCTAGGTCAACTTACGTCACGTCAGGGTGGTTTCCTGTGGAGCCCTCCCCTTGGTTAGGTTAGACAACCTTTTGTGTACCTAGTTAATGTGAGTAAGTGTTGTTCCCGGCCTGTTCCTGGCCACATCTTTGGCTATGATCCAGGTCGAGATTCCCAACCTTCCCAGTTTGTTTTTGGCCCCTTTTTATCTCGACTGGGTCAGCCTTATATTTTCCCATGCCCATATGTTTTTTATCCTTTTCCCCACTCCCTTAGCGAGAGCATCTCTTGATTTTGTCCAATGAGCAGAATACAGTGGCCTCTTTGTTGTGAAGGTTGGACGGGCCCTACTAACATCAGTTATGTTTAATTTGATTTGTGTTAATATTTTAGTTTGTTATTGGCTTCATCTCGCTCCCCTCTCATTTTTTCATCATAGATTTTTATATATATTTTAACATCATTAAATTTTTGTGTCACGGGGTGCGTTTTGTAGGTCTCCCTAGTGAGAATGTAGTATTATGGTGCATAGAGGATTGATTGGTGACGACAAGTTCTTGTGGTGAATGTGGAAATTGTAATGTATGAATGGGTTGTGAATCAGATTAGCTGGGTATAGGATAGTTAGTTAAGACCAGCCTCAACCCATCCCCTTTTTCAGCCTTGTGCCATAATTGTATTTTTTAATGCAATAAATATTCAGATACTTATAGGTAGTTACTACGTATAGTATCATCACTCATGGGGGTGACAGGTTATTCCATTACATCAGACTTCAAGATAAGAAAAAACAAAAATATGGCAGATGAGACAAGACAGAGATGTGGTTCATCTTATTGGTTAGGAAGAAATCCCAGCATGCATCTGTAAGAGTTGTCTATAAACTTGGGAAGAATTTTTAGATCATTTTTATATATCATTATATATATATATATATATATATAGAGAGAGAGAGAGAGAGAGAGAGAAAGAGAGAGATAGATTTTAATTAAAATGAAATTTGAAACCTTCTGACATAATAGCACCTATTTTGTAATGGGCCTCTAGTTCAATTTACTTCATTAATCCAAAGTTCAAAAAATTAGATATATCTCTAAATGTATTGTATAAAAAAATAGCAACATCTTAATTTGTAACAAAAAGGAAAAATCAATATTTATAATTATACTGAGATAAATGAAAAACATTTTCTTCTGTATCTGAAAATAATGTGCTATATACACCCCTGGTCAAAATATTAAGACCAGATACAAAAGGGTTATATATATATATATATATATATATATATATATATATATATATATATATATATATATATATATATATATATATATAAATAAAATACTGTTACTTTAATCAAAATATATTTGTGAAACATTTACATTTAATTAGAAAATGTAGTTTATCAACAAACAAGTGAACATTTTAAGCTTTTAATTGATTAATTTAAAAAACACTGAAAAAAGGATTTTTTTTGTTGGTCATAACGATAAAACCATGTAAATAAAAATAGCAAATATAGAACAAATAAGTCACAATGATAATTTAATTCTCAGTATATCCTCCATTTTTGTGAATTACTTCAAAAATTCGCTTTGGCATACTCATTATTAACTTCTGCATGAGGGTGCTTGGGATGCTTGTCCAGAATGCATAAACTGCAGCACAAAGAGCATCCACAGTTTCAAATTGCGATCCATGTTTATAAACATCCTTTGCCATCCATCCCCAAACATTCTCAATTGGGTTTCGATCTGGAGAGTGTTGTGGATTGCAGTAGTGTCCTGCTGGAAAATCCAGTTTTCTCCATATAGATGAGGGCCTTTCTTAACATGTCAATGTAACTAGCAGCTGTTTGATCACCTTTTACCTCCTGTAACTCAAGAGTTCCATTATACGAAAATGATCACCAGACCATAATTGATCCACCTCCACTGTGTCGTGTTGAGAAAATTTCTTTTGGGACATCTTTTGCATGCCGGTAACGCTGAAAATTGTCTGGGCCATAAAGATTGAATTTTTTCTTGTCTGAAAACAACACTCCCTTCCATTTATCCACATCCTAAGTTTGATAATCGGAAGCAAATTGTAAACGGGAGGTTTTATGGCGAAGAAGAAGGCAAGGCCTCTGCAGCTGTTTCAAGTTCTTAAACCCTTTCTTATTTAAAAGCTGTTGAATTTTTTGAGAGCTGCATTCAGCATCTGTATTCACTTTTATCTGATTTGATGTTAGGCTTGAATCTCTGTTTAACTTCTCACCTAATGCATCTGAGATGGTGAGATTTAATTGGGGTGACTATTTGTTTTTTTTTTAGAAGCATACGCATCCAGATTTTTAATGAAGTTAGCTATGACAGTTCTGCTACAGCCAATTTCATTTGCAAAGCTCGTTGTGAAAGACCATGTCTTTGAAGTTCAACAATCCTGCCCTGTTTGAACTTTGTTAAAATTTTACTCTTAGCCATTTTAAAATCTGAAATTTAATACTGGAAATGAGCTACATAGATGTCTACACACCTGAAGCTACACTGACTAGTTCTAAAATTTTTGTCCAGTAATTTGTTTTTTTCATACATGGTTTTATCTTTATGACCAACCAAAAAAAATCCTTTTTTCAGTGTTTTTTAAATTAAGCAATTAAAAGCTTAAAATTTTCACTTGTTTGTTGATAAACTACATTTTCTAATTAAATGTAAATGTTTCACAAATATATTTTGATTAAAGTAACAATATTTCATATTTTTTTTAACCCTTTTGTATCTGGTCTTAATATTTTGACCTGGGATGTATGTCAGTGAAATTCTGAAATTCAGGAGTTAGGCATATATTTGCAATGCCAAGTAGAACCATTTCCATCAAAGCATCAAGTTCAGTGGATCTAAATATGAGTGATATGATTCATTAAGGTAGATTTTTTTTTAATGTACAAGAGGTTGACATGTGCTAGCATATATGGTAATATAGTCTGAACATTAGATCATTCCACTCAAGCTAATTTTACAGAGCTAATGTACCGATATTTATCATATTACCAACATATTTCCTCTTGGTTGAAAGATAGGGTTTTAATAAACTTGTGTATGAACATTTGAATAACTCATTCAAATAATAACTTGATGCATAAAAACTGCATCTCTGATACAAATCTTAGAATTAGTAAGTTAGCATTTATTCAGATTTGTTTAATTGCGTATTTAATTTTGGAAAAAATGGGGTTTGGCTAGCATATACAGAGTGATTGAAAACTAACTCTCTATTTTTAAAATACTAATTTTAAAATTTATTTATTAAATACAATTTTTACAAGAAATGGATATGATAGGAAAGTGTTTAGCATAAGGTTTTATTTAAAATTTGATATGAGTCAACTGATTTCACCGGGAAGTCTTGTGGTAAGGAAGACATAACTTCTTGTATTTGCCCTTTAAGTCCTTCCAAAGTCTTGGTTTGGTATAGCAAACCCAAAGAAAAAAGTCACAGGTTCTTAAGTCAGGATTCCTGGCTGGCCACTCATATATAAAATAAGGAGTTACTTTTCAATCACTCTGTATATTAACTTATCAGCAGCAGACACACCAAAGCAATTTCAAATACTTGGGGTGGGGGAAAAAAAAAAAAAAAAAATCAAATGCCATTTTTTAAAAAATACCATGTCCCTTCAGTATGTAATGGATTATGGCTCTACACATTCCATTTCTTTACTATCTGAACTGGCATGCAGGCTTGGGAAAGATGGTGGAGTGGTTTCCCGTTGCCTTTACAAAGAGTTTTCCTTCTTTTAGACTGGTTGCCACCCAAGGATATAGGATACAGTTTAATGAATATTTTTAACAGGCAAACAATATAGAGTCAGCACTTTCTAGTTGAACAGAGTAAATTTGGCATATGTACCTGCACTAATTTGCAATACTTAAGGTTTAAAATGAATTTTAAAAATTAAAAAGCTTTCTTGAAGCTTTCATTTTAGTTTTAATTGAAAGCTAAAAGGATTAATTTTATTATTTCCAGTAATCAAAATACTCTGTAGTGTGTTTCAAACATAAATTATATTAATTGGATTTGATTCATATTTTTTGGCTAAAAATAAC
>CAHIKZ030004809.1:0-19264 GCA_903632075.3 Acanthosepion pharaonis | reverse complement strand
ACAAAATATCAACAAAATTTAATATTTGGTAAACATCCCCTTATTTTCAATGACTTCTCTGCATCGTTGACCACATGATCTAATTAATTTCTTGCAAAAATCAGCAGTAATTCCTTCCATTCGTCTTTCAATAACTCCCAAAGGTGATCCTGGTTTTTCGGGTTTCTTTTCTGAGCCCTTTCTCCAATTATCTTCCAAACATTTTCTATTGGATTCAGGTCGGGGATCTGGGCTGGCCACTTCATTAGGGCGATTCCTTCTTCAAATAAAGCCATAACCTTCTGAGCCTTGTGGCAAAGTGCATTGTCCTGCATGAAAATAGGAGATTCATAAAGATTATGGTGTAATCTTGGTACCACATGCTGCTGAAGAAGCCTTTTGTAAATGTCAGCATTGATATTGCCATGTACGCGGATGATAGGGCCAACTCCTGCAGATGAAATCATTCCCCACACCATCACACTGCCGCCACCAAACTTAACGGTTTTCTTGACACATTGAGAAGACAGTCTTTCTGTTCTACCTACGTAAGTTTTGCCCTCAGAACCAAATATAGTAAACTTGGACTCGTCACTGAAATGAACTGTATCCCATTGTGCGTCAGTCCAAACAACATGTTCTCTCGCATACTCCAGGCATGCCTTTTGTTTTCGCTTTAAAATGAGAGGCTTCAGAAGCTGGAATACGGGCATGCAATCCTGAATTTTTTTAAAACCTATTAGCAATTTTTTTCCTATCAGAATTTTTATCTGTCCCCACCACATTAAATATACGTGCATGCGATGAAATATTATTTAGCGAAAGATATTCAAAATGCTTCGATTTCTCTGACATGTTTTTTCATGAGTCTTCACGAGAAATTTTTTTGCATCTAACGTTTTTTCGGTTTTAACCTACAAATGCGTATGATGAATAGACAACAGACCTATGAACATATATACATATGTCAAGTCCTATACTTTTTTCATGATGTTATATAATGAGTTTTTTTTTTTCGAACGAGCGTTTTGTGTAGAATTTGTGCCTATTGTTAAAAAATAAAGTCCTAATGATAAATGCATTTTATTATTTTGAAAAGTTATCAGTTTTTTTAACAATCAAATTGAAAGATTATCCAAATTATCGTAATAACACCAATCCACGCAATTCCATTTAATCCAAAATTTTAAAAAACTAATGTAAATTTTTGTAACTTTCTCAAATATTTACCCAGGATCACAAACTTTATTCGGTAAAAATTTAAATATATATATATATATATATATATATATATATATATATATTTATATATTTATTGCGAGAGAGAGAGATAGAGAGATATATGAATATATAATTTAAGAGAGAGAGAGAGAGAGGGGGATCTGTTCTAGCCGCTCTAACTATATGACAAAGAACAAATATTTTAACAATTTACTCCTTTTTTTTAATAATCTTATTCTGTCGAATTCCGATCTGTATTTGATCCCAACCTAACTATCTATATATAGGGTTGATTCTAAGCTATACCTTGGTATATTGCAAATGGCCGAAAAGTATGAGGCTTCCAGTGATTTAAAATTTATTTTAATTTCTATAGCGAGACAAGCTTATTAATCCTTACACCACGCAGAAGTGTCTTTCTATATATTAATATTATAATAATCACCGGAAATTCATTTAGAAATATTAAAGCTCTGTCAGTAAATATTCCATTGAACATATTTTACCTAGGTTGTCCTTGTGACAGACTTCATTAGGAGTTACCTATTTTATTCAAATTAGATGCTCTGATAAAGGGAATTTTGAGGACCTGCTATTGTTGAGTACTATTTTGCTTTTTAACATGCTTCTTCTCATTTTCATCTTGGCCGGATGGGAATTTCAACTCTCCCCAACCTTGGTGAATTTGGTTTAATGTGTGTCATATATTATTAAACAACAACTAACCTTTGTATCTTGAACTTGCCAAAGGAGTATAAAATGCCCATTTTCAAAATAACCTTTGCTCACTTTATCATGAGTCTGGGTCAAAACGCATGAAACTTTTAGCTATGGTCATATTTCTCAATTATAAATATATATATATATATATATATATATATATATTTATATATAAGATAAGAAAAAAAATTACCAGGCCTAGTTTACCTTCAGCATCCCCCATCCAGAGTTTCGTTGGCGAACCTTTATGTACCATTCTTCAAGAGTATCAATAAATCATTGCTTATATTTTCAATTTTATTTTTATACATATTATCATTATACATTTTTTTTTTTTTTTCGCGTTTTTTCATTTGTGCATTTGCATTTATACGCCTGTTCTATGCAGAACCTTCGTCTGCGCAGATGTGCGTTTTGCGTTTCGTGAAATTTTTTTAATTTTCTTCGTTTTTTTAACATTTACACTCATTCTATAGCTTTTTTCTCTTTTTTAAATTCCTTCTTTTCGACAGTTGCGGTTTTTGTTCCATTTTCTAGGCATACTAGCAATTTTAATTTCTTACATACTAATTTTTTCAAATTTCTTTTTATATATAATACAAACGATCTGCTTAAATGGTAAATGTTTTATATATATATATATATATATATATATATATATATATATAAAATATATAGTTTGATATATATATATGCCTATAGATATATCCTTAGATTTATATCAAACCTTAACCTCCCAAATATGCCCTTTAAAGTAATGCGAATTAACAGCGTCTGATATTTAATGAAACCTTCCCTCGTGAAATGTAATTTATTAGGGTTTTTGTGCTTCCTTCCTTTTATGTCGGTCTTCTCCCCATATCTAGAGACGATACGGGTTAGCCGACACACAGTGGGGTTAAGAATAAGGAATTGAAATGGTATCTAACCCAATCATATATTATCTTCTCCCACCTCACTTCCTCACTTCGTTAATTTTACATATGCTTATAAATCCGTCAAAAACGTGTAATTTCTTTTCATTTTCATTTCAACCTTTGGAAGTAAAGCCTTTTGATCCAGAGCCCTGTTAAAGGGTTATTTTTAAATAACTTAATTTACATGGAACCTTAAAATCTGTTTTTATGCAAATATATATATATATATATATATATATATAAATATATATATATATATTTATATATAACCATTTTTTTTTCATTTCACTTACACACATGCTTATATATTTTCACTATATCTATTTCCGTTTGGTTTGTTAAATATCATTATATGCTTATGTCTGTATTTATACGCTTATTATGTTATAATAAAACATCTATAAAAAGGTATATAAAACTCTACGAACTCATATATACATATTAACGTATTATCAAATTCCCTCACTTGCCTGCTTTTGTTAATAAAGTAGTGCTTAAATGGTGAGTTTATATTTTTGATTTTTATTTTTGGAATTATTTTGGTTGAGTTAATAGAAAATTGGTGTTTATATCTTTAATTGTTAAATAATGTATGTCGTTTATTTAATGTTTCATTTTTTATTTTTATTTGATGGTTTGCAGTTTATTATAAATTAATTTTAAATTTTATTTGTTTTATTTAAAGTTTATATTATATTTATTTCATTTATTTATTTAAAGTTTATATTTTATTTATTTTTTTTATATTTATTTATATATCATAACCCTAATTATTTATTTATATGCCTACATTTAGATATTATTTCAGTTTTCTTGTTTAAGAGTTTTATTGTTAATATAAATGGAGAGATATATTTATAATTTCCCATCTGATTTTGGTAGATATATTGTTTATTTTGTCTCCATTTGTATTTTGATAGGGTTGTATTGTTTGTGCATTTTTTTTTTCAAATGACATTTTTATATTATAGTATATATTTAAAAAAGAGAGATTTTTTTGGCGACTATGTTTTTTCGTCTGTGCTAATGTTATGGCAGTTTTGTATATATAATGTTATTAGATGAAACATTTATTGTTAAGGGGATTTTTCTTTGTTTTTGCAGTTACATTTAATGGCGTTATTTTGCTGCATTATATTGTTATTGTAAATGTTATTAGTTTTGTTGAGTATCTTTTATTGGTGAGTTACTATTTTCTCCATGTTATCCATGCAGATTTGATTGTAATTTTCTTGATAATTTGTGATAATTTGCTGCTTTTGGAGAAAATGTTTGTCTATTATTTTGAAAGAATATTTTCCCATTTTTTTTTTTATTGTAATGGTGTAGCGAAGTTTTGAACCAAATTATATACTTTTTCTGTTGTTTTTGTTTGAAATATTTTCGTTTTTGTATTCTAATTATTGAATATCCACTTCTTTCTTAGGGCTGATTCATATTTGTTGTTTTTTTTTTTTTAATTGGATAAATTTTAGCCTACTAGCCTCTAAATCTTTAACGTAGGTCTCCGTGTTGCGTTTGAGGCCCTCAACAACAAATTCAGGAGTTCTTTTCTTATAAGAACGATCAGAGATGAGTTTTCGAACTATCGTCCCCTCCTATCACCATTACTCATCCAACTCTTTTGCGTCCTCTGAACTGCGACCCAAATTGACACCCAAACATTCTGTCCTGTTTTTATCTTCTGACGCCACAGTTTTCAAATTTCTGGCAGAGTGAATTGCGTGTGGTGCTGAACTTTCTTATAGACAGTGCCCAACTGTCCCTGTCATTACAGTCGAAAAAATCAAAAACAAATTTCCAGGCTTGCAAGGTATCAAAAAAATAAAATGGCAAAATGCAATTTAGCCATCGCATCCTATCTCTCTTTATATATATATATATATATATATATATATATATATATATATATATATATATAATAAAGTTGTTTGTTTTTGATTTTCGACTGCATTTTTATATATATATATATATATATATATATATATATATATATATATATATATATATAAGCTGTTTATACAGCTAAAGAAATACTTGATAATGGTTAATAGATCAGTCGAAAGTTTTTCTCCATAGAACATATGGACAATTTTAAAACACTACAAATTCCAGAAAAGAAAATAATTTGCTTTAAACAAGAGAAATTAATAGTATATGATGATGATGAATAGATTCATTTTTTATTACGACTTATTTAATTACTTTTTTTTTTAATAATAATATACATATATATATATATATATATATATATATATATATATATATGACCAAAATTCATTTTCGTTTCACCTTTGAAACCTAGATAGAAAAACTGAAGATTTGCATTATAAGTTTTGATTCTCTGAGAAATTTTAAAAATTGAGACTTAAAGTGGTACTTTGATTTCTGTTCTATAGACATTTCCTTCCGGGTCACAACCAATGATATCATACTATTATTATTTAGTCAGGCAAAATTATTATTATTATTATTATTGCTAAAGCAATAATAATGATAATAACAATAATAATAGTAATAATAATATTGATAATAATTTGGTTATTTTATTTAGTGGAAAGAATGAAAATCACATTATTTGCTTGACTTCGGTCATTGCTTATGCTTTCCTGTTCTTGTGACAATTTTATGGGACTTTACAATACTCACAGACAGGAACGATCATAGCTAATCTCCCAGACATTGTGATCAAAGACAACAAGAACAGAATGTGTTTTCTTACTGACATGGCAGTCCCTTTATATTATAATGTATATTTGAAGATCTTCAAAAACTATCAAAAGACAAGGATCTTCAAATGGAAATCTCAAAAGTGTGGCACATGAGACATCAACAATTCCAGTTATTCTTGAAGCCTTCGAATTGACTGGAAAATGCCCTGATAGACTATATGAATGGATTCCTGGTAGAAATACAAAAAATTGTATTCACAAGTACAGCTCATACATTTCGAAGAGCTTTATCGATGTGAAATGTGTGTGATTTTAGTTATATTTTTCTACAAAAATGAACAGTGGAAAATGTCAGGAATCCATTCCTGAACTTAGGTCTCTGGTTGGGATCCGGAAGGAAATGTCTATACAACAGAAATCAAAGTAAATAATAATAATAATAAAAATTATAATAATAATGATATTAATAATAAAATAAAAATTATAATAATAATAATGATAATAATAATAATATAAAAATTATAATAATAAAATAAAAATAATAGTAATAATAATGATAATAATAATGATGATGATAATAATGATAATAATAATAAAATAAAATTATAATAATAATAATTAAAAAAAATAATAGTAATGATAATAATAATAATAATAATTTTGTTTATTTATGTCCATTTAATATTTAATAGCTGTCTTTTGTTTAATTAAGTAGAAAGAATGAAAATCACATTCTTTGCTTGACCTCGGTCATTGCTTATGATGTGGTATGTGATTATAAAACAAATACAGATCATTTTTCAAATATATTAATAATGATAATAATAATAATAATAATTTTACCTGACTAAATAATAATAGTATGATATCAGATGGGGTAGAAGTAACAATATGCGATAAAATGAGAGCCTAAAGTTGTGAATCAAAATACTTGGAGGTCTCAAATTCGTGTAGGACAAATCGGTCGATTTTTAGGAAAGCTTTAGAAGAAATGCCTCTTCAATAGCTTAAAATTAAAGGTTGATACTGAGTCTATGGCAGACTCACAAAATTAATTGAAAGAAAACTATACATAATTTGGTAAAGAAAACAAGAAAAAAATGACTATTAGTTATAAGACAAGAATGTATCGAAAAAAAAAGCATAATGAAATGTGAGTTACATATTGCAGTCATCAACATCAACCAGGCAGAGAGATTCGTTTCTGTGTCTAACGGATTAGAAATGAAGGAATATTTGGCATAGAAATCGCAAGGTGAATAGGAATAGCGGACGGTGTTATTCGGAAATTAAGAAAAAGACATTAGAAAATATTCTCAGAAACTAAAAAAAAAATTGCCGAACTGCAATTTAATATCTGATGTCCACTTAAAATTGGAAAATGATCCAACAATATTATATTAAACAACATTCACATAATCTGAATGTGTGTATGGCCTAATATATTATGACTCTCCACAATTTCCTGTTCTTTGTAGCTCTTACTAAATGTCCTTTTAGCTATCTTTCTTAATCCCTGTTTTGCCAACCATTTATACAAGTTACAATATTCGCTGCTCCTTTCCGTCTCTCTTGCATTCAATGTCTTGAAGGTAACGACTATTCTAAGCCGTCTTCCCTCAATATTGACCCTAGAAGTGCCAATTTTCACTTTCTGATTCTGACTATAAGTGTTCTTTTCGTTTCCATTTCTCTTAAATCTTCGTTGTTATTCACATATTCAATCTGTGGTCTTCTCAGCTTCCATCTTCAGAACCACAAATTAAATCGGCGACTCAGCCTTGTCACTTGCCTTCATTGATTGACTGAATCGTTTTCTAATAATTATCAACACGTTTAAAGCCAGACTATAATTTTAGATAGAAAGAATTTTATTTTGGGAAAAGCTAATGATTTAGTGATAAATCTCTTACTAATTAACCGGTTAGCTTAGAGAAAAAAGAACTGGACTTAGACCTTTCTCAAGGGTATTTTCGCGTAAGGGAATATAACTTGAATTGAAACTCGGCTCTTCGATTAACAATTCTGATCCATTATCATTTGCACCACCCGCACATTCAAGCTTGCAGGACCTGGCATTCCTAAGAGGTTACCCATCTAGGTACTGACCATGTTCGACGTTGCTTAACTTCGGTGATCCGTTTCAACGTGATGTGGCCGTAAGACTTAGTTACGACCACTTTTGTACTGATAAACTTGAGAAAGGCATGAGTCTATCTATTCCCTCACTTGTTATGAGTTAAGCAGTATCACCCTCTAGCATTAGTTGGCAATCAGTGTATGGAAACGAAAGGTGGGTAAAAGCGGCGAGATTTGCTCGCGTGAGCGGGACCAGTCTTGATTTTCTTGTTTTTTAGTCGCCTTTTGCCACAATGGGACGGTTTCCTGCCGCGACCTTCCCCTGTTTAAACTAGTCTCTTTTGTTTACATAATTAACCTTTTCGAGTCCCCTGGGACATGTGACCCACATATGTTTTCAACACGCATTGATATAGGATAAAACGGACATAGTGTCGCGTTGTTTTATTTATAATAATACATTCAATAATATTATTTTTTTTTAAGTCAAAGTTATTTAGATATACCTCCTGAAACGAGCAATAATTTTTTTTAGCAGTTCATATGAATTACACGAATGGGTACATGAAAGGGTTAATGAGCATAATTGTTGTTCCCGGCATTCTCTTTTGTTAAAATCCATGTCAAGAATCCAACCAGCCCATTCTTTTTGTCCCCGTTTTTTTTTAATCTTGACTGGTCAGCCTTTGATATTTCACAACTCTGTAATTTATTTTGTCTCTCCCCTTTTTTAACGAGTGAGTTAATTGATTCTGCTTCACATCAGGATACATTGGCCACTCTTATTTTTCAGTGGGGTGCACGGTTCCTACTAACATATTTTATGTTTAGTTTCAATGTTTTGTTGTATTTTCCTTAATTATTCGGTTCAACCCCGCTTCATGTCATGTCATATATATTTTAGCTATTTGTCTACGAAAAAAGAAAAAAAAAATTCTATATGTTGTGAAATTTTTATGACAGGGATGTTTTAGTAGTATCCCTTTGAATATGCGCTATTGTGGTATTTGTGGTCTGAATGATGATGGATGGATTCTTGTGGTGATTGAGTAATGGATGAATTGGTCACAAATCAGATTAGTTACGGTTAGAATAGTTAGTGACGACCAGCTTCACGCAACATTCACCTCGGCCTTGTGCCAAAATTCTATATTTCATGCAATAAATATACAGTCTAGGAGAACGAAAATTCGGAATAGATAATGGAACCGGAAGGCAAGGCAATTCCTAGATAATAAAGAAAACAATCTGTGGAGCGGACAAGATCGCCTATGTTCAGAATTGAATTTTAAAAAATACTACGGAAACGTAGGCAGCATACATTTTCTCATAACACTGTTTATTTTTTATCTTCAACAATCTTTTGAAAAAGTTGATGTTATAAAATGTCCAAAGTATTTGGAAAGGCCAATGAACGACTTGCCCAGTCGTTAATCTAAAATTATAGCATCTAGAACCGATGGTCTCTGAGTGTTATCTCTATCTCTAAAAGGCAGGATGTGTGTGTGTGCAACGAATGCACGACCGCAATTTTCGACGGATTTGCACCAAAATATACATGCACATGTTCCAAGTTAGCGGGAAGGACAAGACCGACTTTTCATTTCCCAATTCCCATCAATAGTTAAATAATCGATTTGTTCATGCTTCTACAACAGTTTTCATGTAGTTTGCGGCCATTTTCTAATGGCCAGAGTGGGAGCCAATAGGTGCCTGCCACGAATAGTCGGGAAGATTCTATTGGCCAGCGTGAGAGCCAACAGCTGACTGTCACAAATGTTAACTAGCATGCTAGTATGCAAAAAAAATCAATAGCTGCATTCGTCACAAGTGGGAAAAATTTAAATCTGCATAGCACTTTACTCCAATTGGCCCATTCGCTTGCTTAAACTCAACGTTGATTCTGATTTCGCAGAACTGGGTTGGATGTGAGAAAGTATTTGTTGATAACATTCTTTTTTCCTACGGTTTTTCCAGTTACGAGTCCTTTTTTTAAAGCTGATCGTTTTGTGTTCATTTTGTTTAGTTCTTTTTTCGTAACAGATTTAATGTTTAGTATAGAGCTTAGAAAAAATTCTCAGTATGAGATAGGCAAGAAATAAGGCATGTAGCAACATGAGCATGGCAAAGGGCACTCCTTTTAAAGGCAAGGAAAAGCAAATATATTTTAAATCAAGTGATAGCAATTACTGTATGAGTCGTACGATTTTTGAATCAAGCACGGGCAACGCCGGGCCATGCTGCTAGTTACTTTATATGGCGCAAAAACACAGAGAGGGCAAATTAATGCCAATGAGTCTAGGTTACAATGAGAGACAACCTTTCATCATTTCAAATTGTCTAAATACCTTTTTCTCCTTTGGTATCATGGCTAGTCTATGAATACGGTCTGCACAAATTACTGTAGTGATTTCTATTCAGTATGAAAGACCTAAAACATATAATTGAACATTAAATGAGCTTCGAACTCGGTTTTTGAATAGCTTGAATGTTCATATTCTTGTTTCATTCTTTTCAGATCGTTTAGTAAATGTTAGGTTTTGTTCAAAATATTTAAGCGGAAGATACTACACAATCATTTTCCTTTATGGTTGATACAAGGATGGTAGTCTTTTGTCGTGTCTGGTGAGGACGTGGGCGATCAGGTATCTCTACGACTGCCCAACTTTTTAATCTCTTAGCAATGTCCTTGAAACATATATCTAGACCATATGAATATCGTTTAATATAATATTGTTGGTTTCTTCTCCAATTTTAAGGGGATATCAGATATTAAATTGCAGTTGTTAGTTTCTGACAATATTTTCTAATCTCTTTTTCTCAATTTCCGAAGAACACCGTCCGCATTCTTACTGTCACTTGCAATTCTTGTTCTGCCATCAATTTATAAAAGCTTGTTATGTAAGCTATCTGCTAGCTTTCAATGTCCCTTTTGACATCAATATGTAAACCTCTTTTTTAGTCATGTGTGTTCCAGAATTTTAATTGTATTTTTCTATTTCTATGTGTAAGTGTCTTTTTTGTTGCAGTTTTCCTTAAAATTATTGTCGACAGCCTAGACTGGTATTCGCAGCATTTTTATGAAGAATTCAATTGCCTCATTTTCATTTTCATCTCTGAGGAATCTCTCCAACATTCACTCATTCACATATAGAGGCATTGACATTGCATAACGTTTCAGTACTATTTATCTAAGGAAATTTATAGTTTTCTAAAAGAAATTTTCTTGCTTATTTCTTTACTTCGCTTTCGGAAAGCCTCCTTTGTTATTCTCACGTACCTTCGAATTTCAGTGTCATCTCTGAGAACATATGCTTGCTATTTAGATTTCTGCACTTTTTTTTTCAGTTTCACGACTCCCATTAGTAACTTATGTATTGCAGTGTTCCTCTTGCTGACAACAACCTTTTCGTAACTGATGAGTAGTCCTTTCATCTTGCTTCCTTTACCACCTTGTGTTAGAATTCCTTCAGTATATCTTCTAAGTGTAGCATCAACACATTGTTTATTCAGTCAGTTTTACGACACTGAATTAACTCTTATCCATTTCAAGACTGATGTCTTCTAATGCTAGATTCGTTTGGAAGGATGGCCTGCATGGAAAGACAGGTATAGTCGATATATATCAAATTTTTACTCTCACTTCATTGCCTCGGTTTCATATTCGTATATTATTTCATGCATTCTGCTGACCCTGTCTAAGGCGTTCTTGCCTGTTTCTTATTTAGTTGTCTTCAGTTATTTCTTGACCGTTTCCATTGAGTTCAATTACACTCTGCCCACCCGAGTCATTTAACTCACAATTACTATGTAACCAAATTCATGAACCAACGTTTTAATCCATACGCTATTTTCAGTCGATTTTTTTTCGTACTGGATCAAATGTTTTACTCTGTCATAATGTTGGCTTTAGTAGTGACCCTTCTAAAAATATTTCCTCGATGTATTACATGTATATGTTTGCTATCATTGATGAAAACGGAGAACCCATAGCCAAGCTTTCCTTCTACTGGTATATATCCGCCAATATTGGGACGGATTTTGTCTGAACACATTGTTGATATTTCCATCGAATTATCAATCGGGATAAAATTAAGATCAATGGTAAGGATAAGGGTAATATTAACCGTTTCCTTGTAAGGAAACATTCGACATTCATTGACCGACCAGATGGTACTGCTGCCAGTCGAAAATTTTAAATCTTGCTCTTAAAAATATTTCAGGAAAATAGTTTTCGCGAGTCTAGTAGCTGTTATCGCTCTTTTCTAATATTGATGGGTGGTTTCCTTTCTAAAATCTTCTTAGAAGTTGTGTGAACCGTTAACGTCTTAATTATGTTATTATTTTAAATGTTCTGTAACATGGAAAATCTTTCGGCACCGTTGAAAGTAAAGATAGTCATTTTCTGTTCAAATTACATGTACTCTCCATTTTAAATGTTACTAGTCCTCAATAGTGTACATGTAAATATTGTAAATAATGTCTACTCATCCCAGAAATTCCGACTGAAAAATCTCATATTAGTTCGCCATATTGCTTAATGGAGGAAGCATCAATTTATCATATCGACAGAGCTTGCTGCTCTCGAAAGCCACAACTGCTTGACAGTCAAAATCAAGGATTTTTCTTAGGCTAGGTAGAGTCTGGAGACCTTGGAAATTTTTATGAATTTTTTTATTTGTTGATTCCAATCTCTTAGAGAAAGAAAAAAAATATGTGGCAATAAAACAAAAAAAAAAAGTAAACGTTCAGTATAGCGCTTCATTTAGATCAGTGAAGAATCGGCAGAATAAAATTGAATAATATTATTCTGTCGATTCTTTACTCCTCTGAATGGAGCGCTATACTGAATATTTTCTTCTTTTATGTTTGTTATTTTATTTTACTTCATTTTTTTTCTTCCATAAGAGATTGGAATCAACAAATAAAAATTTTCGTCAAAATTTCCAATTATTGATAATCGAATATTTCGCACACTCGTTCAAATATGGTTCAGTTTATACGTTGCTATTCCATAAATTGCTTGGTTCATGCCTCTCTATGCTCTAATATCATCCGAACATCCGCTATCATAAAAATCAGTAGTCCCAACTAAGAAATCAAGATTAATGAGGCGTAACAGTTCCATAATTCTGCACTTTTAGGATTACATAGCTCGGTACCATATCTCTTTGTAGAAGGCAAGATAATCAAATTTCAAATCTAAATCATTTGACTAATTACAATACTAATTAGAAAATATATTCAAGTTTAATATAGGCGTCATAAAAATGAGTCCATAAGTCCGTACATTCTGACTTATTCTCTATTATCCAGAGGTATTTTCCAAACTGATCGGGAAATTAGTTCACTCAGCATTGATGTCCATTTCAATTCCATCCAAATTATGTACATGTGCGTGTATCTCTAAAATATTTGTCAATCCAGGGTAAGGGCTGTTTAGACTCAGAAGTAAACGTATACATTATTCTATTGTTTTATTTCCCAATCAGTCAAATTGCGTGCATGTGCGTTTATTAAATAGCACACGCACGTGTAAGTCACTGATGCATATCACTTAATTTCGCATATACCGTACAGACACGCATACCAAATCGGACACATTGAGTGACAGACAGAAAATCATCTCTTCTATTATAATACATATTAACGAAATTCGCTAATTCTTCATTCTGAAAATAGATCCATCACTTACTAATGTTAAGTCAACTCTTCCAGTCTTTTAAAAGTACACTTAACATTTGTACTGCAAAAAATATTCGGGTCTAACATATACCTATAGTGAGTAAATATATTTATGTAGCAATAATCAATCACTTGTCAAAAGTGTCTACCTTCATATTTTTGGCAAGCTAATATATCTGGGGTCATGTTTTCATCCGAGGGAAGAGATAAGACTCTGGAGCATCCATTACGTGGAATCCTAACCACGTTTTTTAGTTTATCGACATCCCCTGTCTAATATTTCAATTCTAGGTTTCGCAAAGTTTACCTTTCTCACTCTTGGTTCAATATTAGTTCACAAGATAAACATTTTTTTTTTATTTAAAAAAAAAATATCTTTTCATTATGCCCCAAGATAATTTAACTTACTTGTAAAATCCGAGCTTCACACTTTTTTTTACCTTTCCACGTTTTCATAAGTGTAGTTCAAATACGGCCGATTGTCAATGGTTGATTTCATGTTCTTGTAAAATCTAGACTTACAGTCGAATCACGTTGAAGCATCGGTTTTCATATGATCGCTGAATTTAAGCAGCGTCGACCCTGGGAGACAACATGTAAATTCCAAGTGCTGTACGCTTAGATGTGCAGGTGGTTTAATAAAAAATGGCTCGTTTTTTTTTTTTTGGAAACCGGAAAACCAAATTCCAATTCGAATTGATATCGTTATATTCACATACACAAAAATACCCTTTGGAAAGGTGCGAATCCATTTCTTCTCTATCCTCAGCTATGGGTTAATTATTAGGACTTGTATCAGTAAATCATAATTTTCTTCAAATGTTCTTAAAAATTAAAATGAGACATCTAAAATATCGTTCTAGAGAAAGATTCTGAATATAGCATAAACGGAGAATGTAAGCCACAAGGAAGTGTTAAGGATAATGAACTCAAAATTGACAATTATCTATACAATCAGACGGAGAAAGATTACATTTCTAGGATACATAATGAAGAAAGAATTCTTGGAAAATTGGGAGTAGATAATAGTCAAATCGATAGCATAGGGAGAGTGATCAACCAGTTCAAAACCAGTGACGCACAGTCGCCATTGAAATCAAAGTACTTGTGCACTTGAGTATTATCCTGATGAAACAAGACGCCTTTCGTGTTTCTGGGCGTTTATCTTGATAGCCTTTCGTAACTGCCTCAGCATGTTGGTATTCTTATATTGATATTGTGTCCCTTTTCAAAATAGTCAAAAACACAGTTTTTACACCCATAAAGCTCTCGCCATCACCATACCTTCAGATGAAAAGAACAGATGGGGATGGTATATATTTCACAGCATGGACTGCCTTTAGATCAAAGTGATAAACCCAACACTCATCCTATCAATTTTTTCTCGGGTCTGATCAGCTGGTGTACTTTTGATCAGGTTGTCAATAGACGTGGCACTCACGCATTAGAAACCTTCGTCATGCCAAGTTCATTATGCAGAATATTCTCGACTCTTAGATTTGATTTATAATTTATCCATCAATATGTGGTGAATATAATCAATATTTTCCTTGTTTGTTGCAGTTGCAGTAGCTCCTGATCATGAGTCATATTCAAAACTTTCTCGTCCCCTACTAGATTTAGCTCCCCAAATTTACACTCCCGATAAAGTAAATCTGGAGCGTCATACCCTAAAGCAGCCCCATGTCAGCATAAATATCCATTGCTACGCCCATTTTTGTACACGAGAGCAACACGATCCAAATTTTGTTCATTTTCATTTTTTTAAAGTCTTCTTTGAACAGTCAAATATCAGTTTACCTGAAAAGATACAAGTTAGTTATTAATAAAAAAAAAAAGATTTAAAATTAATGCATGCCAGATATCACATCTTTAGCATCGCTCCTTCATAGTCAACCTATGAACTTTTCAGGCTACCCTTGTATACCAAGTTGAGAATGTCGTAAGAAATTACGTTTAAATGTAAATTAAACGACCTTACACCCTTCCGACATTTCTCAAACTATAACTGACATTGTGTTACCAATCCACTTTGTATTTATTATGAGTTACACATCTAAGGTTCGGTATATCATTTTGAAACTGTTCCTTGTATGATCACAGAGGTTAATCAAATTCAAGATTGGTCAGTAAATAGATAGTTGACTGTCTGGCATTCCACCTGTTGTAAGCTTGGATGTGCCGGTGGTTTAATGGATAACGGCTGGGAATCGGTAATTAGAGGGCCGAGTTCTAATTTCAGTTGGTTTCATTATTACGCGCAAATAACTATGAGAAAGATATGAATCTACCACTTCTTCCCCTGCTAGGGTATAATAAGTAATACATGTATCAGTAAATATTTATTTTCTTACAATCTAAAACTATCGTCTGGCTTCAAGTAACGAGCAAAGAGTTTATAAGCCTTAAAAATAAGTAAAATCTAATGAGCGGCCGACCTCTTAAATCGGCACGTCTGTCTTGCAGACGCAATAAAAAAAAGTTGAATAGTTGTGTGACGTCGTCTCCCGGTCGCAGTGCCGACTGTGACGTTCTATCCTGATCTACCACGGCTCCAGTTGTGACGTCCCTAAACAGCACCAGTTGTGACGGCTTCGCCGCGGCGTCAGCTGTTCGCTCCTCGCCGCTCCGTCCGGGTGTCGCTGCTCCAAACGTGACGTTCTAACCCTTTGGTGATTCGGGTAGGAATCTGGTTAGATTGATACCAGCCTCGCCGTTCTCAACCTGCTTCCAACGCCTGGTTACCAGGGTAACTGCACTGATCTCCAGTCTGCCCACCCACGTTGTGAATTGATCTTAGACAGACGAGATCAACAGGGGCTGGGGACATAATGAAAGCTGAGTTCAACGGGGGTGATAACACACAAATATGTATAAAAGAAAATAAAATGAAAACTGACAAAGTTCAAAGTATCAAAGAAAAAGGTAACAAACTTTTTATGTCTATTGTTCGGTACATAGGACTATGTCTACTTCCCGACCCGTTCTGTGGATTGTGGCACGACGCTTTCGCTAGGCAAATTCTAATGCTTCAAGTTGTCTACTCTCTAAGAAATTTGTGTTTCGGTGTGTCATTGGACGAAAGTCGAAAAACTTATTTCTGTGTTCTGGTTCTAAGTCGCTCTTCAAAACTATTGTTCTTGGTTGCAGAAGAGTCCAAAATTTTGCGTGAATCTGGTCAGCTATCTTGAGGCGGTTTCAACACTAGGCACTCACTTCTGCCTGCCGCCCGGGGCTCAACTTCTTCTCTCCAGGTCTGAGCTCTTCTCTGCCTGCCGTCCGGGGCTCAACTCTTCTCTCCAGAGTCTGAACTACTGGGCACTCATCTCTGCCGTCGGAGCGAACGAACTTCTTCTCGCCAGCTTGAGTCGAACGAACTCTGCACTCAGGGCCAAACGAACTGGCCTCTTCTGCCCACTAGGGACAAACGAACTCTGCCCGCCGTCCGCGGCTCAACTCCGCCTGCCGTCCGCGGCTGCACTGATTTCTGTCTGGTGGGGCTTCGTTTTTATTGACGCCGTCAAAACTGGGGTGGGTCTGTCAGCGCCAGGGGTTCTTCGATAATTCTAAATACGTATCCACCCTTCTTATTTCTGGTTAGGGATTTTCCACTCTTTTCCATTTTTGTAACTCTTTCTCACTCCCCACTCTCTTACTGTGCTTCTGAGGGGTGTGCACTAAGTTCCCCACTTCTTCGTATCGGCTTCTTACACTTACAAGTGGATAGAGGCGTCGACTGATTTTCTTCGTGCGTCACGTGACCATTCCCGGCCAATGAGGTCCTTGTCGGGTATCTTTCCTCCTCTTTCGTGCGTCATGTGATCCACTTGGCCAATGACGTCTTAGTCGGGCGTGAACAACCCGTGGCTTTGTTTTGGGAAAGAAATACCTTGCTTAACTAAAAAAAAATTAATTAAATCGTCCTTATTATGAGCGGCCGAGGTGACACTCTTAGTTTTAACACGTGGCGTTTGTCAAGCAGTTTATCGCTAATTGGACA
Organism: Acanthosepion pharaonis; assembly: GCA_903632075.3. NCBI lineage: Eukaryota > Metazoa > Mollusca > Cephalopoda > Sepiida > Sepiidae > Acanthosepion > Acanthosepion pharaonis. The sequence continues at coordinate 1,991 of CAHIKZ030004809.1, read as the reverse complement.
TGGCCTAAGAAAGAAATTTTCCTAGCCTACCTGGCGTCTCTAAAGCAAAAATAAAAATATTTCATTTTCCTTTCGGCCCATGTGTTGATAACAAAAAAATCTTTATTATCACAGGGCAAACGTTTATTCTGTCAAAGGAAAAAACTTAGCCAGTGGAAACTACTTGTGTGGGATTTTTTTTTTTAAATTCTTTACACCCAGGGAAGACCGTCTGTGTTTTGTCAATGTTCAACAATGGATTTCTTCTTTTTGGTAAAACCCATTGATAACACAATTCCATTTTTCGTGGACAAGCGGAAATCGGTCAACGCTTGTTCGTATGTGACCTAGATATTTTCGACATCTGATATCTATCAACAATAACCTTTTTCCTCCTCCTTTCCGTCTCTTAAGCCGTGTGTGTGTGTGTGTTCGCCTATGACCCGTCTCGTATTATTTTTTTCTTTCTTTCTTCTTCGTTTTCTCTTTCTTTCTCTCAAATCGCTTGAATGCAAAGAAAGAATTATTCTTAAAAACTAAAATAGTTTTCGGCCTTAAATAATCCTCAAATGGTTGATAAACCGTAAAAAAGCAAATCATATATCTATAAATATTTCTTTCAAATCGTCAGGATGCATGGTGCCACAGTTGTGTGTTCTGCTGCAGTTGTTTGGCAAATAATATTTTTTATGTTTTGTCAGAATCCGCCGACCACGAGCATAAGTTACATTGAAGTATCATATGTGGGTAAGTCTGTTTTCTTTTTGGTGATTACTGTCGTTGTTTCGTAGTGGATCAAATCGGTTTTTCTATGAACAAGTTTCTACGGCTGCTGCCATGTCAATGGATAAAAATCGCTTTGTCTCTGTCACTTAATGAAACTCAAATGAGCCGTTTTTACAACAGGAGAGATGTTTTGTTGTTGTTCTTGTTGTTGCTATTGTTGTTTATTTTAGCATTAAAAAGCACAACGCATTTTGTACTGACGACTGGGAACTATAAATGTCTCCATTAGGGAAACAGTGCCGACAACTTCTTAGTGACGGAAAGGAAAGTGGCAGTGAGAAAGCTTTCCTTAAATTAGAATGTATTGATCCAAGTACTTACGGGCTGAAAATTTTCACTCTTTTTTAGAAGGAAATCTCATCTCGCTAATCACTGCTGCTTTAATTCACGACGTAAGGAAGGACGTACAGCAATATCCTTTTTCTTTTTTGTGTCGACCCTAAAAATACATCATATTTCACAATACAAAATATTTCCAACAATCTTTTCCGATAATTTTTTTTTTTTTTTACTTCTGATATCTCCGTTTTTATCTTATTATTCTTAAACATATTCCCCTTTATTTTATTAATAAAATATTCCTTATATAATCCACTAACATCATGGCCCGGCGTTGCCCGTGCTTGATTCAAAAATCGTATGACTCATACAGCAATCGCTATCACTTGACTTAAAATATATTTGCCTTTCCTTGCCTTTAAAAGGGGTGCCCTTTGCCATGCTCATGTTGCTACATGCTTTACTTCTTGCCTATCTCACACTGCGAATTTTTTCTAAGCTCTATACTAAACATTAAATCTGTTACGAAAAAGAACTAAACAAAATGAACACAAAACGATCAGCTTTAAAAAAAAAAAAAGACTCGTAACTGGAAAAACCGAATGAAAAAACAATGTTAACCACAAATACTTTTTCACAGCCAACCCGGTTCTGCGGCATCAGAATCAACGTTGAGTTTAAGCAAGTGAATGAGCCAATTGGAGTAAAGTGCCATGCAGATTTAATTTTTTCCCACTTGTGACGAATGCAGCTATCACTTTTTTTTTGCATTCTAGCATGCTAGTTAACATTCGTGTCAGTCAGCTGTTGGCTCTCACGCTGGCTAATAGAATATTCCTGACTATTCGTGGCAGCCAGCTATTGGCTCTCACTCTGGCCAGTACAAAATGGTCGCAAACTACATAAAAATTGCCGTAGAAGCATGAAAAATCGATTAGTTCCACTAT
>CAHIKZ030004808.1:0-21175 GCA_903632075.3 Acanthosepion pharaonis | reverse complement strand
ATCTTGCTGCCGGATGTAGTTTATCGTCATACCCAGGACACAGCAAAATATTAAGAGAAAGTGCTTTTCAATTGACACGGGATAACCAAAATTTCATTAGAGTGAACTACGCACAGATACATCGCAGTTATGTTACGCCATGAATTCAACTTCAACCAGACCAGATTAGATACACAAGTGAGTATAGGGAGAGACGTATTAGAAATGGAACTGGTCTCTTAAAAGGGGTAAACCTCTAAGATTAAAATTAATGTTGGATATTTTCTTTTCAACAGCAAAACAAAAAGGAACCATTTTGCAAATTTAGATTGTGAGAGAGACACGCACAAACTTTTGGGACATGCACAAACTTCAAATATATTGACCTAATTCTATATTGCAAAGGAAATAATTTGTCCAAGGACAAAAAGGAATATTTTGTAGAGTGGCTTGCAAAATTCAGCTTCCATTTGGAATATTTTAAAATTTTATTCAAGATTTTATCTCATTTTATTTTGTGGATGGATATCAGGTTGGAGGAATCAAAGTGTCTCGCTGTATAATAAGGTGATAAAATAAAAAGTCCATGTTGGTTGTTTCTTTTTATCTGTTTATCAATCTCAATGGGTTATTTAATTTTTATTGCTGTAAGATTTTGTTTTGTCAAAAAATCTATTTTTGGTAATATTTTTCCTTCAAAATGTGGTAATAATTTTTCCTAAAAAATGTATAGCTGGTAATACTTATATTTTTAAAAAACATTGATGGCAATAATTTTTTCTTTTTACAAAGTATTTCTGGTATTAAAACCTGTTTTTACACTTTCATATTGTTCTTAACCCAGTTTCGGGATTAACTATTTGCCCATGGCTGGGATCCTAACAGGTGCTACCACCTCGCCTCAGGGCGACCCTGGGAACACCAGCAATTAAGAGGTGGTTCCATGCTCCTCAAAACCTCCTGATCAGAAGCCTTGCTGCTGCATGTAGTTTATCGTCAAACCCAGAATGGAAAAATCCTTGTTTCTGATAGGTTTGGTTTGTTGTGTTGTGTTTTCCGGCATATCAACCTGAATGTTTTATTTAATGCCGACAAAGTTTTTATTCCTGGTAATAAGTTTTTCCTTCGAAAAATGTATTCCTGGTAATAGTTTTTTTTTCTTCAAATATTTATTGCTGATAAAATTTTTTTTTTACAAAGTATTTGTGGTATTAAAACCTATTTTTACACTTTCATAGCGTTTTTACCAATTTCGGGATGAACTATTTTCCCCATAGCTGGGAAAATAACAGGTGCTACCACCCCGGGTCAGGGTAGACCTGGGAACATCAGCAATTAAGAGGTGGTTCCACGCTCCTCAAAACCTCCTGATCAGAGCCCATGCTGACGGATGTAGCTTATCGTCATACCTAGGACGGAACTGTTGTTAGTACAAACCAGTAAAAGCAGAAAGTGACAGTTTCGAAAAAGAGAAACAACCCAAAGTGTAACCCGGTAGCCGAGATGTCTGTAAATATACGTGGCAGCAGGTTAATAGTTAATGGTTAATAGATGAAACAGCAGGATAATATAACAATACCAGCTAATGTGTATGTCAGAAACCTGTAGCTGTGACGTTAGTATCTCCATGGTAATATCCGACATATTTGAAAATACGTTCATAAGAAATCATATAGTGTAGAATTATCTGAAATGGTTTATCTTTAAATCAAATGAAACCATTCAAAATTGGGAATTGATACAAAGACACCTGGGAGTGATATATAGAAAATACCGACACCTTCCTTAAGGGGACCAATTGGCAGGTTTCAGAAGTTTTCCAGTTAAAAATAGTGGGCAAGGATGTGACCTTCCTTGACGATTTTTATACAACTTGGTACTTGCATGCAAATAGCCTTCGTAAAAAGGTATAAATTATTCTCCCCACCTCAGATACGGGTAGTGATTTTCCAAGGGTAGCTTAGATGTGGCACAAGGCCGAGAGTATGGGGCACCCAGTGAGGATCGAACTCACTATTCAGTCGTAACTGTTTTAGCGAGACAAGCTTGCTAACCATTACACCACGCCGAGGTGCCCCCCAGATACGGGTAAATAGTAAGATTGAGTCCTTATAGACTTTAGTGGTAATCAGTCTAGGAGAAGGACAACGAAATTCAAAACTAGAGTATTCAGTGACTGAGGAGGACAAGTGGAACTCAAGCAGAACAAAAAAAAAAAAATGCTGTTAAAAATCCTATGGACACAGGATCAATGCTACCCCCCCCCCACATAGAGGTTACATAGTCTCACCAATCCGCTATCGGCCAAATGTGGTGAGTAGGGATACACCCATGAAGACATGTTCAGTCAGGTTGCTATTTTTCTAACAAGTATGAGAAGACCTCGATTTGAACTTTGGAAATTATAAACAAAAAGAAACGTTTTTAAACATTTCAGTCAGTAGCGAAGCCATTTAACAGGTTCATGGTAGGAATGAATAATTTCCTACATATGAGCAGATTTTGGGTGGGGGATTAGGAATTGCCGAAAATCAAAAGACAACATATTTGAAAAACTGTAGAAGTATTTAAATTCCATTCAATTCAAATATAAGCATTTTATTACTCAAGGAATTGGTGGTATATGTCATTAAGTCTTTTTTAGTAAAGTGATTTGGCCATTAATCACGTAAACATTATTATTTAGATCTTTGTATAAATGGTTAAATGGTATAAAAAATATATAGAGAAATTTTGACAACGGAAATAGACATTAAATTAAGATTTCAAACTAATTCCCAACGTAACTGACTTCATACTGTCAGATGAAAATAGAGACCAAGTATGGAAGACCAATAGTAACAAAACATCAATAAAAGTCACCTGATTGAAAAGGTTAAGGAGGTCGAATTGGAAAGGATAAATAATTACTGTTCATATGTATATGGCAGAGAAAGGCAGGAAACCATTTCTCCCTGCACAAGAAATTCAATGTGAATTATACAATTGTTGGGAAACAATGATTTTTATGAATAATGTAAAAGTTTCACAGATGGTCAAAAAAGGTTAAGAGAAAATTAAGCAAGATGAGAACAGAAAGACGATAGTTACTGCCGAAAAACTTACCCTTTTAAATGTTTTATTTACAAAAGACTTTAAACAAACTAATCCCAAATCCTGTTAAAAGTTTATTCTGATGCCACTTGTTATGCATCATGTTAATGTTGTACCACACTGTTTTACTCTTCTTTGCATGGGTTATTTAATGCCGTCATAATTTTATTGCTAGTAATATTTTTTTCCAAAAATGTATTGCTGGTATTAAAACCAATTTTTTTTACACTCATAGTGTTTTGACCCCAATCTGCCTATAGCTTCTACCACCCACGAGGAGTCAGGATAGACGTAGGAACATCAGCAATTAAAAGGTGATTCCACGCTTTTCAAAACCATCTGTTTAGAGGTCTTGCTGCCGGATGTAGTTTTTCGTCATACTCAGGACACGTACCATACTGGACAACTGTGAGTAAAAATGATTGACAGGATGGAACGTAGTGTGTATTTATCTGTAGTAACTCATAGCAGAAGTAATTGATTGACAGTAGCCGAAGGGCAGACAATTTAACGAAATGTGAATGTCTAAATAGTTATAAAAGGAAATTAAATACATCATACCATTCGAGAAGGTCATTCAGTTAAGAAAAACATGCTCCTCAAAACCTTATCAGGTGTTGCTGTTGGATTCAGTTTATTATCCTACCTCGGATATAGACAAGTGCAAAATGTTTCAAAATTTAGATGTGAAAGCTTTGTCATAAATGAAGGCAAATAACTTTCAACCGCCTTCAAATTTGTCACCTACTAACTGTTCCTGAATCGTGTAGAGTTGTACGTCTTTGACATTTCAACTAGTGCGATTTTAAAGGTCGGAAAAAATACGTCATGGTCCTTCAGCAAAGATACCAACTGAACCTTTTCTGTTGCTGCTCTGAGTGGACAATATCGTCCACTCACTCAAGGCACCTCGAAACCAGTCTTTATTATGTAACTTTCGAATGACCCTGCATCGTCATAGCCCACGACCTTTCTACCATCTGACATATCGGTTTAGAGATTAACTCCAAATCAAAGTTGGCCAATATTAATAGCAGATAAAGATTTTTTTTACGGAACTCTCCATGCCGTAAGTTCTACTCTGGAGTTCAGATGATGTCGAGAGAAGTTCTTTATTTTTTCACTTACTATACATTCGAGTTCATGTCAAATATGGAGGAAAAGGCAATTAAAAGAAAGGTTCTAAAACATGTGACTATAATATAGGAAAGGCAATATCCAAAATGAGGCAACAATACATGCATGACAAACAAAAGGTCTTAAACCCCAAAAAGACCGATGCCAATGAGTCTATGTATGGAATAGATGGCATAAAATGAAGAATGATCGGCACTTTTCTGGACAACGAACTTCTGTATGAATATTTCCATTTGCCGATATGATAGATGCGACGTCAACAAACACCAACTTTAACCTGAAAGTTTGCAACAAAGGTGTTAGGATACACAAGCGTCCTGTAACTTTAAATCCTTTTAAAGTCCCAAAGCAGAAGACTGAAATGTTTCATTTGAACATAAAAAAATCTGAAGACCCCCTCCCCCCGTTTCAAAATCTGAAGACAATTTGGACGTTGTCATGAACTCATTAAAATTATTTATAAGTGATCAGCCACAGTATTTCAATTAAATTTGACGATTTTATCGCCTTTACCCAGAACGGATCAGTCTGTGGTTAACTAAAATTCAAATGTTTCAGGAAAGCAAGACAAGGGTTCATATAAGCAGAGCTTGTGGGGATTGGGGAAATTATAAGAATAAACAAAGGTAATCGATGTCAGAGAAACTGAAGGCATTCGCCTTTCATCCCAAAATTTAATTCTAGGAATTTTGGAAAACGTTCCTGATACATGCTTGGACATTCTAACAGAGCGGCTCGACTCAAGAGATCGACATTTGATGATATTCATAGTCGACCTCTGCCGCGGAATCGAGAAATGAAGGAAAAAAAAAAAGAAGTTATCTTGGACTCATTCGTTTGTGGCGGACGTCATTTTATGGTTATAGGGAAGGGAGGTCAAAGGTCAGAAATAAAATAATCAGATTTGAGAAAAAAATATTACATGCCAATTTCACTTATGACACTAAGAAATGACAACTACAGTAATTTTTTTGTCTTGTCTTGCCGAACATTTGACGGTTTGCTTTACGGTATATCAACCTCAATAAGTTATTTAATGCCGACAAGATTTTTATTGCTGGTAATATTTTTTTTCTCTTTCGCAGGGTTTTGACCCCAGTTCAGGGTTAACTATTTGCCCATAGTTGGGACCCTAACACGTGCTACCAACCCGGATCTGGGTGGACCTGAGAACACCGGCAATTGAGAGGTGGTCCCACGCTCCTCATAACCTCTCATCAGAGGCCTCGCTGTTGTATGTAATTTATCCCCTTAACCAGGACGTTGGATTTAGTTTATCCCCTTAACCAGGACGGGGATGTAGCTTATCCTCTTATCCAGGACATCGAACATTTGAGAAAAAATCCGAGTCAAAATTCGAATTTCAATTTCAGTTCTAAAACTAAGAAATAACAGCTGTAGCACCGTTTTGTTATTTGTATTGCTGGACAATTTACGAGAGAAGATTATTTCACTGTACACCGGTCGACGTGCCCATCATCCATTCTATCTTGCCAAATACAAGCTACTCGTATTCTTCAGACACCAAACTTTTCAAAATCTATACAAATGATCAAACAAGTGAATTTATTGACAGGAAGAAAGAAGTTTTCGCAGCTCTTTGGAGTAAATTTAATCTAGAGATTTGATAAAGTCAAATGAAAATCTATTAATTAGCTGAAGAATTACCAGCGGCTGACTAATGACCCTTCAAATTGATTTCATACTCTGATATGAACACAGAGTATGGAAGACCCAAAGAGACAAAATAGCGTTATCTCTAACTTCAATGCATGCGACCTTCTTCAGCAAAGAATGTAATATTTGTGGTCAGAATGATATCAAAGAGCAATAGAAATGCATACCTATATGTTTCATAGAGGATGCATAAGCATTTGATAAAACACGTTATGTGACATACAACATAAATACTTAGCGATATCTTTAACTTCCTCTTTCCCCTGTTTTTCTTAGACTCACAGGAATGTGAAGGGACCCGCGTCTGTCTCTTATGGGAAGGCGCTATAAGACACGCTCACACACGTACGTACGAACATTGCACATCTCTTAATTCATCTTATTCACTCCTTCAGCAAAAAGCAACAGAAACTTAACTTCTAATGGTGAGCTTTGCGGCATCAAACAATTAGCCAAACAAATTCACGCCGTTCAAATCTTTGAAGTTTCTAAGTTAGATTTCCTGACGTAATTCCAAACTTAGAATTCATTCACCAACAAACTACGCTTCAATATCAACATCTACGATTTTTATCGAAACAAGAATTCTACTCAAAGAACATACAGTTTGCCAAACAAACATTTTATTTAAAAGGCAAGTTTTCACATAAACTAACGCAAACATCGAATCAACAATCTTACAGCGAAAAGATTCCTGTTGTGCTCCCTTCCACACCTCCTCACCTCTCCAACCGTCGAATTCCATGCTAATACCCCCGTCCACTTCCACCCCGTCACACCCGGACAGAGAAAAAAATGAAGAGAAAGAAACTGATCCTTAAAGCAGAGGAAATGTGTTAGGTAGACAGGGGGAATTGGAGAAGGACATCTCTACACGGATGAAAAATTGATGGCGGACCCTAACAATATCCCTAAACCTCCAGAGGTTATTGCATGTATTAGGGATACTGGGAAGTATTTGAGGGTGTGGTCACATTTGTTTGAGGCTAAGGATGCCTTTCCACACATAAGAATGGCCCAGTTGACTACACCACCCATCATTATATAGGGCTTTAAAACTAACGTACTATACGGACGTCCGCGAGAACATCCCGAATGGTCGCATGACGAGTCGGGGACAGGGAGCCTGAGACAATCCGTCGGGGGTAATGATTATCGCAAATTTCCATCCAGTTTGGGGAACCAAACTTGAAAAATGTTTCAATGTGACGGGTTTGAGGGATCGAAGTAAGGCTGCCTACCTGCTTCGTGATCTCCTGTCCTTCGGTGTAGATGTAGCTGCGATCCAGTAAACACACTGGATGCGAAGTTGGTGCTCGTGTGATGTCTAGCGACTTTGTTGTTTATTCAGTATAAAGCAACCAACAGGCTAAAGGTGTTTTCTTGCTGGTTAAACGTGCCCTGAGTGCGAGAGTGGACCTTGTCCATGTCGATGCTGGGGGAGGGAGCGGTTGATCGTGGCTGATATTGTCGTAAACAATAGTTCGTTTCGGGTTGTTACGGTTTATACGCTCACCGACCAGACGGAGTGTCGCTCGTTTTATCGTCAGTTAGGGCCGTTCCTGGTGAATTCGTCGCGCTTCGTCTTAGCAGGGACTGGAATTCCATCATGGACCATAAGATGGGCGGGGGAGCTAGCGGCAGGTCATTGGGTGATCTGGTTAATCTGATTGGCGAGTTTGGTCTCGTCGATAGATACCGGGTCCATCACTCAGAGAGGGAGATGTGGACGTGGGCACGCAAGTGGCCGTCTACCTGGACAGAATGTTAGTGAGAAGGGCCAGTATAGACTTATTAGATTGTTCCTCGTTCCACTGGTTAGGCTAATCCGACAATAGACTCGCCTGTGTCCGGATAGCGTTAGGTTTTAGGCCTAGAACGGCTGGAAGTTTAATCTGTCTTTACTGGTCAAGCGGGACTTCCAGTAACAGTTAATTAAACTAGTGCATCATGAACGAGTGGGGCGGTTATTGGGAATAGGTCGTGGGAGAGACTTACGGATAGGATAGGCCCTTCACCACCGAATATTGTCAGAGGCTCGCACTAGATAAGGCTAATAAGGTGGAGACACTTAAAGATTGTCTGTTCCGGGCGGAGGCTGGCGGGGATCCCCTAGAGATAAGTTTAGCTAGACAGGCTCTTGAGCGATTGACTAGAGAACGCTACAAGGGTCAGATAGTTAGGCCTAGGTTAAACAAGATGTCTAACAAAGCCGCGAACATAGGTGCACAATTGCGCAAGGAAGAGATCCGTCGAGGTTCCGATCGTTACATTCGTGAGGTCAAAACCCCAGAGGGCCGTATTCTGAGGTAGACTGACAATATGTGCGAGGAGTCTCGGCGGCATTTCAAGGAGTCTGGTCTCGGTGACGATGAGTGTCGCAGCTATTTGGCTGACTTGCCTCGGCCTGCACGGTTAGCTGCGAGTGTGAGATCACGGAGTGCGAAGTATACTTGGCATTGAAGAGGGTCGGCAGTGGCAAGTCTCTGGGACTTGATGGTTTACCCTACGAATTGTACTTGAGGCTGTCGCATATTTGTGTCGATTTTGACTGTCGTGTTAAACAACTGGTTCGGGGTTCATCCCCAGTAATCAACAGTGGGCGTGATTATGCTGTTGAAAAAGGGCAAGGATGGAAGGCGGGAATTAGATGATTACAAGCCCATAACTCTGCTAAATACAGAGTTAAAGATTTTCGCCAAGATCTTGACTGAGCGTTTTCAGTCAGTTGCTCAGAGTCTGATGGGATCCAATTAGACTTGTGCTGTGAGGGACCGAACAATTCAGAGCAACCTGCATCTGATCCGCACGATCCTAGAAGGTCTAAAAGACAACGATGAGGCCGCGCTGATCAATTTGGATCAGTCCAAGGCATTTGATAGGGTCGATCATCAGTACCTGGCTGTTGTCCTGCAGGCTGCTGGATTCCAACCAGATTTCTGTAAGTGGATTAGCCTCTTGTATTGCTCCTCTAGTGATGTGGTACATGTGAGCGGGAAGCGGTGGCGCGCTTTTGCGCTGTCGGTTCGTCAGGGTTGTCCATTGTCACCCTTACTTTACGCTTTGGCGTTGGAGCCTCTCCTTCGCTGTCTGAGGGACGGGGCGAGCAGTCTGGTCCGACGTGGAATCGCTGTCTCTGGTGGAGCTCGAACCAAGGTTTCTGCGTACGCCGATGACGTATCCATTTTTGTGTCGTGTCGTAGCGACATTGAGGTGGTACAGAAGACCCTTGAACTTTACGAAAAGGTCACGGGACCAAGATTAACCGCAACAAGTCTTCAATCGATCTTCCGGGGCCCTTTGGTGGGACGGACTGTGGTTTGGATCTGACGTCCAGCTAGAGAAAAAAAATTGGTCAGATGTACAGACAAAGGAGTTGGCGTCGATGGATGTCTGAAGGGCAGGCCGAAAGCCACTTACCCCTTTCCTCTTGTCTTTACTTTATCTCTGTAAGCGACATAAGGCGCTTCAGCACTTACTATCCTACACTTTTTGGGGGGCGAGGGGGACAAGCATAAATTCGACAGAGCACAACGTCCGTGTCATGGAGGGGACTGGGAATGCCGCACTTAGAGTCGCACACACGGCTCGAGACTGGCTTTCCTACGCCAATCATTGACGAGAGATTCGATTATGGCGCGGATTGTAAGAGACGCCTTCCCTTGTCTTACTATCAGTCTTCCTATCTCGTGGATTGAGCACGGTCGTAAACCTCGGGATCAATCGGATTTTCTTCGCGAGTGTCGATCGGCCTTGAGGGCTATTCCTCGGTCCAGTGACCTTTCTCAGCCCAGGAGAGTGGAGGAGGTCACGAAAGATCCGCTACGTGTGCGTCTTGGCTTGGAATTTCGCTCCTGGTTTTGGGCACCAGCGGTGGATTACCTCAGCAATCCTGAGTTTTTGCTTACCTAGCGACTGGTTCGGAATTACAAGGCCTTCACATGGGGCTTGGCAGATTTGCCAGACTGTAAACGATGTGACATTAGTTTAGAAGAAACAGCTTCGCACGACTTCTATCATTGTCCTCTGGAAAGATGTCGGAGAGTTGATGGCGCGTATCGCTCCCGCAAAGCTTGTGCTCATGACTCGCCCCCCGTATTCTGGGGTGAAACGAATGGTGTTTCTATCGCTGCTGGCCACGACTTGAATGGTGATTTGGTAGACGTGACAAGAAGTCTTGCGAGGCAACTGTTTTTCTCATCAGAATCTGATCCGATTCTTTGAGCATCAGCTCAAGATGATTAGAATTGATAGAAAACGGCTGGTTTCGACAGACTTTAGCGAAAGGTGGGTGACTGAGGCGATTCTCTCTTTTATGTCAACCTATAGGACATCGAGGTGGTTTCCTGTGGCGCCCTCCCTTGGTTAGGAGAGCCAAGCTAATATAGACATTTCAAAATTTCTGGAAATTCTCAAAGACAAAATGATTACGGAACCCCGAGGAAAAATAGAGCTGTCTGGGTCAACAAGATTGGTGAATTTTTATACAAACCAGACGAAGACGTTACATTCGGTGCATACTTTTGGAGATATGAAGAAATATTCCAAAAAAGACTCCGATATGGTTAGATGGGGGAAAAAAAAAAAAAAAAAAGAAAAGAAAGGTGAGATTATTGCTGGGTAAGTTCGGCGCTGTGGAATACGAAAATTATGCAAAATTTATACTCCCAAGACATCCCGGAGAAATTTAATTCCAGGAAGCCATACAAATATTAAGAAAAATATTCAGGGAGTGGAATTCCCTCCTTATTACATGTTAGAGGTACTTGAATCTTACAAAGAAAGAAAATGGAATACACGACTTTTGCTAGTATAGTCAAATAATGCGAAGAATCTAGAGTGAACGAAATTACCGATATGTTTAAATGTCTAATTTTCGTTCATAGAATGACCTCACCAAATGATGCAGAAACAAGATCGCTAATCTACTATCTATATTTCTCATGCTGTGTGTGTGTGTGTGTGTGTCGTGGGCGTTGTTACCTCGCCCAGGCCGCATTTCTCACCCGATTTCGATGCAGTTTTCAACAAGTTTGCAAATGGCTGCCGTAAGGACATTGACGGAGCCAGATTTTTGAGTTCGGAATCAGGTTCCGAAAAAGATCGATAATCGAAAAAAAAAAAAAAAAAAAAAAAAAGTTCTGCTTACAGAAGGAATGATCGCATTTCAACCAAATTTGACACCCTCTTAGAGTCTACCATTAGAAGTGTTGTCCAGAAGTTTCATGACCACGGACCCCTAAACAGCGCGGAAAAATCGATAAAACCCAAAAACCGATACGCCCAGATTGCGTCTGAACCGCATGTCGGTTTTTAGCGAAAACCGAGCGGATTTATGAAGAGGCCATTGGGAGTCATCATGTGAAGTTTCAACTCTGCCCCCCCTTCAAACAGAGTGCAAATCGACAATCGGTCAACACTTAAAAATGTTTTTTCCGGGGTTTTTTAAAGCTGATCGTATTGTGTTTATTTTGTTTAGTTCTTTTTTCGTAACAGATTTAATGTTTACTATAGAGCTTAGAAAAAGTTGGCAGTGTGATATAGGCAAGAAGTAAGGCATGTAACAACATCAGCACAGCAAAGGGCACTCCTCTAAAGGCAAGGAAGGGCAAAAATATTTTAAGTCAAGTGATAGCGATTGCTGTATTAGTCGTACTATTTTTGAATCAAGCACGGGCAACGCCGGGCCATGCTGCTAGTAAAACTATAAGACCAAAAAACAACACTTCAAAATCTCGCGGTGGAGTGTCAAATTTTTAAAATTTTAGGGGCAGACAGCGAAAATTGAGGAACGAGATATTCTGGACTGCGTGAATATGGGAAATAAGCCAAACAGGAGAAAAAAAAAAAAAAAAAAAAAAAAAAAATTAAAATTAATCCTTGTTTTAGTTGTGGTGACAAATTTTCCTACTGTAGCGAAAATCCCAAAAGTAAAACGAAAAATAGAAATTTTGTCAGTTGTATTACTGAACAAATAGTCGCGTTAAGAAAATATTAGTGTCCGACAAAATAAAATGTCAAATTTCAATTTGACACATTTCGGACTTAACTAAATAAATGCTGAAACTTGGAAAGTATCAACACCAACATTAATTATTTCTAAAGAAGAAAAAAAAAAAAAAGAAATCGCCAGAGGGGTGACAGAAGGAAAATTAAAATTCTTGGGTGAATGTCATTTTATTCTCGTGGAAAGAAAAAATTAAAAGCATATGTCATGAATCAATCGCAAAGCCTATTCGGTACGGACTTGGATGGAATCGTTTGACTTATTCAACGTAGCAATAAACACGGTTTGCACTTGTATAAATGCATCGTCAACCAACACCGAAACACTGAAAAGGGAACTCAAATTTTCTCGAAATGAAAAGTAAAACCCGGGAACATGTTAAGGAAGTTTTCAAAAATAAGTCTTTGGATTTAAGCTGAGTATTCAAAGATCCGAAGTTTTTTTTTTTGTTGCCAAAGATCAATTATTTGGGACAGATTAAAAGAAAAACAAATCAGGAGGCTTCATCCAAGTCGTGCGAATGCAATAAAAAAAGATACCTGCCCCTACAAATACTCCCTACATATATTTCTGGAATTAGCAAATTTTTATAAGAAGTACATCCCAAACATGCACACATTAAGAGCACCTTATATGCCTTCATAGTGTTTTGACCCTTTTTTGTGTGGAAGGTTAGGTATTTGCCCATAGCTTGGACCCCTAACAGGTGCTACCACCCCCGGATCAGAGTAGACCTGGGAAAACCAACAATTAAGTTGATTCCACGCTCCTCAAAATCTTTTTTAATTAATAGATATTTCCTTAAGTTGAAAAAAAAAAAAAAATCCAGCGCCTTCATAACTCCCCCCCCCAAAAGGGGGGGTCAAAAACAGTTCCCCCTCAACATTACTGTTATTTTAACTCACTTCACTTTTCAGCAATGTCTCTTTTGGTTTGTCTTGTTTTATGGTATATCAACCTCCATGGGTTATTTAATCCCAACAACATGGATATGGCGGTTCATTTTTTTTTTTTTTAAGTGTTTTGCTGGTAATATTTTCTTCAAAAACATTGCTGGTAATAATTTTAGCTCAAAAAATTATTGCTGCTCTTAAAATCTATTTACTATTTCATAGTATTTTTAATCAGAGTTTGGGAGTTAACTTTTTGCCCATAGCTGGAACTGACAGGTGCTTCCACCCTGGGTCAGGGTGGACCTGGGAACATCAGCAATTAACAGGTGGTTCCACGCTCCTCAAAACCTCTTGATCAGAGGCCTTGCTGTTGGATATAGTTTGTCTTAACCAGGACGCGGGTGTAGTTTATCCTCTTACCCAGCATAAAATATTTTTGTCAAAGTCCTGTTTTGAGAAATTATCATCCCTATTACTTTCCTCGAACATCTCATACATATTGTGTTAAACTGGCGGCTCTCAAATAGGTTTCTATAGCCGTGGTATATCAAGAAGTGTTAATGTTGGTAATGCAAATTATTAAAAACAGCGAGTTTTTTTTCACTTGGTATGATTAGATTGTTTATAGTATCTCGATGGTTTTTTTTGTTTTCGAATGCTGAAAACTATCAAGTTTTGAACATTTTTCTATTGCTCTGGATAAGACTTGACATAGCTGGAATGGCACAGCTCGCCATTTTCATCAGGACTTGTGACAATGAATTTCAAGTTTATGTAGTAGTAATTGTACTGGTCCCCATTTATGATACAAAAAGCCAGAACAGTGAGAAAGTTGAACAGCTTCTCCATAAGTATGGCTTTGATTTGAGTAAACTTGTGTTTATCTACTGCTGGTGCTGCCAATATGGTTGGAAGACATAATGGTGTTCCTGCTAAGTTAGGTACAAAAACAGAAAACATCCCGATTCAACATTCATTGATTTTCACTGTATAATTCATCAACATTACATTGTAAGACTTTAAAATTAGATCATGTGTGGCGTTCCGTCACAAAAACTGAAATCTATCAGGAAGTCATGCTCTGTATTATTCAGTTTAGAGAGTTATTGGAAGACGTGTATAATCAGTTCATAGATGTCCCATTGTACACAAGTTCAGTGGCTTTCATGTTACAAGGTACTGAAAAGATAATGCAACACGAAATTGTTTTTGAAGCAGCTTTTAACTTTCAATTCATCTGCTTTGATTTTTCATCTCCAAGATGTAGCTTTTTCAGTGGATATTACTGCCCAATCAAGTGACCTGAATTTGAAATTACAAGGTAAAAATAAAGTCATCACTCAGTTATATGATGATATCAAGGGTTTCATTGCAGAATGCGGCCCTCCATATGCCCTGTGTTTGATATGCCGGGTTTATAGTGTTTTGTCTTTGTTCGTTTGTTTTACAGCATATCAACTTCAATATGTTATTTAAGTGACATGCAACTTGTGAACGGTAAAGAAACACACATAACATACTTGAAATGAAATCATCCCACAATTGAAAATGTAAATATTACCCACACGAAAGGCTTAACACGTGAAAGTGAGTTAAGAGAAATAAATGCAACCTTAGGAGAGGAAAGGGGTGGGTCACCAACTATACAAGGTGTAATATAAAATAGGCTATCAACAAATTCAAATGCACATTTTAACTGACAACCTTAAAAGAAATCAAAGTTGGATTTGCATTCGAGACAATTCAATATATCCATAATGTCTTTAGTGTTTCAAGGGTTAGAAGTATAAGGAGCACAAGGAGAGCTATAGAGGACACCTGGGTGGAAAAATGGGATGAAAAAGGGCCCCAGGTCATGTGGTGGAATATTATACTCAAAATATTGTCAAGAGTACCATCTAGCCTTTTCGAAATCCTGTAATTATATATTATAAATTGATTGATTTAAAATATGGTAAATCAATTAATTTATAATATTAATGCTCTGTAAATTTACATTGAGCACTATTTTGTAAAAATAAAAATATCTATAAGAACACCGGATTATATATCTTACTGTTCTTTCCTTTTATTTTTATATATATCATGCCCATATACTTGTAGCATTTTAAAGGAGGGTGTGCATAATATTCGTTATGGTTGCATGAATGTTATTTGAATAAAATTCAAAGTTTTAATTTCTGGGATGTGTAGTTATTTACACGATTTACATGCTGACTACTGTTGCCCTCCATTTGTTGAGAGCCGAATGTCACAGATTATAAGAGCAAGGACTACTTTGCACTGAATAATTGTAGATCACCGACTCAATATTGTCCGAATCTGCCACATATGTTTTGACACATGTACTGCTAGTAATTTTATTTTTTCAAAAATGTATTACAGATAGTATTTTTTTTTAAGTAATATATTGCTGATATTTTTACTACAAATATCTATTCTTATACTTTCATAGCATTTTGTCCCCCCCCCGTTTGTGATGGGTTTGTTTAGTTTTGTTTTATGACAACCTCAAGGGGTCATTCAATGCTGACAACTCCCCCCCCACGGCAATATTTTTTCCCCCCATAAAAATCGTATAGCTGGCAATATTTTTCCCCTCAAAAACGTAGCTGGTAATGCTTTTTACTTCAGTTTCGGAGGTAAACTATTTGCCCATAGCTGGGACCATAACAGGTGCTACCACCCTGAGTAAGGGTGAACCTGGGACACCAGCAATTAAGGTGTTTCCACGCTCCTCAAAACCTGATCAGAGGCCTTGCTGTTGGACGTAGTTTATCATCATACCCAGGACAAGGACGTAGTTTAGTTTATGATGGGGGTAACTGCTTATAGCTGTGAACCTAACATGTGCTACCACCCTGGACCTGGGGACAACTGCGAGAAAAACGTGGTACAAACACTGAACATCTCTTAACAATTCAACTACGAGCAACAGAAACTTATTTACTTCAAAATCCTCTGGAGCTATAAGGACAAGTTTTTGATCCATTTAAATGCTTTTAAACCCTATTCTCTTAAGTGGCAAGTTAGTTTAACTTTTCAATATTGGAAAGTCATTTGTTACGGACATGTTTTTATGACAAACTGGAAATGGACAGTCACTATATTTGCCACCCTATTGTTTCCAGTGACCTCTGACCATATATACGTGCAAGATCTTACTTTGGACAACCTGGCAACTGAGAAAGATTGACAGTGGTTTATTACCTCCTGATGTAGGCAACTTTATTTTAAGTAATAAAATTGCGTAGAAATTTCGGTCAAGAACTGATTCCAACATACTTGCAGAAAAAAAAATCCAGACAATTGTACAGTTCAAAACCCCAACCAAATTAACGCCTCTTAATTATCAAGTTCTACAATATTCATCATCATCCCTTTGACTTGTCAATGTAGGGGCGATCTGAATGCAGAAGCCATATTGAATCATCCACAACAGTTTATCAACGGCAGCCATCAGCAATTCTGGTATAGTCATAATTGTCCATACAATATTAAGTATCAAAAAATGTATGTAAGATTTGAAAAAAGATTTCCTTTTAATTCAATCGTCAGAAGGGGAATTCTGTTGTATAGTTGCAATGGTTGAAGATGATAGTAGTTACACTCCAGAAGTAACTTCAGCATTAAAAATAAAAGCCGATGTCACTGTTCAAGAGATTCAAGTTGTCGTTACTGTATTTTCAGAGTAAGAAATGTTTAGTAAATGCTTCGTTAAATTAAAAATGTATTATCTTTCATGGCTCTAGTTCATGTCTAATCATGTATGATTTTACAAGATAAATGTCCCGTCGCTTTTCATCAGATATCAATTAGTATAAGAATCAGAAATACTTTCCCGTTAGATTGAACTAGTTAGCTGGAAAAATAAATGTTCATTCATTGAGTAAACATTTATGATAAAAAACCCTTTGTAAGTGATGCAAGCTTAGCAAGTAACTATTCTTCAACTTAGTATGTACAACTGAAGAACAGAAATAGGTTTTAATGAACAGAAATGCAATGAAGAGGCTGTTTTGACTAAGAATATTAAGATTTGGTAAAGTGACCATGTGAAAGGATCTTTCATTAATGAAAGCATTCATGCGGTACCATACAAATTCCAACAGGACCATAGGTTATTGGGTGTTTTTGTAACTTTGGTCTGTGTTTTTCTTTGTCAAAAAAGCACAGTGTTCATTTGAACTAAAGATCTCAACGCATTGAAATATCCTTTGAGTTTGGAAATAGCAACATACCTTGAAAATAAACAAAAACAAAGAAAACAATTGCTACGTGGTTATTTGATATACCATGCAATGATTCTTTCCCTTTTGTATTGTCGTCAGTCATGGACCACCTACAGATGCCACAAAGTCACTGGAAAAACTCCAGATAACGTGTGGGAGGGAGGTATGAAATGGTATGACAAACATCTGTTCTTGATCACACCAGTCAAGTATTGAGGAAATGCTCATGAAGAACCAAGTACGTTTGGATGGACATGTGTGCATAGCAGACAATAGGCTTCCAAATCAGATGTTTTTCTCAGAAAT
The DNA here is from genome assembly GCA_903632075.3 of Acanthosepion pharaonis. Taxonomy (NCBI): domain Eukaryota; kingdom Metazoa; phylum Mollusca; class Cephalopoda; order Sepiida; family Sepiidae; genus Acanthosepion; species Acanthosepion pharaonis. Next base: position 3,851 of record CAHIKZ030004808.1, on the reverse strand, counting down.
CTCTGAAGGAAACTGTCACAAAAACAGGCCTCACCTACGCTATAAGGTGACTGAAACAGGTCTTAACGAGACATTAACTTACTATCAATTCGTGATATTAGTGTGGTATAGGAAAATGTGTGCCCTGAACATGACAATTTGAAAATGTCAAAAGTACTTGGCAAATGTCTTCGATTTGGTAAAGATTCGAATAGAAGGATTTTATGATTCAAGGAATTTGTGGTATACGTCTCTAAGTCTTGTTAGTAAAGTGATTTTGCCATTAATCAAATAGACATTGTAAATAAAATAAGTCAAATTCTATTAATGTTTACCCCAATGCCACTTACGCATCATGTTAATGTGGTACCATACTTGTTTGGTTGATTTTATAGCATATTAACACCAATGGGTTATTTCATACCGACAATAATTATTTGGAAACATTACCAGCAATTTGTATTGCTGGTATTAAAATCTATTTTAACTTTCATAGTGTCTTATCTTTTCTATCGGACGCCCCTCGTTCATGCAGTATGAGGGTTAACTATTTGCCCATAGCTGGGACCCGAACAGATGCTGCCACCACAGGTCAGGGTGGACTTGGGAATAGAAGCAATTAAGAGATCATTCCACACTTAAATCCTCCTGATCGAAGACCTTGCCATTGGATGTAGTTTATTGTCTTACCCAGGACGCTCCTCATTCAGGATGTAGGAATAGCATTCAAGTATTGAAAAAGAACATAAGCATGTAGAGTCCAATGTCATTCAGTTCATACATAGAAATAGTCAAAGTTAAATAACTACAAGTAGCTTCAGGACTGAGATAATGATATTAATTATGTTCTTTCAACCACATTAATCCTGAATTCTTATTGGTAGCAACTAAGCGAGGTTAATGTACTAAATGGAATATTTGCCAATATAGCATTCCACTTGACCTTCAGAGAAACCATAGACTTATTGCTTTCAGTAGAATTCCATGTGACTAAACATTGAAGTTTTTACATTAATTATACTACATTCAATAATGCATATATTAAAGACATTTGGCCACATCTTTGGAATCAAGACTGTTCATATTTTAGTATGCAAATGCTTGCACCAACGGAAGGTATCTGAAACCTGTGGATGATTAACTGGATGTGGTAAAGGTTACAGAGAGGACAAGAATTTTGGCAAAGTAAGCAATTGGTAAGTTGTCAAAGTAAATGCATGGAAAGATTCCAGAAAAATAAGAGGAAAAGTCAGATTAATAAATATTTTGCTAGTCTTATTTGAAGCTAACAATAGAACCGATATTGATTATTTCAGAGAAGTGTAATATCTACATTATCTTTCCATAATTTAGTTGATGTGCTGTAAAAAAGAAAAAAGCTATGAATTTATAATTTTATAAACATGTCAAGGAAAGGCTGGGAAGTTTGTTTTTTTTTTTTTTGTTTTTTTTTTACAAAATTTACGATTATAGTTTACAAGATTTATGTTGGTAATATTTTTTTTCCATAAATGTATCGCTGGCAATATACTGCGAAAATATCCACCTGGGAGAACTGATGGCTAAAATGCTTATACTTCAAAGTTGTTTGTCTTTTACTGAAAACTTTAATTTTCATATTGCTACATGTCATTCTATTTGAAACAAGAGAGAGAATCAGCTTCTAATACTGTTGATTTAATTTGTATGGAATTAAAAAAGAAAATTAAATCTAATTCAATCAAGAATTTTAGTTGAGAAAAAAAAAAATTCAAATAGGATTTTCAGCAGTTCCATACTTTCATAAAAAAAGAAATTCAAGCCATTTTAAATTTCATTCCGAGGTATAAATTGTAAAATGTTTTCCGACATGAAAGGGAAAAAGAATTAGCATTGTTGAAATTTCTGGTGATCATGGCTATCCAAAGTTTTTTGGGGTGGGGGTCTTTTTTCTATCCCTCATAGGGTTTTACCATGTGTAAATGGAGGGCAGAACAAGTTAGAAAAGGCTTTCTGATATGGGGGAGGGAAAATAAAAATGCATTCAAGCTGTAAATTTATGAGGGAAAAAAAAAAAAAAAAATTTCTACTACCTTTTTATGCCATTGGTTACTTCATTATGTATATTTAGTTAACAAGGTTTTATATTTATATCAGAACATTTGTAAATAAAGAATCCCTTGACTAAGGTTTAAGAGTTATCTTTCTTGAGCAAGAAAGATTCTTTCAAAATCTATGGGACATTTACCTTTCAACCTTTTCTTACTAAAATTTCCTCAGCATTTCGTAACCAGACTCCAAAATGTTTTACTAGCATTGAGGGACTAACCAATAAAGAAATACATAGAAATGTAATATATTTTAACAAAATGTAGGCTCCCAATATGGATGTCCAAGTAGCATCATGGGAATGGCATGACTCCATCCCTTGTCCACCTCATATGGGTTAAATATTAGCATAGACTAGGCTCTTTAGACTTGAATGACACTCAATTTAAGAGTGTGTGAAGGACAAATTGAAATTACTTCACTATCTTTCCCTACAAGTCCAGATAAAGAAAAATTAATTTGTGGGACATCATGATCATTTATGATTTGAATAGACATTGCATTTTAATTAAAAAAGAATTCCTACCATAATTTTCAAGACCAACAAAACAGTGAGCAACAAAGAATAATTCCAGATTATCCCCAAAGAAGCATGTAGATTAAAACTACACAATCCAAGCCTTAAGGTCTGTGGTCATCGTATAATATCCACGGTAAGACCAGGTAAAAATCGGGAGCAAAGTGTCAAGTTTCTTCCATGTGGCAGCACTTCGAATAGAAAGATTCGATTACTCAAGAATTGCTGGCATATGTCTCATTAAGTCTTTAGTAAAGTGATTTTGCCATTAATCACAAACATTACTATTTAAATCTTTGTACAAATGGTTAAATGATATAAAAATATATAGAGAAATTTTTACAATGGAAATAGACATTAAATTAAGATTTCAAATTAATTCCCAACGTAACTGACTTCATACTGTCAGATGAAAATAGAGACCAAGTATGGAAGACCAATAGTAACAAAACTATTGATTGAAACTGAAAAGTTTAAGGAGGTCGAATTGGAAAGGATAAATAATTACTGTTCATATGTATATGGCAGAGAAAGGCAGGAAACCATTTTTCCCTGCACAAGAAATTCAATATGAATTATGCAATTGTTGGAAAACAATGATTTTTACGAATATTGTAAAAGTTTCACATATGGTCAAAGAAGGTTAAGAGAAAATTAAGCAAGATGAGAACAGAAAGGAGACGAAAGTTACTGTCGAAAAATTATCCCTTTAAATATTTTATTTGTAAAAGACATTAAACAAACTAATCCTGTTAAATTTTATTCTGATGCCACTTGTTATGCATCATGTTAATGTTGTACCATACTTGTTTGGTTTTATAGCATATTAACATCAATCGGATATTTCATACTGACAATAATTATTTGGAAACATTACCAGCAATTTGTATTGCTGGTATTAAAATCTATTTTAACTTTTATAGTATCTTCTCTTACCCAGGATGCTCCTCGTTCTTACAGCTTGAGAGTTAATCGTAATTTTTAAGTGCAATTTTGAAAATTTTTGTTTCCTGATAAAAAAGGTTGCTTTTATTGAATGAATATGTATTTAATGGAAAAATAAAGTTTATTGCCATTTTTGAGTGGGAGATATTTTAAAATTATTTTTTTACAATTATTGAAATATTTTCATACGGAAAAGCAAATAATTCAACAAGTTTGAATTATCTCTATTGGTTATCTAAGGTTAAAATTATAATTCTGTATGACATCTGGCGATGTCTATAATTTTGATAATTATTATAAATTGATATATTTATAGGCGCTA